>CAFUXE010001329.1:33078-48395 GCA_903364295.1 Serranus cabrilla
CGCCCACTTGTGCTGCGCGGATGTGGCATCAAACGAACCCTCCTCCTCTGCACGGAGCAGGCGGCCAAACAAACGCTCTCATGCTTTAAACACGCGGGATATCATCAGATCAGATAGATGCACTAACACCGTGAGTATCTGTTAAATATCGCGTGGCTGTTTACTTTCACCTGTAACGTCTTTGTTCTTTGACGCTTTGATACGTCTGTTCGTTTCTTACTCTAACACTAAGTTTCTCGCGCCTTTTACAGCTAAATATTGTATTTTTATGTTTATATAATTAGATTTGCATTGATGTCTTTGCTGTAATAATGTGATGCATTCATAATTATTTGAGTAACAGTACAAAAGTAACACAAACAATCTCTTAAAAGTAAATGTGCTTATTATGTAGTGTCTCTTTTAGATGCATATGGCTATTATTAAAGTATTATATGAATGGATTATTATTTTTTTTATTGATGCATTAATTGATGTAGCTAGTGGAGCTATTTTAACTAGGCTACCTACTGCTGTATAGTTTTTAAAACATGTTGTATATCATTTACTTAAGTTTGTTAGACTTGTGCTTAATATGAGGATTTACACTAAACTACAATTCAGAGCCAAATTTAATTTTTCGGCCACTACATTTATCTGATCATTACAGGGGCTTCAAAGATTAAAGGAATAGTTCATATTTTTCAAAGTGGGGTTGAATTAAGTACTCATCTATAGTCAGTGTTTTACCTGCAGCAGCGGTCAGTCGACACGCCTCCAGTTTGAGGAAGCAGGCGGCTCAGTGATGTTCTGATGTGGATGGGGGCAGCACCACCTAAAAAAAACAAAAAAAAACAATATCAGTTTAAGATACATTTAGTTATATTTTAAATATTTTCATAGCTTTACCGGCTCTTTCTGCCAGGGAAATGACGTTGTCCTATGCTCTCTTTCAGCAACCAGACTCCATTGATAAAAACAGTAATTTTACCTTGCATGACACAGGAATTGTTGGTCTGATTGGTTACTTTGTTTGTGTTATTTTGTGATTTTGGTGAACTTTAACTGAGCCTTTAAAACACAAAGTCGCACAGTGACACAATCAAACTCACCGTAAAAAACATCTGTAGAAGAGCAGCTTTCATGTTCTGCAAGGTAAAATTACTGTTTTTATCAATGGAGTCTGGTGGTGTTGAGGAGAGCGGCTTCAGTTTGTAAACTGGTGTAAATGTAAACAGTAAGGCACCATAGTGGCATAGAAGTATGAAATAGACTAAAGTACAGTGGCTCAGAATTGTACTTGAGTGAATGTTCTTGGTTACAAATGGACATTACGAAACTCTTCATCTTGTGCAGATCTTCTGGGAAATGTGATAGTTTATACGATCTGTATCTTCCTCTGCACTTCGCTGCAGAGAGGCAGAATGACACATTATTTATCTCAGAGAAGATACAACAGGGTGGAAAAGGTCGGGTCAGGATACGATATCCAGATGTCAACATGATGTTATCGCGGCATGTTAATTAGACTACAATCACAAGATTAGTTGCAGACTTGTCTTTAGTTGTTTTTTCTCTGGAGCTAAAGGATTTTTTGTTTCCACATTCAGTGTTTTCCAGATTAACTGCCAATTCTAGTTCAGCTGAAAAACATATTCAGCTTATTCCTCAAAGCTTTATTGTGATGAGAAGATTAAATCCAGACACTGGCTCTGCAGTTGTTTCTGGCTTTAGTGTCATTATGCCTTAAATTATTATGACTTTTGGCAGTTTAACCCCTTAAAGTTGTGCCCTATTTTATAGAGGGGCAGTGGATCTATAGGGGAGATGGCAGGTCAACAGTGGTTCAAGATACATAAACCTGTAAAAATAATTTATTTATTTATTTATTTATTTATTTCAATTTTTTAAAGTGTGTAAGGGTCTCAGAAGTTGTTTATCATTTATTACATATATTTTTTTTATAAATTTTACCTTTTGTTTTTTTACTCGAGAATAAAAACAATGGTCAAAAATCTAAAAGACACCAACGCCACATTAAAATCATTGCTCTGATTTGGTTTTACATTTTGGAGATTTTTGCAAAAATTGCATTTTTCTGCCATTGGATGATATGGTGAGCACTTCTGCTGTGGAAACTGCTGAGATGGTCCTTGTGGTTAATATACTTGGAAATTCATTTTATACAGTGAGGTAACTTTTAAAAAATGCTCCCACTACAGCATCACACATGACTAAAATTAAACTAATCAAGCTCATTGAATTAACAAGATTTTCTGCCTTCCAATGATATCAAATTCATGCAATTTAGGGAAATATAGGGATAAATAGCTACCAAAAAAACTGAAAAACTGCATGGTTTGTGCCCCAAACTGCATGGGGTTAGTGTTAATTTTGCATGTCTTGTGGGTAGCCACAGAGCCCATTCAGATATCTTGAGGTCAGAGGTTAGTTACTTCCCACAGCTCTGTTGATGTGCACTGTTGCACAAATAGAGCTGTTACAGTTTCAAATGTTCTCCCTCACAGCTCCATCTGACCAGCATGGCTCACTCAGACGAGGAGGACTACTACTACCATGACAACATCAGCTTCAACTTCAGCTACGACGACTACCCGACGCTCTGTGAGAAGGGGGACGTCCGCTCCTTCGCAGCCCTTTTCCTCCCCGTCATGTACACTGTATGTCTGCTGATGGGACTGGCAGGAAACGGCTTGGTGGTGGCGGTCTACGCCTACCACAAACGCCTCAAGACCATGACGGACGCCTTCCTGACCCACCTGGCCGTGGCCGACCTGCTCCTGCTCTTCACGCTGCCGTTCTGGGCTGCGGACGCGGCCAGGGGCTGGGAGCTGGGGAAGTCCGTCTGCAAGATCGTGTCGGCCTGCTACACGGTCAACTTCACCTGCTGCATGCTGCTGCTCGCCTGCATCAGCCTGGACCGTTACTTGGCGTTAGCCAGGGCGCAGGGCAGAGAGCGGAGTCAGCGGCTGCAGAGGATTTTCACCCGGAGACACTGCTGGAAGATCTGTGTAACTGTTTGGGGGACAGCTTTCCTGCTCGGTCTTCCTGATTTAATCCTCTCAGAGGTGAGGTGGGCGTCTAATAGGAGCATGTGTCTGGCTGTTTACCCGCCATCGATGGCTGGAGGCGGGAAAGCTGCTCTGGAGGTGATCGAAGTGCTGCTGGGGTTCCTGATTCCTCTCCTGGTGATGGTGTTGTGTTACTGCAGCGTGGGCCGGGCGCTGAAGGGCCTCCCCGTGGAGAGTCGAGGCAAGAAGTGGAAAGTTCTGCGTGTCCTCCTGATAGTAGTCGGGGTGTTCGTGGTCACTCAGCTGCCTTACAACGTGCTGAAGGTGTACCGAGCCATGGACTCAGTCTACGCCTTAGTGACCCACTGCGGGACGAGCAAAGTGTTGGATCAGGCGGCTCAGGTGACGGAGAGCTTAGCGCTCACGCACTGCTGCCTCAACCCCATCCTCTACGCCTTCGTGGGCTCGTCCTTCAGGCAGCACATGATGAAAGTGGCCAAGAAGTTTGGCGAGAAGAGAAGGAAGAGGAGGAAGAGGACGGAAAATCCTGCAGAGGAAGAGATGGAGATGTCGTTTAACTCCCACAGTGGATCACAAGAGACGGACACATTCTCAATATGAGCCAACAGCCGAGGAGAACCCTCATAAAATCACTTTTTTACTATCAAACTCATTTTACTTCACAGGCAAAACACAGTCCAATTTGTTTCCAAGAGGGTCGGATGTTATATATATTCAAAATATATAATTAGATTTTTTATTGATGCATTTATGTAAACAGAATTTTAATGTTGTAAAGATAGATACTTGATATACTGTAAACAAAAGTCTAATCACTTTAAATTGATCATGTTTTTTATGTTAAATCTGACCTGAAAAGTAACTAAAGCTGTCAGCCAAATGTAGTGGAGAAAGAAAATACAATATTTGCCTCAAAATGTAGCCTTAAATGTGGTCGCTGCTTTTTCTTTGTTTTGTTTATCCAGATTCCTCTGGGATTTCGCAAGAAACATCATAGCACTTATGGTAACACTTCCAGCTGCTCACGTGTAAATACTGAAACTTGACACATAAGGCTGCTCACTCTACAGCTGCAAATGGAAAACAAGAAAAAGATTCTCTTTGAGTTTGAGGAAAACCAACTTTGAAACTTCTTTTAAATAATGATTCTTTATATTGGAATCAACTCAAGTAAATACTGCAGATTTGCTTGATTTTACACATCTGCACGGCCTGTGAACCAGATGTAGGAAAGATGATAATCAGCATGATTATTCTCGAATATAGTTCCAGATTAACTGTGCACTTTCGGTTTAATTTCTCAGCTCAGGATGGTCTAAATTCATCAAATTAAAAGATATCACATATCAACTTGTTTGCTTTATTTGAGGGGACTGTCTGTCATGTGGGAAAGCCACCGCTTAGTTTCCTGAATCCCACAGAACATCTGAGGCACATTTACTTCAGTTTATCTGCAGCCAAGTCTACACAACACACTGAAAAAAACAAGAAAGCTTTGTTTGAACAAGGTGATGCTTGTCATTCCTGTATTTGCTGCAAATCTTAATGACAGATGTTTTTCTTTAACACCGGCTCAATGACTTATAATATGTTCTTGGTATCAACATGTGTTGCTGCATAAAAAGGGAGGCTTGCACACACTCAAATATTTAGTTATAAACTTGTGAAAAATCCACTATTAGCACACTCTGTAACTTTTTAGATAAACACAAGTTGGTTAAACTTTGCTTACCCTTTGCAAACTGATTTCAACATCCTCCTGCACTAAGTTTCAACTACAAGGGACAGACAGAAAGGCATTTAGAAAAAACAGAAAAAATATTTATTTTAAAAAGATTCCTTTTTATGTTTAACTGGAGAAAATTCTGGCTTTCACCTTTGTGCATGTGGTTCTTTTTGTCACATTGTTAGAAAAAAAAAGCAATAAAAAGTGAATTAACAAGGAAATTCTTGCACATACAATCACACCAATTCACACTGAAACACAGGGATTCAGTGCTTGTAAGACCAAAGTTGTTTTCCCTTCTGTGAGACAGTGGGAACATGTAGATGATGAACTGAGGAGTGGAGCCTCAGGGAACTCTGATCTGAATGTTTAATTAATAGATCGACTTTACAATTTAACTATTCAATGATTATTAACAATTATTCCTCTGTTCTTATGGAGTGATTTTAATCTACCTTTTTGCATTTTTTTCTGTCACTGTAAAGCACTTTGAATTTCCTTGTGTATAAATTGTGCTCTATAAATAAACTTGCCTTGCCTTCTTGCCATAAGGCACATAGGTTTCGTTGCGATGGTCGGCATTGAGTGACGCACATCTGGAAGAGTAGAGAACAAATGGCAGAATTACAGGTTACACAATTTCTTCAGAGGTTTTCTAGCTGATTGAATCAAATTCTGCTAATTAAGTTTGCTTTAAATAGATGCAAGAACAACACAGTCCCCATCCATGATGTAAAGGAACTGACAGCTTTTATTATACTATTATTTCTGAATTCTGTCCATAAAGAATGAAGCTACTTTGCTTCATGACTTGGTGAATGAAAGTTCAGGGGTTACTGACACAGGAGGGTTTGTAAACAACTAAAAACACTTTTCTCCAAATGTAAATTCAACAAAAACAAAACACTACATAGTTTAAATATTTTGCATTTCTGTTATTTTTCCTGTTAGACAAATGTGTGTTGTGGTTTGTCAGGTCATTATTGTCTCAGACAGAATGTAAACACATTGAGGGTTCACTAAACGTTAGATTTCTTTGTCAATAACTTTAGGAAAATAAAACCATGTTAATGTTTTTTTCTGAGTTTTCTTCCTAAATCCCAGCTGGTACAAATCAAGAGATGCTGCAGGTCACATTCTGGCTCGTGTTTCTCATGTGGAAACCATTTGACTGAGCTGTGAAAAACATTTTACCATGCCAAAAAAGAAAAACACTGGGGTTCAGACTGTTGGATATTAAAGTCTTCCTCATGCTTTACAACCATAAACAAGGGAAATTAGGGAAGTTAATGTACATGTTGAAATGATTTGTTATTGTTTTTCTACTCACCTTATATATTTATATCAAACTGATCATTACTTGTCAGAAAATCAAAGTCCATAAATTGAGATTAAATGCATTTATTGAAAAAGAACTTTCAAAAATGTGCAAATAAACAACAAAATGTCCAAAAAAACAACGTCTTTAATTGAGGAATACTATAAATATAGAAAAAAGGCGTTTAACATCTGACATTTCAGATCAGAAATATGGCTAATTCACTTCTTAATGCAAGTAAGGCAGTCAACCAGCTTCACTTTTAACAAACTAGAACCAAGTTTTTTCTTAAGTTAAATAAAAAATATTCAAATATATAACCAATTATATAAAACGTTTAAAAAAAACAAAATTTAGAGGCCTAAAATGGCAGTATCGCAATAATTTAGAAAACAAATATTGCTGACATTTTCACATGAGAACAAGGTTACAAAATGTAACCGAAACATTCACTCATTAAATACAATATAATGCCATTTTATCAAATATAACTATGGAATATGAAATATGTTTTCCTTGTAAATACAGTTTCTTACTTACATACCCTGAACAAGTACATCAACCCTGTATCAAATGTTAGAAACAAGCCAATACTGAAACATTACGAGTTACATCAACGAAAAGGGAAACACTCACAATCCCAACTGTTGATAAACAGAAAGTAAAGCAGTTCTCAGGATTTCCACCAGACGTGGAAAAATACCAAAATGCAAAAGTGCAGTCAGAGGCTGATGGATTTTTCCTGGCTTATTTCTCTGGAATGTTGTGGATATTTACCCAGTAAATTGGACACATAACGACCCGAGGCTTCACAAATATCTCATGGTAAATAAATTCAAGCACTTTGTTGTGTGTTGGCTGAAGACAGACAGCCAGTGGAGTAGGTTTGGCGGAGGAGTCTAAATGTGTGTAAAGGTTTAAGACGTTTAAGCACCGGCTGTGCAAATGTAACAAAAATAAGAAAAGGCATCTTTGAAGAGTCCTTAGAGGCAGAAAGTGCCTCCTGAGATTGTATAAGCAAACAGCTGTGTGAGGCCGGCCGCGGCCTCGTCAGTAGTTGAGGATCTGCACATCAAACAGGTCACAAACTCCCTCGTTGTCGTCCAGGTTGAAGCTGTAGTCGATTCCTGCAGGAGGAGAATCAAAAGGGAACATACTGTGAAACAGGAATACAAAGAAAAAATATGCCATGTAGCTATTACCAGAAGGCTACCAGGCTGTTATGGCACACACACCTGACAAACTACAAAAACTCTTCTCTGGTAGTTATCTGTTGAAATATACCGTAATTGCGAATATATGTTGACCAAATACTTCATTTAGAAAGTGAGTTGAGGTTTTGAGATGCTTACCATCAGTGAACATTAGCTCATCTATCAGGTCGACAGCTCCTGCAACAGAAAAAAAACATGTCTCCATTCCAGATACAGTGAACATTCATCAGTGTTAAGTCAGCGTCAAAGTAAAGTATTACAAATATCAGTATTTTATTCTGTTATGTTCTCATCTGACCAAACTTGACAACACCAAGATCTTAAAAGCCTTTACAGAACCGTAACTGAAATTAATAAGACGCAAACACTGAATTGTCTCCGAGCTTCACGGCAGGATGCGGTTACAGAGTCAAAGTGTAGCTGTGCCTCACCGTCTCTGTCGTCCTTCATGTGGTCTCCAGCAGCGCTGAGCTTCAGCAGGCTGCTCACGTCCAGTACAGACTGGAACTCTGGGCCCGCCAGGTCCAACACTGCTGCTGACTGACTGTGACACTCTGCAGGGAGCATCGAGGTGCAACAACAAAACTTAGCTAACTGCTGGTGGAAAATGAAACCTGCAACATTACAGGGTTTATAAGAAAAGGATATGAGACAACATTCTGGACTTAATGAGTCCACGAGGGTGCTGGGCAGCGCAATGAAAACAGGACTTGAGAACTCAAGTGTTTTCATGGAGATTAAGGGAAATTCCTGGCCTTGTAACTTCTTTCAAAGTATTTTTGTGAATGCTTCACTATGGTTTACTGGAAACTAAAGCATGGTACGTGCAGATCTGATGCATTACACAGTAACCATAACAGAGAAAAACAAAACCCGAAACTGAGAATCCTCGCAGGGGCAAAAAAAAAAAAAAAAATCTCTGCCCGTCTAGTTTTGCAGAATATAATAAATCCTAAATATCCAGCTTCTCTTCATTCTGTGTGTGCAATAGCAAAACAGACTACAGCAATACACTTAAAAAAAGTAAATGTCTTGGTGCAAAAATGGTGCATATGATGTCTTTTTTAGTTTAGTTTTCAGTCTGTCAGCAAGATTACTGACTTTCCAGATTAACATTAAACTTGGTGGAAGGGTGCATCATCAGCAGAGGAAATACATTACATTTATAGGGATGTCTTTGGAATTTTAGCAGCTGGACATTAGTTTTGAAGCCATCAGCTGATTAGCTTAAGTTCGCACAAGAACTCCAATTTGTTTGAAAGTTAAACAAAGTGTCTGCCAGCATTTCTAAACCCAAACCATCTCCTGGACAAACCATCATAAACATACAGTAGGTTTGGTTTGCATCATTTCCAATATCATGTTTTATGACAGTAAATATAGTTTAATGATGTTTTATTGTTGTCATAGTTCCTCGTTTTTTCTGGAAGGACGGTAGACTGAGTTTCACTTTGACAATGTGAGTCTGTCAGCAGATTAGCTAGTTTAATCGTTGCTTACACATCCTGATTCATTCTTTTCTTAGAAACTAAAGGAAGTGGTTCATCTGTCACACATACTGGAAGTTTATTCTAGGTTTAGTCCGTTCCCATGACATGATGCGGGAATTGACCAGAAGCAGTTTTTCTGTTGGGCTTGTGAAACAAGGTGTCACATGTCCAATACATCATCTGTCATATCAGATGTCTGAACATCTGTCAAATTCATTGTCTAGGCAAGTAGATAACTGTTCCTTTCTACTGTTGCAAAAGTCTGCTGAGATCAAATCACAGACCGTTTTAAATTCCTCTTGTCCTCTTTTAAGTTCTTTACCTCAGGAAGCTGTTGCTTTCTTACCACTTGTGGAAGTTTTAGAGAAACATTAAGTACCAGTGGGATTTTCTCTCATTTAACAAACATTGAGCAGATTCAGCCAGAATCATCATGGACATCCAACATCCAACTTATGACAGGACACAAAATAAAAGTGATAACTGACAAAACAGAGGAGGAACTTAACCAAACGCCTTCTGACTCACGATTTTAGAAAGAAAAATTGAACTGCACCAATTGTGACAATGCTTTGTGCTCAATGTAAAGCCAGCTGCTCTCTAAAGACCAATGCTTTATTCATTGTGTAAGGGAATCATTATTTGTGAGGCTTGTTTTTTTATATTGTCTGACAATATTGGACTGAAGAGGTGAAAAACAACCAATATGTTATTAATTTTTATGAGCTATTGAAGCTCACATGGCGGACCTTACTAACCTCATAATTTAAAACACTTGTGTAAGACTAAAATGTTGTGTGAGAGTTTGTAAACAGATGTTTGATGTAGTTGTAGCCATGTATTTCAGATCATTAAGAATTTTTTGTTTTTGGCTATACAAAAAGTAAAAATCTGTCAATATGTCAATTTTGTTCACTGCAGCCTCAGAAAAGCCATCAAAACTCAGTGGTAGTAGTACTTACCCATCTGCACATCAGGAGGGGAGGATGACGGCGTCAGCACTTCATCATGTTCTGGCAGCACCATCTGGTGGTCTGAGCAGAGGGAGTCCTGGCTGCAGTACGACGAGGTGGTGTTGGTGGCGGTGGAATACACAGACGTGCAGAGAGGAAACCTCTGCAGGCTGGCGGGGGTGCTGGGTGGAGTTGGCATTGGACAGATTTCCTCAGTTGGCGGTACAGAGAAGACCACCGGTATCGTGGAGTCTGAATCCCTGTTGATGAGCATGACCTGGATGGGAGCAGAGTTGCTGCGTAGGTTCACCTGGTACTTCTTCTGACCGCTCTGGCCCTGAGGAGAAGCAGTGTGGGGATTCGTTTATCATCATTATAGCAGATATAATCAATACAATTGATCACAGGACTACTTGTATGTGAACAGGGCCCCTTGTAGTGATGAACCCACAGAAAACCATTACACGATGTAGCCGTTTCCCTCTTTTTATCATCCTTTAGCGCATTTTTTTGTTTTATGGACCCATCGTTACTGTTTTAATTTACTCTTATTGCTCTCAATCACACTTTTGAGTCGTAGCAGGCAGCCATTTCCTGCAAAATAGCTCTTAAAACCCACTACACTTCCGGCTCGGCTCATTGCCAAACAACCGAGAGACACAAATTAGACCAAAAAAATTGCATGCAAGAAAGTTATTGTATTAGCCTACTTTAATATCAGGCTAAATGTGATTTACAACAGGAAAGTAGAAAGTGGAAATAACATGAATTTGTGAACGTAGTACAGAACAAAAGCCTTTGTATGTATCCCCACTGATAATGAAAGCTTATGGCCAACCGTTTCAGGTAGTGCGACCTCCAGCTGGGTCCCAGAAGGAGCCACAACAGCAAGTAGAGTGTCCCCACTGAAGGCATTACAGATGTCTTCATGTGTGACAAATTTATAAGTGCAGAAGTGTTAAGGAAACAGGAGCAGGATTACTTATCCAAGGAAATGGAGACAATAAACTGGAAAAACAAGACTGAGAGCATTGTGCAAGTCAGGATTAGTCTGGCTGTTATTTCACAAGAGACTGACAATAGCAATTATATTTATAATCCTCCTTTTACAGCATTTTCTCTGTTCAATAAACAAACAGTGTTAAAAGGATCAGGCAGATTTTTTCCTCTGAAATGAATAAATGGGGCCCCAAGAGCACTAGAGTAACAAAGTGTAGAGAGAGACAAAAGGAATCAGCCATCAAACATGAAGCCTCTGGAGTAAATGTTTTAAACACAACACTAAGTTGATTTTTACAGGAATGGTGATGTATTCTCTTTTAAATTTCCTCAACATGACATGTTCATGCAAAATTACAGTGTGTGCACTCAACATTACAGAGTAAAGAAAAGTAGGGTCCCGAATTTGACTAAATAAAAATTGATAGAAGCAAAACCATTTCATGACAGATTGCAGGAAAGGATATGTGTTGGTGATGGGATCGCGGCTAAGGTGTTTCATGTTCTCCTCTAGCCAGGCCTTCTGGTCGTCCAGCTCTTTCTCTTGAGCCTCCAGCTCAGAGTTTTGGGCCTTCAGAACCTTCACCTGCTCCAGCACCTCCTGAGTTTGGCTGCCTGAGTTCTCTCCCCTGGACACAAGGAGGATGACAGATCAGAGGAGAAAGCATGAGGTAGGAACACAAGGTGTAGACTACTAATGTTTTGCTCTATTTTGGCAGGTTAACAGGCAGTTTAAATTAGATTTGGCTGCTAAAAGCATACAAGAGTTTAAATTCATCAGCTGTTGATGCCAAGGGGAGGAAAGGATGCAAGTATAGCATAGGGAGTGCTATTTAGGAGTTTAAGGAAATAGAAAGCAATTACTTTTTAATAAGAAAGTAAAATTTAAAAGATTTTTGTCAAACCTCCACTGGATTATGTTCTTGTTTTTCTTCTCGATCAACCCGACTCCTTCCAGTACATTGGTGATGTCATATATCCTCCTCTTCTGCTTCACTGCCAAGCTGTCTGCAGCCTGTTAAGTCAGACACACATTTACATAAAGGGTCTTTCTGTGCGGCAGCTTAATATTAACCCTTGTTGACAAGATGCATCACGCAGACACTTTTCTTAGGCTTAAACAGGAAACCTTAAATTTATGTGGCAAACATTTCTTGGGGTGAAAGAAAATACAGACTTGAGTCAGGCCAACAAATGAGGGATTTGGCAAATTAAGCTGCACAAACAAAATAAAACCCCTTGGCAGAAGAGGACAGTTATACAATAGCAGTGGAGGAAGGAGGAGGGAAAGGGTCTAAGGAGCCTACTGTGTAAACATTACCCAGCTTTGGCGCGCAAGAAGGGAGGGAAACTACTTATCAGTGTGATGAAAAGAAGAAGGTAGGTTTGAGGAAGACACTTCAGGTAGGTCTGGCAAACATACACAAGATTTAACAATAAGGGAAGCCAGGTAGATGGTACAACAAAGTCTATCACAACCTTAATGTTTGAGGGGAAAATGTAAGCATTAATTTCTAGTTTCCAGTTGGTAGAAAACAGAATCATTTGAGAAAAGATAGGAAAGACACTTTCAGAGGAACATGTTTAGTGAAACTACCAAATGTTTCAATTATTGATTAATCGCTTGCTGGTCTGGATTATTTTTTAGGGTATTAAACACCAGAAATGTGTGTTCATCCGTGTCTGTACCAAAGGCAACATCTTCAAATGTTTTATTTTGTCTGACCAACAATTAAAAACAATCTGCAGATTAATTTTCTGTCAATCATCGTATCACTGCAGCTCTAACTGGCATCATACTTAAAAAAAAAAAGAAAGTCATGCTAGTTCCCAAGTTGTGGGGTCTGGACAACCAAGAGTTTTTGAAACATTTTGATGATGGGAAAGCATTTTGCATGTTTTACATATGTGGATTACTTTATAGATATTCCTCCTCAGGGCCCTTAAAACAAATATATAACTATGCGTCACTTTTTGGTTGACCTAATAACCACAGATATATGCAATTGGTGGCCCTGGGTCAGAGTCAGATATTATTTTGTTTTAAGGTGTAAGGATCCAAAAGGATTGGGAACCACTGTGCTGCACTGCTCAGACTGGAGTCACACTGATGGTGTAATGTATGGGTCCCCCATAAAATGACCTCTGTGGACCTACATAGGTAATTGAAACGTATTTTGGGATTGGCCAGTGTATCAATGTTAAATTTCTACGTTTTGTTTGATATTTCTCCATTATATACGTCGTCCTAAAGTTACTTATAATCAACCATCTTCAACAGGGCTGTTTCACGACGCTTGTTTTATTAGCCTGCCGTTACTTTAGAGGGGCGAGACCAATAACATTTAGGGACCATTAGCCTCACTTTTTATGTATAGTATAAACTGGTTTAATTCTTTTAACAATCTGACTGCAAACTGGTAGCTCCACACACCCTCTGTAAACAGCGTGTTACTGCTCCTGAGTTGGTGTTATTGAACCCACAAACAAGCTAATGGCGGCTAGCTAGTCCACCTGTGAGGAAAATCAATGCACCTGACTGACTGCCCCCGTTTGTGACTGACAGCCCTTTGTTCCCAGGGTGGCACTAAAGAACACCGATAAATTCCCCCCAAAACAACCCAGATACATCAGCACTGAGCCGCCTGCTCTCGCTGTTTCACTGACCACTTTCAGATCAAGGACGCCATCCTTCGCTTCTTGGAGCAGACTGACAAACTTCATCGTGAGGAGCCCCAAACTTTTCTCATGGCGACTGGGTGTCGAGCGTACAGTCTCCGTCGTCTCAAATTCCATCTTCTTTCTACAAAACAGAGTCCTGCTTATTTTAAGAAAGCCGTTTTTGTTTTGTTTAACTACAAATAAAGAACATTTCTCTCCAACATAACGTCTCTGTATCTCGACGGGACGGCAGCAGCAGTTACCTGTTGGGTTTTTAAATCAACGGACGTTACGTTAGGTTACAGTTGCCATGGCATCCCTTGGCCCACTCATGACCCCCCTTCTCCCTTCTTCTAGGGACGTCACATCTCAAGCCTAATTCGGCCCCGCCCCCTTATTTTAAACCGGAAACACAACATGATCAGGTTCTAGTCAATCAACTTGTTATCAATGTCAATTTTACATTCATGAGCTGGAAATTTCCAAATCACAACCCAAATTTCGATCCTTCTCCAAAAATTTGAATTTCTGTTTAAATCACTTATCCTTTTAAAGAGAGCATTCACAGTACTCCTCTGTTTAAAGCTTTGTACTTTTATATGTACTCCAGTTCTTTCTTTTTTTTTCTTTAACTTTTGTTAGGGTTGTTTTACTCCCATTTGCATGTTTGTTATTGTCTTTTATCATAATTTTATATTCCTTATATCTCTTGTGCCATTTATAATATGTATGTTCTGATATTGTTAACCCAAATCATTGTACCTCATATTTTTGGTCAATAAAAATAATTAAAAAATATATACATATATATTATCAATGTCGTAAAAAAAAATCTATTTCTGGAATATTTATATGTTTTTTGTTTTCATGTTTTGTGTGTAACAAACATTGTATTGCATATCTGTAAATCTGTATTCCCACCAGACCCTGCATTCTCACCTTAAATTTGTGTTAACACAAGTATTTTATGTTTTAAAGAAAACACAATATAGCAATATAAATATGCTCATGTGAGAATTTATTAGATAAATCATGATGTACAAACATACAACAATAAGTTAACATAAAAAAAGAAAAAAAATAGTAAATTGATTAAAAAATAAATTGTTCTTCTAGTGTTCAAATTCATAAATTGCCATATCTGCAAAGAAGTCATATTTCACGTGTTGAAGTCTTTTAACACACTTGTGAGACGTTTCATTTTCTCCTCCATGATTCTCTTGTTAGTTTCCGTCTCCTCAAGTAGCTGACGCATCTCCTCCTCCACTTCAAATACCTGAGGAGGACACACACATGCACACACACAGCCTCAACTTCGGAAAACACGTAAAACTTTTAAATCGTTCAATATGACCACACACTGACTAATCCTTATCCTTATACAGTACGAACAAACAGGGACAAAGCACCTGTTCTGCCCTCTGACTTGGAGGAAAAACTCGTCTGGATATTTTACCTTCTGTTTGGCTTGTTCGATCTGTTTCTGCTTCTCATTCGCCAGTCGAAGCAGCTCGGCTTGGTGAGCAGCCTGCACAGACTCCAGCTGTCGACGAAATGCATCATCCACACAGTGTAACTTCTCGACTGCAGCTCTGCAAGACGGACAACAGCAAATAAAACCTTATGTTACATAAGTCACTTAGAGGACGTTCAAATCGAAAACATTTTTAAAAACAACAAACAAAATAAAACTGAGGTATGATTTATAAAGTATATGAATGTTGGAAACTTTGTTTTTGTTTCTGGTTTTTAATGAAAATGATGTGTAAAAGGGTATGTATAATGTATAATAACCTTAACCTGTTTTCTTTTTAATTGAGTGTCTCATTTCTATTTATTTTTCTGGCATCTTCAGGGGAAATGGAACCCAAATTAATTTCAACCACTAGACATGGTTCCAAAATGTAACAAACCAGTAGAATTT
>CAFUXE010001329.1:51235-78344 GCA_903364295.1 Serranus cabrilla
AAGTGGACCCCAGCACCTATTCAGGACGTCTCCCACCTTGCTGAGCGAGCTCCTGGCCCCAGATCCTCCTCTCTGCCCGGAGGCCGTCGATCACCGACTCCTGAGCTGTGAGCTGAGACAACAGTCGCGACTTGTCTTTCTTGAGCAGCTCGAGCTGCAGGCCGAGACGCCGGTCCTGCTCTACCTCTGCTTCCAGGGAATGCAGACGGCTCTGATGGAGGGACAGACAGAGAGAGAGAGAGAGAGACAGCATTAATGATCAACGGCCATCTGTCATGGGTGACAGACGGAAAGACAGCTGGACCATTCAGTATTCATGATGTCTCAGAGTCTCGTACAGACTGAACAAGCTTGGAAAAGGAAACAGCTGATGCCCAGAACTGGTCATCATATATATAATGCAATTTTTCAAAGCAGATCAGATCATTTATTCTAAATATTCCAGTCATATCTTGGTCTTTTACTTTATTGCTGTACCTTGAGATCAGTGACAGCGTCTCGTTTGGCTTTCATGAGCTCAGTGATGCGGTTCTTCTGTTCTTTGACCATGGCTGTGAGCTCCTGGACCAGGGAGCCCGATTTCTTCTCCCTCTGCTGGGACTGAGTGAGGGTCTCCTTGAGCCCTGACAGCTCCACATTCATCTGATCACAAGCCTCCTTTACCTACAGGAGCAGAGCGAGGATGTGGAACTGAATGTGAATGAGAGGGGGACAGAGTGAAGCACTTTGGTTCGAGCATTACCTGACTCGACAATTTTATCAATCAAATCTGACAGTAAAGGTTTCAGAGTTACAGATTCCAAGAGAGCAATTTTTTTAAATGGTTTCCATCAGTGAGCATTTTGCTGGTAATCTGTATCCAATTCAGACTTTTTCAAGGGTCAAAGGTTGGAGACTTAAAGTAGAAAATTGTGCCGGTGGTAGCAATCAAGACTAGATGACATTTTGTGCAGAATGTATGAATGAAATCTGTAACTATAACGAGAAAGCACAGATTGATTCAGATCCTTTTGTACAGCTCTCTTCCTGTGGCAATCACAGACTTGTCCAGAGCCAGATGAACCTAATTCAATCTCAGCTTCACCGTCAGGCTGAAAATAAAAAAATCCCTAAAGTCTAACAAGATTGGGGTCAATTCCAGTTCAATCCTTTGAATTTTTACTGGACACAGAAATAATTTGTCAGCTAGACTGTACGGAGAGTCAAAGTAAGGACAACACTTCAGTGACTACAGGCCATCTGTAACGCATGCGTCCGTCCTAAAACAGACCTCAGAGAAGCGAGCAGCCTCGATGGTTAACGCCATGCGGAACTCGTCTTCCAGAGCAGCGTACTGTCTCCTTCCCTCTGCCAGTTTCTCCTGCAGCTCCTCCTCCCTGTGGCTGTGTCTCTGCTCCACTGATGCAATTTCTTTCGCCACTGCCTCTCGGAAATCTTCCCCACCGGGCTGCAACCGCAAATCCAGCTGTTTTCTGTAAAACAACATAAACAAGGATAGTACACTGATATATATATATATATATATATATATAATAGAGAAACTTGTCATGACATATGAGGAAGCTATTCTGCTGTTTGCAAAAAGTCCTCTGTGTAGAAGCCCATGCACTCACAGGAATAATCTGATTGATAGAATAGATTCTCAGCCTTTGAAAAGAGAGTAGAGCTGATATGCAACACGTATTTTCATGGTTCAGAATAAACCCTGCAGGTGTACCTGTGCTCTTGTTCCCTGGATGCCAGCAGTTCATGCAGCTGCTGCAGTTTGTTTTTGTGCTGATGCACTGAGGCTCTCTGGATGTCCAGCTCTCTCCTCAGAGCGGCTGCCTTGTTCTCCAGCTCCTGGTGCCGCTTCATCTGAGGGAGGTCAGCACATGTTTTAGACCATCGCACACTGTCAGAGCTGAATGACCTCTGTCTGCTCCATCCTTTTATTCGGTCGTATTTATCCACTCTGCAGGAGAGATCACTGAACCAATGTATTCATTTTATGAAAAATTACAGTGAAAAGGGACCTATTGTACTTATTTTTAGGTTATACTAGTACTGGGTTTCTACTAGATTATGTTTTCATGTTTGATGCTCAAAAACACTTTAAACTTCTCATTGCTGCTGCACCTCTGTTCATCCTGTCTGAGACGCTCAATTGTAGCAGATGTGTGTCTGTGCACTGTGTGTAAATGCAGCCAGGGGAATATAACAAAACATTTTATTGTGCAAATTCCCCAATAAAAGCCTCTAAACCAACTACAAGACAATCGAACGTGTTCCGGCAGGAATGTGATTGGAAATCAGGGAGAATTTAGCAACATCTGCAACCAAGATGACAGTTTTCCCTGACGTTGGCATGTAACACACGTAGCAGTGTATGTAAAGTAAACACGGCAGTAACAAGCCTGCAGCAGATAACTATATATAGAAATCTGGCTTGAAGTGATGGCAGTTCAAGCCGAGAGCAGAGAGAAATGGATGGAAACAGAGCGTTGGGAATTGATGTAACCTGAGGTTGTTGCTCACAGGAATTACTTTTATATTTAACTTTAGCCATGTTAAGTATAAATATTAGACGTCATATATACAACAGACAATAAGGAAAAACCACATTAAGTCCCTTATTCTTTTTCTAATTTTGTTCCTATTTTAGCTTTTTATTTTTTATTTTTTTAAGTGCCAAAGACTGTATTATAGTGACATTTACAGATTTGTAATGCCTATTAATATGTGTTTTTATGTAGTATTTGTACATGCAGTATGTGTTTGGCTCTTACTGAACTTCTTCTGTATCAAAATGACGAAACAACAAGAGTTTTGAGGTTTACAAAACCAGCTACTGCACCTCCTCAGCCTGCTGGCGAGCCCTGAGTGTCTCTCCATGGGAGATGCTTTCCTCCAGTCTGCGCAGTGCCGTCTTGTGTTGTTCTTCGCTGCTGCGGGCCTGCTCCAGCTGCTGGGTTAGAGACTGACACCTCCCCTCCAGCTCCTCAATACGAGTCTGCAGCTCAGAGCGCCCCGATCGCTCCTTCAGCAGCAATTCTTTCAGTCTGTATGGGGAGAAAACATGATAAGAGCAGTGGGAGTGATACCCCGAATGACTGTTTTTACTGTGCAGGGAAACTGATACAGACAACCACTACCAATTTTATGTTGCCCTTGTTTGTCCCCTGCGTTTTATCACCCGCTGTTAAAAATGTGATAGCCTGTGAAATTGAAGAAATCTGACATTGCAGCACAGTCATCATCTTATCTTAAGGGAGAGAAAATGGAAATATAGTGAAAGTGGGAATAGAAAAAAAAAAACGTTGTAAAAAAGTCAGTCTGGTGAAAACAAAAAACAATTGAAAGCACACGCTCGGAGAACTCAGGACACACAGTATAACTACGAAAACTATAGAAGTGGAGAAGCGCAGAAGCTCTCTCTTTAAATTAGCCATGATGAGTCATTCACTGTAATCTGTCTCCTGATGAGCGAGGGAGTCAACAGTAGCAGCCTCGTTCAGTGTCATTATAAAGTGACAGTTAAGATTGATTCATGTAATACAGTTGACATATGCTTGTCACAAGGTTTCTAATTACAACCATAATGCAGATTTATCTTACAGTGCACCAAATAGTTACACCAGGTTCTATCTGTGCAGTACAGGAGGAACGGCGCTTATCGTCAAATGGTCTCACATATAGGAATATTTAATTATAGATAACGGTGCCCTGTGGAGTTTAAATATAAGGTATATAGGCAGGATGGGTGCCTAGGTTAATGATCTTTATACTGAATAGCTTTATTATCACAGACAACTTGAGGCTCACTTTAAGGTTTTGGCATAATGGAGCCAAAGTGTGCGCTTGATTTCATGAGAGGCTACAGGAGGCTGATAGTGAGGATTTTTAATGGTGGGATGGATACTCATTGTTCAAGAATGAGGCAGGCAGCAGGCCCTGGTCTCAGGAGAGCCAATACAAGACATGAAGAGGGCTGAAACAGATGAGAATCCATTATGCAGCTGACAACTCAAATCAACAGAGACAACTTCAATTATCCCTCTCCTCGTCATGATATCTGCTTTAGAGCAACAGCGCTGATTCATGTGGACATTTGTGTGCAAACATGTGCATCAGTGTCCAGCAGGTTTTCCTCTCACCTGTCGGTGGTGTGCAGGGCCATGCTCTGCAGGTCTTTTTCCTCGCTGACCTTTGTCTGCAGGCACTTTAAATCCTCCGTTAGTTTCCTCACAGCCTGCTCAGCCTTCCAACGTCGCTCCCTCTCCTGGTCACGCTCCTCCACTATAGTCTGACACAGAAAAAACACAAATATTAAGGGATTACAACCAGACATCAATCATTTAAAGGTTTGTTTAAGGATCAGTATGTTTGTGGAATAATATTCATAAGAATAATGGGGAACTCCAACAGTAGCACACATCAAAGTCTGTTTACAGGTGTTTGGGAGTGCTGTTGTGAAAAGACTTTTTGTTGCTCCAAAGTAAACTGTGTGAAGTCTGATAAATTGCCTCAAGTGATGTCACCTGAGTCACTGTTGGTAGGGGGTGAAAATGGAAAAACATCTGAAGAGGGAGAGACAGAAAGACATTTAACAGACCTCTGCAGCTCCTCCTCTCTGTGTGAGACTACATTAGCAACTACAAGCATAACAGAAATCTCTGACCAAACTGTTAGCAGCCAAGATGCCTTATGGGTAATGTATGTTTTAACAAGGAAGAAGAAGTTGTGGAATGAATGAATTAATACTTGTGTCTGCTGCATCAATTTTAGACTCTCAGTCAGGGGGAAGGTTGGAGTTAAAATATAACAAAAACATGCAAGACTTTGCAAAATGCATCCACACATTCCTTTAAGTTTCAGCATCCTACAGCTAAAACTGTGGCAAAATAACCTAAACGTTGGTGAAATGTAGTGATAGAGTTGGTTGCTGCTGGTTACAGCTAGGAATGGTGGCTGGTGTATTAAATGAGAATGGATAATATGCATTTCTATGTATGTATTCTTTTCATAGCATAGAGTATTCCTGTCTTTTTCCATATATTGCACCTGTTAGTGTGACTATTGACCTAACACAGCATTATTTTATGTATGGATGGATTTCTACTTGACTTTAATAACAAACAGGTGGTGGACTCCAGAGAATGTGTGATATAATCTCAGAAAGGGCAAAATGTCAAAAGAAAAATGTTGATGTTGTTTCTTTGCTATTGTCTCTGTTTTGTTGCATCTTTTATACTGTTCCTGTATGTGCATGTTGTTGGGTACAAACACCCAGAGGATGTTTACTTCCCTCTAGTACAGAGACGCAACCTTTTTCATGTCACATTCATTGAATTAAAAATAGAAAACTGCAGCTCAGACTGCAGGTGACTTATCCGTGTCGTACCCTGTAGGTTTCCTCCTCTTGAGTGGACTTGGTTTTCTCGTTGCCTGAGGCTTTAGCAGCTCTCACAGGTCCTCTCCTTACTGGCCCTGCTGCGTCTTTACCACCCGCACCGCCAGACTTCCTCCTGGGCCCCTCAGCAGACTTTGAACTCCTCTGTTTATGATTCTCCTGATCGCTGCACATAAAACAAATCACAGGTATTGAACAAGCTGTAAAGCCCTCGAGCTAATGTCTGGCTCAATAAAGGTCAAAGCAGGCGACCTGCTCGCTTTTATAGGTAGGCAAAGTTTCAACAACTTTGAATTGAATTTGGAGCTAATATTCTGAAATCACCTTGCCTTGGATGAGGACAGTTGGGAGCTTACTTAAGTTAAATTACTGAATCCTGAGCTCGTGTCATCAGTGGCTGATGAAGCGAGATGAGGGGGTAGACCATAGAGGCACGGTCGTTAATCATGGGAGTGAGATGACAGTTGTAATTTTTAACAGAGAGAAGGAAAGTTTACCAAGTTGCTCAGAGAAGAAAATGTATCCCTGCCTTCCAGCTGAGAGGGAAAAGGATTTCCTTCATCATTAAGATACCTGATGATATTAGGCTGATGCATGCTGAACAAGATGGAAAAATCCATTGGTGCAGATTGTATTTGATTTTAATGAATGCAGATTTGTCAGTTACACCATTATAAACTCTTCTGTGTCAGCAAAGTGTGTATAAATGTGATTATCTTTACTCAAAGGTGCACTCCATAATTTCGTTATAGTGTTCAGTAGAGCTAAAAATGTCCTCATAAAGTAGAGATTTAAAACATTAACAGCGCTTTCTGAGGAATTTCAGGCTTTCTGTGGGGCGCAGAAACAAAATCAGGGAGTACACGTGTTACCAGAGCAGCAAAACAAATTATTTTCATTACAGACTCGTTAACCTGACAACAGAAACATCTCTTGTGTTCAGAGATATGTCACCTGTCTGATCTCAGGCTCTTGGTCTCCTTGGAGGACGTCCTCGATGTTGTGCTGTTACGATGTTTGGGGATCCTGCTGCGCCTCCTGTTCTCCTTCCCGCTGTCACACTCACTCTCTGACGTGCGATCGGTATCCCTCTTGGCTTTCCGTACCGTCACAACAGAAGGAGTTAAGCTACTGGATTTGTCACCTGCAGGGGCCTGGGTAAACATTGCAGAGATACTTATAATATGTATTTGTAGATCTATGCAGTATGGAAACCCGCCCATGGATAACAAGGTGATAAGTGGCTTATTTTTAAGTTCACTGACTGGTTTCCTTTGGAGGAAACAGAACATTTTGTTCTGAATAGGGTAGACTCTGGCCCTCCCCTGGGATCTCTCAAGTAGAGACTAACAATTATGTCAGGGTTATTATTATTAGGCTACTTTCATGGATGCATGATGACAGACATATAGGGCAACACAGAAAAAAATGTTTATCTCTTCCTCTTCTCTGAGCTGCTGTACACCTCTCACAAATACTTCTTAATGACAGACCTAATGGCTTTCAGCAGAGTTAAATAAGCACCTTCTGGATGAGCTGGGACACCTGGTGCTCCAGTTTCCTGATGCGCTGTTCATTAACTGGGTCTGCTGGATCGGCCACAGCAGAGCCAACCTGTGCAGCTGGATCTGTGATGGCTTCGGAGGCAATCCGCTGACGAAACTGGGTCAGCACCTCGTCGATGCGGGGAGTGGTGAGAAGAACATCCTCTCTTACCTGCAATGGAAACTAAAATTTGCTTTTTTTCCATTTGGCTGCGTTACACTGCAGCTGGTTTCACTAAAGAGAAATGCAGATGGATTTTGCCATCTGCTGCAATGAAGATGTGAAAGCAACTTGTGGGTAAAGAGATCAAAGTCCCTAACTTTTACTATGCTGGTATACATAATATTACATCAATTCAGTCTGCTGTTAACAAGAACTACTTGGGCTGCAGGGTGAGACAGTGGCTGAATGACCAGCACCATCATGTGTATTAAGTCTCCCAAACATTGTTCAGAAATACAACTACAAAGTATTTCTGTTGGGAAAATGAGAGGAAAGGTTCTACAGTGGAAAAAAAAATCTTGTATGTGTGAATACATTTTCAAAATCTAAATGTACAGCTGTGGGTAAAAAAAAATCCATCAAATATGGATTCTGAATTTAACTTTTTTTTTGGCGCAAAATGCCACATCCACAAACATATACAAATCCTTTATTTGCCTATCTGAGGTCTTCTTAATATAACATGTGAACATTTTTTTTGTATTATAGCACTAAGTAGTTAAGTACTAAAAGGTGTTGCTGTGTAATTCTGATATTTTGCCATAGGTTTACACAATAATCTGCATATAAAGATGAACGATGCATCTCTGCACAGTAGAAAACAGGCAGTGAAATAACTCATAAGAACACTTGAACATAAAAAGCGTGATACAAAGCTACCAAAAATGACAGAAACTAGGGGGCGGGGCTTATGACCTATACTGCAGCCAGCTGATTGACATGTTTTGGCTTCACGTCTGGGAAGCTGTCATGTCGTCCATCTTTACACACAGCCTGTGGTTTATACAGACAGTAGACACAGAGTATGTTTTCAACTTTGCATAATTGCATTTTGTACATGCACCCTGTGCTTTTGTTGATATATTTTGTATTTAACAAGATAAACTTGCAACTTTCATATCAGGTATTCAAAAAACTATTTCCTGAGGAATGCAGCTGTTTAAAACAAAGCTTCTCTCTCTCTCATTTCTTTCATGTCCCATTTTATTGGGCTATATATAAATTAATCAAGCATGTTCTCTTGTGACTGTGTGTTGACGCTTCTAATCTCCTACATTGACCACCTGTTTCTTGTAAAATGTATATCGAGGTATATGCTCATTAAAATGAAATACAAGACAATAAATATATGGTTAATGATGGTATAGCATGAGATATTACCGCTTCATTGTGGCTAGCATCCGAGGACAGCAGGAGGTCCACATAGTCCTCCAGACCGGGGATATCACAGAGACTCCCTAGACCCGGAGATGATGGATTTCCTAGCCGGTCCAGACCATCCAGAGCAGAGATCTGTGGCAACGACTGAATAACAATCTCCCTGTAACCTGCAGGGAGGGAGACACATTTGAAAAACTGACCAGGAGAGAGCTTAGACACGTCCACGAACACCATTATTCAGTAATGTCACATTAGTTGTTTATGGCTTGGCTAAAACATCAGGTGTTATGGTGGGTATGTTGCACACAATCAAATAATCTATATCTAAATGAATAACCTCTCCTCTGCGTGCGCTATATGCACTATTGATGCAGCTCCCTTAATGAGAACTGAGCACTGCTAATATCAGTGTACCTTCACATATTGACAGCAAAGGGTGTAAGAAAGCTTTAAGTGTGCCCTCATGGATTAAAAACGTGCTTTCAACAGCCTCCGCTGTAAATTATTCATGAACACGAAGGTATGGATAATAGGTGCACAGCATAGCTTAAAGGAAAATCCAGTCAGTCAATCCAATTATGAAAAGATACAGACATAAGATGTATAGAGAGACAAACAGGCCACGCTCATTACCAGCAGTAGCTGTCAATTTGACTACCACTGATTTTCCATGGGCCTTTGTTGCAAAATATACAGGCTAGAGTTATGAGTCAGTTCTTCTGCAAATCTACAATTATCCTCTGGATCAGTGAGAGATGCATCAAAAATAACAGAGAGAAGAAAAACAGCAGCTGTTTATAACACAAACTGCTGATTGCACTTTATAAAATGTCCAACATGTAAAATCTTTCCAGCACACTCAGCTGTCAGTTTATTTGTTACACCTCAATAAATTCTACCTTTATAATGTTTTTAGTGTTGATTCTGGAGGCTGTTGTTCAGGGTGCTGTTGAATTGGGAGGTGTTTCTAATATTAAGTCCACCCTCATTGAAAGCAAAATATAAAGCTTCCAGGGGACCATAAAGTTCAATCAATTTGCCTGAGTATTATTACCTTCATAAAGGTTAGGCTTTGTGCAGGACTGTTAATGAAATTACATTATATTACATTCTTTTTGCAGACGCTTTTGTCTGAAACAACTTATAATAGGTGTTTTCAGAACTAGATACTTAAAAAATACTGCAAATATATCCCTCCCAAACAAACAATAAGCTTTTTATTATTATTATTATTATTTTAGAAATGGGGTTGAGGTGGTGCATGCAGCTAGGTGTAGCCAATAGTCTGCCGTTAGGAGTCATTTACTACCATTCTCACTCAAAACCAAAGCAAAGGAGTTTTATTCCAGCTGCAGGCTGTAGCACCTGCAGTCAGCCTTTCCTGTTAGTATTTCCTCAGTTTTCATCGTTCAGGAGGTTTAACGAAAGCCAAAATATCAGCAGAGGTCTCCTCCTCTCCAAAACAAACAGACGAGGGGATTAAAAAATAGCTAAAACACAGAATAAACATGTTTCATGGTAAAAATCAGCATTTATCCAACGCTGTTTGGCAGACAGAGAACATCCTGGAGGGACTGCGAGCCATGCTGCCACTAATGTTTGCTTGGTTTGTTCCTCTGATAACTTAAGATCGTGAGGTTCAGGAGATTTTTACTAGGATCCAAATTATACATAGAGGTCTCCTCCTCTCCAAAACAAATAATAACAAAGCAGAATAAAGCAGTTTCTGGTTAAAGATCTGTGTTTTTCCGACGTGCTTTAGCTGAACGTTTGCTCAGCCTCTCTGATAACTTAAGATCCAGACGTTTGATGACCTAAATCTTGGGTGAAATATATTTTGAAAACAACCAAAATCTAAAAAGTGTACTGTAAAAATGTGGCTTAAAATGGGAGAAAAAGTAAATTTTCCGACAGCCGGGGGATAGATTGGGATATGCATTGACGTTTGAACATTGCATTGATGCAGTTGGGTCGTTCACCAATAAATCCATTTATAGATCTATATCGATGTACTGTTTCACCTTTAACTAATAGAGTAAAACTACAAAAAGACAGTATTTACAGGTAATAGTATATATGTCCAAGTGTATTTAAAAAAACGTGCTCATGTCCTACCTGGTGACCTACACACTGGGTTGTCTCTGCCTTCCTGGCTCAAGGTGACCTCTCTTAAATTTAGCAATCCCAGCAGGCACTGCAGGAGTTGATCGATGTTGTCCAGGTGGTTGCTGTGGAGACTGAGGTGCTGAAGCTTGTACCCAGCGCCATGAAGATACAACAAGCCTAATGAGGACATCAGGAGCCAACAGCACCGACACATCAGTCACTTGTTAAGGGCTTTTACTTGAATGTAGAAAAATAGAAGTTTGTTCCATTGATGTTCAGCTCACCAGTGAGGTTGTTTATCTTATTGTAGGACAAGTTTAATCTCGTTAGGTTCACAAGGCCATTCAGTCCTAAGGTAGGGCGACAGGACATTAACAACTGAGTGATTTTACAGCTCATAGAGTCTGTAATGAAGAATTATTATTCGGAGAACACCCACATAGCTGAAGCATTTATCGTCAGAGTAAAATGGTGACTAAAGACTCACCTTCAACCTTAGTGATTAAGTTACAGGATAGATTTAAAGTCCTCAGGGCGGTGAGGGAACTGAGACCCTCAATCTTAGAAATGCAATTGGAGGAGAGGTCCAAGTGCCGCAGGTGCCAAGCTGAGGTCAGGCCCTCGATCCCAGGGATGTGATTGCAGTGCAGATTGAGTGATGTTACAGTGGGACTCAGGGGGACATCCTGCAAACTAGACAGGAAGCAATGAAGTCAAACAACAGATTCTCCATGGAGAAAAAAAAGGTTTGTTTCAGACCTGTTTGCCCTGCAGGAAAAGACTTCTCAAATGTGGGGCAACAAACACAAACAATTATTGTTCCAATAATTCAGATAATCTGCAAGTTTATCAAATGTACAAAAAGTCTGGAAAATGCCCATTGCAAGTTTTGAGAGCTCTGGGGGACCTAATCACATTTCTTGTTTTGTCCAGTCAACAGTCTGAAACCCAAAAGATTCAGTTTACAGTTTACATACAAAACAGTTAAAAGCAACTCTCCATTGATTGACTAAGTGTTTCAGTTTTTAAAGCTTGTGTTTCACATCCTAGAGCAGTGGGTCCCAACATATTCAGATTTTGACCCCCAAATAAGTAACAACATTTACTTGTCGTACCTCATCAAAGGTTATGTGAGCAGACTGATTTTTCAAAGTAAACGTACGAAAGCAGAAATAATTAGTCAAATGAGAGAAACGTAAATTTAGTAAAGATGCCAAACATCCTTTTAAACTGAGGATTTGGGTTTTTTGGACCGTTAGTCTAACTAACAAAACACATTACTTTAGGCTTTACGTAATGGGATCAAGGCCTTTGATTAGAACTAGATTAGAATAATTGTTTTAGTCATTATCTATATACAAATCCCAATTTTGGGGGTTAAATGCGTACTGAATGTGACAATGTAATGCTTTTATTTGCCAAACATGATAAACTGAATAGCTTGGGATTTTTTGACTGTTGATACATGGAACCTGCTGTTTGAAGACGTCACCTGGGGATCTAGGAAAGTACACAGGGCATTTTTAAACTATTTTCTGACATTCTATCAACATGATGATTGTTTGATTTATTTGAGACTAATGGGCAGATTAATTGCTAATGAGAATAATGGTAAGTTGCAGCAATTTTTACACTACCTTAAACTTTTATACAACTAAAATCCAGAGGGAAGCAGTGCACATTTCACTCTTTCAACACGTGGTGAGCTTATAAAAGTTGATTAATTGCTGCTGATTGATCTACCCATTTGTATATAAAACAGCTGGAATCAGCTTAGCCCATTCAAATGCTACACGTGCATACATTGGTAATAATAATAACACCACACTTTACTTGAGTATTTCCATTTTTGTGTAACTTTATATTTCTACTTCACTACATTTTGTGGCAAATATTGTACTTTTCACTCCATTACATTTAGGTGACAGCTTTAGTTAACTTTCATGTCAAGATTTGTCCTGAAAATATGATCAATTCAAAGTGATTAGACTTTTTTAATCAAACCTAATAACATTATATTAAGCAGTTAAAATACCCCTGTTTTTACACTATCTGATAATATATTTAGAATATATTTAGCAATCTAAGTGGGTCTATTCTGCATAATGAGTAATTTTACTTGTGATACAAAATGTACTTACTTGTGATGGTGATACTTGTGTACTTTTACTCAAGTAAGTTTTGAATGCAGGGTTGAAAAACACTTTTACTTTTACTGATAATAAAGCAATTTAAAAGGAATGCGTTAACATTATAACACAATTCATGGCACAATTATTCACTGAACTACAATAAAAAAAAAAGATGAAAAAATAAGCATCTGTAATTAGTGAACTTTACCTCGTTATGTTCTTGTTGATGAGACACAGCTCCTTGTCTCCCATAGCGATGACGTACAGCAAACGTTAGTTAACCGTTAGTTACCGGTTTGTACTGTAGAGATTTTAACCGTAAAACATCAAGTCTTCCTGTTAATAAAAGCGCTTTTTGGGGGTTAGTGTACAGAAAACCTGCCAACACATCCAGATAATCTTTAGCTAACCGACCTAGCAGCCTAGCAAAAGTTTAACGTTAGGAATAACCGAGTTCAAGAGGCAATTTCATTCCGAGCAGTTAATAAAAGCACCGTTATAATAGCTAGAACATCCAACAAATGTGTTCTTTGTGTTTTCTAACTATCAAAGCAGCATTCGTGAGATCGTTAAAAAAAAATGTTGTTGTTGTTTTTAGCTTCTTCTGTCGAGTCGAGTTGAACTAGCCGCTTCTGTCATCGCACTTCCTGTTTACATGACGTAGGCAAATGTAACATCCGGGAAATCTGACTTCAGGATAAAGACAAACTTGAGTTGTTTTTAATGTACTTTTATGTGGTTTTAATTTATTAACTTGGTAATCGTTTTAAATGCATCTTGTTTTTTCATGTTAAATATTAAACCTGAAAAGTAACTAAAGCTGTCAGCTAAATATAGTGGAGTAAAAAAACATACATTTGCCTCCAAAATGTAGTGGAATAGAAGTATAAGGTTAAATATGTGGAAATACTCAAGTACAGTACAAGTACCTTAAACATTTGTCCTTCATCCACATATAAAGTAAAAGCATAAGAGTGTGAAATTCTTAGCTGCTGTTACTTTGATAAAAGGGCTGCTTATGAGATTGAAATTCAATAAAGTTGTGGAAGTCGCTTGATGGAAATGCAATGGTAAAAAACAAAGCATCAGATGTCATAATATTCAGATTTTTAGTACACAAGGTGGGAAAAGCTCCAAAAACTCTGCATCCTGCATTTTCCAAAATTCAATTAAATAATCTTTAGACCATTCCTGCCTTGTAAGCGTACCTCTGTCAAACTCAACATCCCAAGTAAGAAACGCAGATTTTAAAAAACAAAGCTCCATGTGGAGCCAAAGACGACTTTATAAAATTATTCCAAAGTTTTCTATCATATGACATGATTAGCACAATAACCTACTAAATGGACCTTGAGAGGAGATTGTTGTCTTTTTTTTCCACTAGTTTTTTGTAGAGTGGGGTTATAAATCAAAAACATATTCCTCACTGTAATCTTGTTGGATCAAGTCTGTTTAAATGTGAATAGATGACTATAAGAGTAAATAAACAATTATAGTTCGAATGCAAACTGTATACATTTTACAGCATTTATAATTCTTCTAAATGTGCAGTCTTTTAATGTTATTCACTCACACATCATTACCATGTTAATGTGACTGCCTCTCTCACTCCATCTGTTTAACAGACAGTTTCTTTGTGTTTACTTCTCTTAAAGCTGGAAAAGAAAACACACAAAAACATATTAACTAAAGAACATATTGGTAAGCTTCCAGATTTTCACATCTTCATGTCTAATTCTTTTTAAGTACCAGCTGCTTCTCTCATAATCTGCCCTCACTTCCTGCCAGCAATCCTGCAGTAAAAATGTGTTACATACACACAAGCAAACATGTGGCATAAAAAACACAATATTTAATTCCTACCAAAAGAAAGATTTTTTTAATGTATAATAGAAATTATGCATTTGTCACTAAGCAACTATACAGTTTCAAATATACAGCCTTCAAATTAAATCACTCTTTGTGCTTCCTCATGCCATTTGTGCAAACGGCTGGAAAATCTCCCCATTAATGCATCGACTCAGTATAATATGTGTCAGTCTAGAATGGTTCAGACACACTAGAATATTTAAGGGTAGAGTACAGTTCGTTAAAAAGCAACCTGAACAAGAATCTCTAAGCCTGTGTTTAATTTGAGACTACAGGCAAAAATGTTATTTTTAAAGCACTTGTTATTCAGACTTTGGGCTACATGTCACACTAAAAATAACTGTAGTAACTTTCTAATTTTTTCTCAATCTTGAGCCAGAAATCTCCACTTCGGTAGCATGGCCATACAATAAACTTTCCAGTTTAGTTCCTATTTGAATTTTGAAGGTCTTTGCAAAGTGGTTTGTTCATGTGTCATTCATAGTCTGATTCATAGAACATTTCATTCCTAAAAACACGGTAAAAAAATAAAAAATAAATAAAAATTTTATGGCTGTTGACAGTATTCTCTAAATGTATGGAGTGACAGATATCCAAATGTCCCTCTGTTGATCCTTTGACTCTAATATGTCAACAAAATTAAACTAGAATGTACATATCTGCTCTGGAAACTAAATTGACACATATTTAAAAATATAATGCAAATATTGCATTTCCAAGTTTTTTCTCTTTGTACATATCTGTATTTACTTATTTACTGAAGACTTGTTATTTTATATTGTTGCATTTTAGTATGGTGCACTTTTTTTTAATCTTTATTTTATTTACATATTTGTTTCTATTTCTTATACAGTAGCAACTTTAACACAAACATCCCCCAGGGATTAATATTAATGTATCAATATTCATTTCTGATTCTGATAAGATGATGCCTTTTTTCCAAATTGAAAGATTAAAGTTCAGAAAACTTGTAATACAAAATTAATTGTCTTGATGTATCAACTGGGGAAGATTAATGTGGATATCTATTAATAAAAACAGACAATAAATATTGGCATTTGGCCATTATTGCAAATTAAAGAGTGTGATATATATCACGTTCGACACTTTTCAAATATTTTTGAAAGTGTCATCACATCAAATGTGTGACTAATGTGAATGGAAAAGAGTGGAATGATCAACTTTGATCACAGAACACTTTGCCATTATGGAATTATTCATGGAGAAATATATGAAATATAAATGGCTCCTTTATGCTTGCTTTCTCAAAGATATAACTCATAAAACTGCCTTCACTCGCTCCGTCTTTGACTTATCGGCTTGTGAAACAAAAGCCTGCTGCGAGTTGTGCATCCTCGCTCGAGTATGGCTAATCACAGATGTATTATAAAGATCCTGACCCCTATTATACTCATAATTCCTCCAGCAGCTACAGGCCGGTGATTGATTCAGTTCATCACACACTGAACATTGTCCATATTAGAGGAGCTGCATGACTGATCATTGTACTCACTGGCTGCTAGCCAGCAATGATAGAACCAATTATACCTGCAACCCAGCCAATGGCCCTCCTTAACCTGTGAAAATGATGATCTGGTGCTAATGAAGTGAGTGAATTACAAATGCCATCTGCTGCTGCCTCACCACCACTTATCGCTCACACGCTGTAGTTTTCAAGGGCATTGTATTAAATAAAAAGATGAATATTCTCATAAGCAATTACAGAACAGGACTAATGTATAGGAATGCTTCCACTAAACTTGAGTGGAGAATTTGTACATTTAGCATCATTCTGCGGCTTTATCTTCACTTTGAGCCCCTCATTTGTTTTGAAAATGGTTTGAAGGTGGAGAGGAAAGTTACTCAGAAGTCAAACTTTAGTTTGAGTCAGGCAGGAAATATGCATTTCTATTGAACAACTGGACTCCTCCACACTGGAACTCTCTGGTCCACATTGGAGCCTCCACTTCTCCATAGAGCGCCCCCTGGAGGACTGAAGGAGCCCCACAGCCAAGCTCCCTGCAGACCACCTCTGCATCCTGCTGGTCAAAGTCAGCTTCACACACTGAGGACCAGCTCTGGTTACACTGGTCAGACTTCACCTCCAGTCTGCCTGAGCACAGATTGGTCCCATTCACCAGCCTGACAGAGTCTGGAGAGAGGAGAGAAGAGAAACAGGGAGAAAAAAAGACACCAGATACTAAATAAAAAGATGTAATGAAACAACAAATCAGTGATTCAAACTGGACTGCAGCACGATTTCAACAAAAGTTCATCATTAACAACAGAAACATAAAAGCATCAAACTAAATGTCCTCCAAAGATATCCTGGTCTGAGCCTCTTCATCATCACACAACACGAGACATGACTGGATACATGAAGTCATGTGAAAGACAGAACAAAACCAGGAGGTCTCCAGAACGCCGCACAGTTCCCAAAGGATTCAGCTGTTAGCTCCGTAGCCACACGGCTGCTAACAGCTAACAGATAACCAGCTCTCATCCTGACAATCTCAACACAGATATATTATTTTCATTGCAGCATTATCAAGAAATAATAGGGTGAGTTACTGTGTCTGTTCAGATTTTACAGTCGTTATCCATTTTTGAATGTTTTCAACATGATTTCAAACAACAACATCATCATCTGCAGATTTCTCTGTTCTGTTCCTTCTGCTCAGCTACTCCACAATCTTTGATCTCCACACAGAGAAACGGAAAAGTTCTTATTCTTGCTTAGTTATCCGAGAAGATCTGTAACTAAGAATAAAAATCTCTTTGGAAAAAGGTCCCTGAAACCTAACAGTGATGGGGGCTGGACTTCCTCCTTTTAAGGAGTTGCCCAGGGTGATGAACACCACGTGGGTGTGGAGATACTGACGAGCCACCGACTGGCTGAGCTGAGCTGCTTACAGTTGGGGCCAGTAGGTCATTGATGGCTGTTATGGTGATAACTGAAGAACCAGCTGGTGGAAAGCAGTGGCCAAGAAAGCTGTCAAGCTGAAGGAGTTCTTTCAGGCTGGTTGCTGGTCGGTCCAGGGGACGCCTGCAGCAAGGCAAGGCTTTCTTTTATGGTGGCCCGGTAGATCCGCACATGGGGACAAGGAACAAGTGATTAGATTTTGGTGGTGATCGGTGATCTGTAACCTGCAACACCATCTGGAATTTATATTGCAAAGTTATATTATTGTATCAGTGACCATATTGCCTTCACTAACTGCCACCATGTGTTCATTTTGGTATTGTGTAACTGACCCTATTGCCTTGGCGTGCTTCTCTAGTTATTATGTGTTATTTATGTGCTATTAGGTTAAGCACACTATGTTGGTCTGTACTTTGGATTTGCAGATGCAGATCAGATCACATTTTATGACAAATTAATGCAGAAAACTACGTCATTTCGAAGGGTTCACATACTTTTTCTTGCCACTGTATGTAGGAGCTACATGGTGGTGTAGTGGTTAGCACATTCGCCTCACAGCAACAGGGTTTGAATCTGGCTTCCTCACACAGTCCACAGACATGCAGTAGAATTAAGAGAATTTAAGAATGCGAGCGTGAATGCGAGCATGAACGGTTGTCTGTCTCCATGTGTCTGACCTGCGACAGTCTGGTGACCCCGAAAATCCAGCTGCCGTTCAAGGTAAAGAAAAAAATTCACTTCTGCACTAAAATTTAATGGCAATCCATCCAATAGTTTCTGAGACATTTCAGTCAAAACCTTGAAAGTCAACCTCATGATGGTGTTTGAAGAAAAGTCAGAGAATCACCAAAGTCAGCGGGGTTCATCCTCTGGGGGAATGTCTGAACAAAAGTTCATGACAATCCGACAGACAGTTGTGCAGATACTTCAGTCTGGACCAACACACAGACACACAGCCATGTTGCTAGCAAGACTAAAAATGTTTTGAGGCTTGGGGTAAAGTTAACTAAGTTTATTCAGGTAGAAACTTTCCAGTGCTGCCTCTCGTGTCATGCAAGGTTAATAAAAAAAAAGGATTGAAGTTGTTTTGCAAGCAGTAAGTGAAAATAAAGTTTTTTTACCGAGCAGAAAAGTCCCTCAGAAACCCAGTGTGCATTTTTTTTGCCCCCGATTGTGTGTGAAAATAAAAGCCACAACATTCACACAGGCTGCTTTTTTTCTTCTTCTTTTTTTGGGTGGAACGGGTTTATTTCAAAAACTGCTATCATCCATAGCTGTACAACAGATGCAATGAATACAAATGATCCATAATAGCCACATTTTTAACATGCTGATAGTAAAAAATAGTCATCTTTTGTTAACCATAAACAGAATGTAAACAGAATTCAAAATGCATTATATCATGTGTAACAAACAACACAGACATTGTGAATAAATTACATACCGTGTACATTTCAACAAAATGTACGAATAAAGCAAACTCACATAATTATCAAGTGTTACATTCATATTTAGCTCTCTGCCAGCGTCATGGCTCGTCACAGTTTTCAACGCACAGAAACAGAACAGACTTTACAACAAAAGAGGGCGTCTGATGGTTCATCTGATTGATCACGTAACCGTATTTTTATGCACAATACAGACCAAAATATATTAAGCACACAATATATTGTCCTTATTTTTCAGAAAGGCGATCAGCTTGAAGGGAAATTATTGGTTGCTCTCTGCAGCTGATCTTGCAGTAGTCTGGAGAATATTCATTACCAGCATTTGGATGAAGTACACATCAGGAGTGTCATGTTTCTAATGAGGCAAACAAGCAAAAAAACAAGTTTGAAAAACTCTTCCTCTGCCGCCAGTCACTCCCATCATCGCTTTCTCTTTAATTTCAAAGACTCCTTCTTGATCAAGAAGGTTTTGCTGGTATCTGTTCTCCCAGCGTCTTGTTCTGCAGGCTTCCTTTCCCCTCCAACTTGAGAAAAGATGAAAAAAGAGACAGTAAAAATTAATCATTATTGCCACTTTGACAGTAAACCTGCAGAAACAGTGGTTTCATTACAAGGTGCTTCATCTGCAAAATTTCCCTGCAAGGTGAAAAAAGACGGGATGTGACTGACATTAAAATAAACAAATGCTTCTGATATTACCTGCAAACCCTGAGATATCCACCTGAGGACAAACAGTTCATTATGCCATCATCTTAACGATCCATCATGTTCAGAGCGGCTGGGAAAGATTTCCGTTATCGGGCACTTGAGGACAGCAGGGAGGAAATGTCAGCCAAGAGGCAAATTAAATCTCAAAGCTATTTGTCCATACAAAGAAAATCTGGGGATTTAAATGTCATCTGATGGAAAGTGCGGATGAGACGGAGTCGTATCTCTGCGGCTGCTCAGACAGTCATCAGTGATAACTGCAGAGAAGCTGCCGTTTCCTTACGCTCCAGACGCAGAGGATGACAGCACATTTAGCAGACGAGACGAGCAGCGCTTCTCTCGCTGCTGAAAAGTGGAAAAATAAGCCGACGATCTGCTGAGGCGCTGCTGCTGCTGACTACAAGTGTAAAAACGTGTGCTGTGTGTATGTTGTTCATATACTGTTTAATCACAGTTCACACAATGACATGACAGACAGTTTGTTTCCATATTAAGAAAGATTCAGTACTGACCTCGCTCAGTTGTCAATGTCTGATATGTGGTTCTCTATCTGCAATTAAAAGAAATAAAAAAACATAAGAAACGACACCAGTGAAATGGACATACATTCTTCATAACTGTGTTATTTATTATTATTTCATTTTCTCCTTTGTTCTTGCAAGAAATAAACAGGATAAGGAAAGTAAAAATAAAACAGGCAAGTTAACACATCAGTCTTGGTTGAAGTTTATTGGTAAATGGATGAGGAGGAGGGAGGAAGGGAAATAAAAGGTGAGGATGAATATAGGACGGAATTTAGGAAATGGGAGTAAATAAAAAATAATAATATAATAATGATGATTAAGTAGATTAAAGTAGAAACAGAAGAGGAAAAATAACAGTAATAAAATAAAAAAAATTAAAGGCTGTTTTATGTGCAGGTCTATCACTGCAGAAACCCTTATTCTCCCAAACTGTAGGACGCAGTGTAGGACGGGCAGTGCATTTATTACTAATCCTGTTTGCAATAATAAGTCCAGTTGTTGTTTAATATTTCTATTTTAGTACAAATAAAACAATCAAGATATAACATGTTAAGCAGTGAGCTTCAGAGGCGCTGTCAGGCTCGCAGTTTCCTACAGTTTCCAGTCTCTGTGCTAAGCTAAGCTAAGCTAAGCTAAACAAACTGCCACAGGAATGAGATCTTAAACGAGGAAGTAAGTTAGCATGTTAGCGCCCTGAGGTCTGTCCTCTCAAACTCAATGAGGATTTTGAATGTGTTTGTGGTAAGTGTCTGAAATAACCTCTGTGGCAACACAAAAACAAGACATGTTCACATGTTGTTGTACGACATGAAACATGTTGGTAAATAGAAAGAAAAATATTAATCTTCTCATTTAACTTTCTGCCAAGAACATTTCGCAAAAATGTTGAACTGTTCTTCTCACAGCTAAAAACAAATACATTGAATTCATTTTTAGTAAAAATAAACACATGCAGAAGAAGAACAGCTAATGCAAAAAATCCCACACCAAGTGACTTACATTGCACACACACACACACACACACTTATATATATATATATATATCCTATCATTTACTTCCCGGCAGGAGAACTCCGTCGCTCCTTATCGATACTGTAAATGTCTTCTTGACCCGCTCACCATATCGCTGGTCCCTTCATCTTCAAAATCATCTTCGCCGCCGTCCGTCATCTCCCCCGCCTCCACCTCGGCCGTCCCCTCCGCCTCCTCTCCGCCAGAGTGGTCTGCTGCGTCACCATGGAGACACTCACACACCTCCTCTTGTTTCCTCTGCATGTCTGGGAAAAGGAGAGAGAGAGACTGGCAGTTAACACCAGAGCATAATAGATTTATTGAACTGTTGTCTTATTTTTACTAACAGAACAAGCTTTCTTTCAGACGAGTCGCTCTGTGGAGCTTTAATGTTTGCGCGTGACTTTCATTTCCACGTGTGTATTTGCAGACACGTCCCCCCCTCCCGTCTGTCTCATCTCACCGCCGTCAGAGCGATGTTGCCTCTCAATCTTCTCCAGCCTTCCCAGCAGCGAGTCGATCTTGGTCTTGATCTGTGACAGCTCCTTCTTGATTGTGAGGAGCTGGTCTGTCTTCACTGCGAGCATACAATAATAAAGTTAAAAATTAATGTGGTGTTTGACAAGGAGACAGACGCGGCTGCAGCAGCTCCTGCACCGCTCAGACACGTCTCAGCCAGAAATATGGCTGAGGCTGCATTCATATATGATATGATATATTTTACCGTCTTGCACTCAGAATACAGATTAGGATTGAGAATACTGATTTGTATATGTGGGAGTATAAGATGTGCAACATTAAACAACTAAAAGAAACCATGTTTTCATACAATCTGCATCTTATTGTCACAGTTTTGGCCATCATTCTCATTCAGGTTGTCATGATACCTGAACTTTTAACAACACTAACATAAAAAAATCACGCTTGATACCTGTTTTTGATACCACCAACCACACAAAATAAGAATTTCTGGTTTGTCATGAAAAACCTACAGAAGTCGTATTTCCATCAACAAATTTTGATGCACATTTTAAAAATTTGCATGAAAAAAAGCTTGATGGAAACACCTAAATAACTTTTTACGGTTTGCTTGCTTTTTTTTTGTTGTTGGGAAATAGTTAATGCACTAAACAGGAGATGGAAACGTTTTTCCCAATAAGTTCTGATGTAACGAACATTGAAGTCATGTGACTGATCAGCTGTTTCCAGAAAACCCAAAAGAAGAAGATGAAGCTGTTTCCACTGTCAGCATCTTCTGACAAAGTAAATTTGATGTGGAACTTTGTTGCATTAAAGAAAATGCAAATTAGGGAGTTTCCATCAACTAGTTTAGAGTTTTGAGACACGTCGTACATTTTTTATACAGTCCACGGTCAGCCCTAGTTCATCCTTATCATAACCAACAGAAATGATGGCCAGACTTAGTAAAAATAAGACCCATGTTGTGATAAACTGGAACTCCCCTTCAAACAGAGCAGGTGAAAGTGAATGAGAGGAACAAGAAGGGGACAGAGAGCACATACGTTTAGGGACTGTGATGGAGGAGCCGACATTGAGCGCTCGGGAGGAGGAAGAGGAGGAGGAGGAGGAAGAGCAGGCCCTGACTGGAAAGGAGGACTTGGCTCTGCGTGTGGACGGGACGACTAGCCGCGAACGTTTGATGGGGATCACAGCACGAGTCGGGGGCACGACACGACCGTGGTACTCAAAGAGTCTGAAAAATAAAGTAGCAGCCATTTTAGCGACAATAAAAATGTTAGAAAAGGTATTACAGTGGAGAAAAACACTTTTTTTTACAGCAGGGAGAGGTGATTCTGGATTTATTATGGATATTGAGCAGCAGAGTGTGTCATCACGCTGGTGTTTTTTTTTTTTGTCTCTCCTGCGGCCTCTCGATGTTGTCATTCGAGCAACAAGAGGCGCTCACAGACACACTGCCGAAGAAGTCTGAATGATAGAGGTACATACTGAACAATGCCACAGCCATTCAATAAAACCCTCTTCCCTGTTGCCTACGACGCATCAAATTGCCGAAATAGCAATAAAGACTCAAAACTGAAGCATTCGACTCTCAGGGATATTGCAAAGTAGAGGAAGTAAACAAACTGATGCAAATGTCAGAAAGAGAGATACATTCTCTGCCTCTCCAGCGCAAATGACCAGCCGGGGGACTCTCTGACATTCAACACTCGCCTATGCGGATAAAAGCATCATTAGTAAGCCCAACGGAGAGGAATAAAAACCTCCCCAATATGACATTCATTATGCCTATGATAATGTAGTTACTTTGCCTCTGATGGAAAATGGGGCTATTCTGCTCCAAACTCATCTTTATCTAAGCGGATGACTGAAGCAGGAGGAGGGAGGGAACACTGAAGGGCAAGTCAGGAGAAAAGGGCTTAAAGAGGCAACACAGACAGAGTTCAGCTGTTATTTAGTTAAGATATCATTTCTGTTTTATAATTATTATTCTTTACATACCTGCTGTAGAAGTCGTCTCTGTAGTAGTCGTAGTCAAACTCATAACCACTGTGGAGAGGAGAAAAAAAGGCTGTTTTTAACTTTCTGTTAGAGTTGTGTGTGTGTGCCAAGAATGTTGTGACAGCACCAGTAAAACTTTCATTATATTATGATTCTTTATAAAAAATAAGTACATATTTTACATAATTATCACAAACAAAAAGCATTTAAACAAACATAAAAATGAAGGTGATAAAAGGGTTAACGGAAGTCATAGATGGGCCTCGACAAACTGCTGAATCAGCATATTAATGCACAGGTGCGGGAGGGGGGAGTCGCAGAAATCGTCCAAAACATCGGAAAACCAGTTCTCGGGGGATAGTTTCACGAAGCTCCGCCCATAAGGCCTTATATGGAACAAGTGCCACATTTAGATGACATCATCACCTCTACACTGAGGCGGGCAAATCTAATTCTAGGAATCTGGGAAGGTTTTTACCAGCAATGGGAGGAGAAGTTGTGACATAAACTGATGTGTGACAGCTCTGGAGAATCTGAGTCGGGTTGAATTTTGTCAAGAATGAAACTCAATTACCTTCAACTTTCACAGGCTTCAGCAAATGTTGTGGACTTTGTCGTCTAGAAAATTGGTTCTAAACTTCATCCTAATCGTTTCAAGAGAGGAAGGCTTCGAGGGGAGTTTGTTAGAAGTTTGGTAAATGCTACTTGTTGTCATTTCAACGGCTGTAACTTAATCTGTCGGTCGTCTCTGGGTTATATAACAAAAACTATCAGAGAATGACCTTCCTCTGGCCACACTCAGTTAAGTAGTTTTAAAATATGGGACATTGTCTCAATATGTGGTTGAGGCTTTTAATTCACTTCCCAACATGATCAGGAAACATAAAATATGGATCCTCAGTATAGATCTCTCTTCCTGTGTGAGCTCTTTTCACTGTCATGCTCGGTGTAGGTGTTGATCAACATAAAAACTCGTACTTAAACAACTTTTGCTACATCGACCCACATCTGGGTTTTTTGTTTGAATTATTAAAAACTGCTACATCACCTTACTTTAAAAACAGTTTATATATATTTTTGACAGCATAAAGAATAATACCTCTCTAATATCCTGAAACAATAAGGCTACAGACAGCAGCTAGTTAACTTAGCTTAGCAATAAACACCGTGTAGAGACAGTAAAGTCTCATTTATCTCGTAGACAATGCTTTAAAAAGAATAAAAACTGTGGGTAGATTTGTAGATGTGGCAAAAAGTTGTTTTGGAATATTACAAATGAATGTATTTGCATAAATGTCAAACTGTTGCTTTGCATATAAAACAGATGATTAGCTTAGCATACAGACTGAAAACAAGAGGAAACAGCTGGTCTGTGACTTTTCCAACATAAATCCACAGCTTATCTCCAGTTTTTACACAAATTAAATACAAACTTCAGTAGTTAATCAGCTTTGGAGGTGCTGGTAGGTGGATTTACCTGTCAAACAATCTCCAGCTTCATATTTAAGCTACAGTAAATAAAATCTTGATACAATAAAAGTGGAATTGACTCTAAGCCCCAAAAGTAAATAAGCTTATTTCTCATAATTCCTTCGTTAGCCCCAACAAACAGCTGCTTTATATTTCTTTTAGCCTGTAAAAACGTCGGCCAGTTCACTCCTTGTGCACCGTGTTTCTTTCCTTCCAACAGGACACTAAAATGTCAAGAATGAGCGAATGTGTAATAACAGCAGACACTGATAGCACAGTTAGGGAATTGGCTGTTCCTCCAGAAGTACCAGGCCAGACAGCAGAATATAAGTACGCTGGGAAAACTAGGTCAGCAAAGCAATATCCGACTGATATGGTAAAATAAGACAGATATGTTCCACACGGACCTGTAGAGGGACGACAGAGGCCTCTTGGAGCCCATCTTAGGCCTGTACGGTTTTGGCTCTCCTGCCATGTTGATATCTGCAGACAAAATGAGAAGCGATGTCATGATGTGATACGGCTCAGAATAAACAGGACACATTATGAATATCTGTTATGAAAGGCTGCAGCTACCGTGAGATTCAGTGTGAAATATGGAGGCAGAATGAATGTTTACACCTGCATTGTTTGGTGTTTTGTGAACATATTACTGGATGTTTTCTTGCTTTTGGAGCTTAAAGAGCTATTTAACTGTAATAAAATGCACACTTTTCTATGATAATACTGTTGTGTTAACACTAGAGTCCAAGCAATGTATTGATATTGTCCAATCACAAACATACCTGTTTCTTTAGCAGATATGAAAATTATTTTTACAGAATGTATAATGTAGAAATGCTGCTTGGGGTCATTTAGAAAAAGGCGTTGGCCATTTTTTAAAAATTATTTCTATTTATTCTTTATTTAAATGGTCAGCTATTGACTGATACTGAACATTCAATAGTTTAATTTATTTAAGCTTTTTTTCAGTTTTTATTTATAGAAGTGTTTGACTGTAATACTTTGTATCCATAATGTGTATAAATGTTGCTGCACGTTGGTGCCTGAGCTACATAATTACCTCCACCAAGGAGGTTATGTTTTGTCTGTTTGTTTTTTTCTGTAACATCCCGACCCCAACAACAGACTCCACAAACACAAGACCAACATGTAATCCAACACCCAGAAGAGAAAACATTAGAGTTACATGATTTTTAATACAAAAAGTAACAAATAAACCCACACAGAGAAACTTTCACTATCTGACTTTGGGTGACGAGGGAATCCGCTAATTACAGGATGAACTTTTGAGAAGAAAAAGAGCAGAAGGAAAGATTTGAGGAAAAGTGTTGCTGACAAACGCTGGAGGGCTGATTCCTCCTGAACCGCTTCTCCGACACGGACACGTCAGACACATTTCATTCTCGCTGCCTTCTGAACACCTCTCGGGTAACCTCGCACGTCTTTCCCTCCATTTGAGGAAAATGGATTTCATGTGGGAAACTTTTGCAGCATTTCTTTGCAGGCGGCTGAGTGAAACCCTGCAGACTCGGAGTCAAGGCGCCTTATAAACAATGCAAAAAGAGGCAGCATTTCTGTTTAACTTTTATTTTACGTGACTATAAAACTCTCATGGAAAAAAGCCAAACAAGGCAAAAGCAAATCGGAGACACAACAGTTTCTCTAACTGCATAACAACTCTTAGTCTAAAACTTAAAGCATAAAACAAATATCTGCTCTGCAGTGGAGGAATGTAACTAAGTACATTTACTAAAGTACTGTACTTAGGTACAATTCTGAAGTACTTTACTTGAGTATTTCCATTTTATGTAACTTTATACTTCTACTCCACTACATTTTGAGGCAAATATTGTACTTTTTCCACTTTTTCAGTAAGTAACGTACATTTTGTTTGAGTTTATTTTTAGACTCGCCCGCCTTCGAGCCTCCACAATCCAATCATGGTCTCTCACAGTTTCAAAAACAAAGATGGCGACAGACGCAACACTGAACTGGATGCTATAAACGGGCAGTCCACAAACAAAAGGGGTCCGTCACCATGGCAACGTCCATTATCTATATTCAGTCTATGGTGGGCACCCAAGATTAGTGTCACCAGCTCAGTGTCCAACCAA
>CAFUXE010001329.1:81219-123391 GCA_903364295.1 Serranus cabrilla
CGTTTCCATCTACCATTTAGTGCATTAACTATTTTTCGAAAAAGATAAAAAAAAAAAAAACCTCAAGAGAGCGTATAAACTTTTATGCGCAAAGTTTTATTGAATTTTGGTGTTTCCATCATGCACATCTTCAAAATGTGCAGAGAAATTTGTTAACTGAAACATGGTTAGATCCAGGAACCTGTAAAGTGTAACCTGTCACTGTATTCGTGCCTTAAACCTGCATTAAAAGACTGATTTCAAAGAAGTCTATGAGAAAATGACCCGACTTTCCTCTTGATTTAATACCTCAGTAAACATTTTCCTAATGAATGTTTGGTCTCAACTGCTGGTGTCAAGTCTTCCTCAATAAACTATGATGTTCATTTTGTAAATTATGGAACGATATACTTTATGGTGGTGTTAAAGAAGTTGTTTCCAACCAAGGAGGCAGATCAGGTTTAGAAGGTAGCTTGGAGAATATATGTAGCCTATTTGATAAATATAGCCTGTATATGGTTAACAAAGTGTTCCCACATAATACCTGCTCCACTTAATTTTTTTTTACGAGCAGGGCTGCTGCTAACACACGGGAAATGATCTGAAAACTCTTATTCTGCTTCTGCTCTTCTGTCGTTCTTCTGCAAAGTCCCTAAACTCCGAGCCAGATGTTCACTGAAGCAAAAGCTCCAATCGTGTCGTGTTAGAAAGGGAGTTAACAATGTTATTACAGGAATCTTAATCTTTAAATTAACTTTAATTTAGACCGGTCAAAATGGACTCAGAGACTTCATAGGTTATCAGAAACAAACTGTTTATATCTTTAATCTGTTTGATCGGAACAGGCTGAAAGCCAAATTCTGTACATAGAGAAACAGACTATTACCTCCAGACATCACTGACGTCCATTAAAGTGACTCTGTCAGCTCCACAGGCTCGTGTGTCGAGAGTGTAACATCCTGACTGATTCCAATCATGCAGAGGAGCTCGAGGCTCCAACAGTTTTTGTTATGCTGGGAGGCGACACGTGGATTAATTGCCGTCCTTCCTTAATGACTTCCTTGTACTTTGCTCTTTCGCCCTCTTAAGGAAAATGGTTACTTGGCAGCGCATAAATTTGGCGGTCCCCGAGCTCCAGAGGATCTAATAAAATCATTTCATTAGACCTGCTGAGCTGTGGTCCATTAAGAAAGGCGCGATGTGGGGTTGCTAAATTTTCGGGTTGACTGGGCTCAAAGTCTCGCAGTGGGACTTCGATCATTAGCAGGTGAAGGTTCTTCAGACCGGCAGCATCGAAGGTGAAATGTTTCTGCAGCTTCGATGCGTCTGAACATTGGAATGTGTTGATTTTTTGCATTAAATCCTAATGAGCATATTGCCGTCGCCTGAGGTAAAGATATTTTAGTCTTTCATCTCTCCTGAGCTGTTAATGCACTTTTCCTCCTTTTCCGTTTGGGCTTTTTTCTTCTTATGATGTAACCATGTGGCTCTTAAGTGCAACGCAGTGAAACATTTTAACCCCCCAGAGCTGGTCAATCACTTTCAGCTCACTGCGCGCTTGTGAATCTGTGCAAGCAGCTGGAAAGAAAACTGGCAGCTGCCACCTGCTGAAGCTGCTTATACATCTGCTGCGAAACTCGACGTTCAGCAGCGGATGTTAAGAAACATCGGCTCAATTTAACGTTTGAGTGATCAATCGTTTAGCTGATGAACTTAAAAAGTAATATTCAAAAATGTTGATGATTAATTCAACTTCCTTTTGGGAGGATTAACAAAACAGAAAAGAAGGAAAAATATGTTCGTGCCACCCAAAGTGATGTTTGTTTGTTATTTTTGTCATTAATGGCTGAAAATCATTGTTTCGTGTCATTTTAAGGATTATTCAAATCAAACAAGTAAAAAAATAACAACAACAAAAATCTCATTGCTTCACTTTCAGGGATCACAAGCCGTTAAAAGGTTTGGTCACTGATTATATATCAAATATTCTCAAATATCAGCTTCTCTCTTGTGAAGATCTGGTACTTTACTTTGTCTTATGTGATAATTAATTAGACTTTGGAGATTTGGTCAAACAAGAGAAATCACAATAGATTCTAGACAGAGTCACCAGTTCCCTGTTTAATTATTAATAACAGAGAATAAGAACTGAGAATAGTCACACAGAAACTATTCGATCAAGAGCAGTAAAGACGCGTCCTGCGGAGCTGGGAATGGTCGAGCCAAAGCTGCTTGTAGCTTAACGTTAGTGATTATTTAATGGACAGAGAAACATGCAATGTGTTCAAGTTTAGTGTGGATTAGTAGGAAAATGTTTATGGTTGTTGATTGGTTGCTGAACCAACATCAAACGGTAACTTCAGGGTTAACTTTCAAGGCCAATGTGTGAATATAGTGATCCTTTATCATGTTCATGCATAAATTACTAGAATTAGAATATTAGAATATGTAGAAATCAAGAGGTAATAAGTGTAAAAATGCTTCTTTACATTCACTTTTGACATTTCGGGCTGCTACTAAATGTCTTTTTTGTTTCAGTCAAAGCTTCAAATGTCCGTTGTCGTACTTTTTGAAGTCATCAAACTCAAAAAACACAAACATTGGATTTAATTGAGGCCCTTCACATTATCATCGCCATATTGCTTTTCTATAATTTTACTAATCAAAAAGGGTAAAATCTTGTTTTATTTGCTCAGCCCCTCCTCCCTCCGTCCCTCTCTTCCTGTTTATCAAACCAGAAATAAGTCAAGAAACTAACGAGCGAACACAAGCCGCAGGCTGCAAAAACATTTCTACACAGCTGCCACTGGAATCTAGAATGATATTAGTAATATTAGTGCAGTGATCATTACAGGAAACTGTGCAGAAATACAGTTTGAACAGATTGAAAGGACAAAAAAGCTGCATTCAAATGTTGATTTTCAATTTGAATTTCAGCAATATTATGAATAAAGCTTTAAAACTTCAAACTATTTGGTACAGCCGTAGACATGTCATGATAAAATACATGTGTAAATAATAAAATAAATGATGGTTGACTTCTGTTTAACTGCCTCAGATTGAGAGTTCTTAATAAAACAGAGCCAACGTTAATGTTATCAGTTACACATGTATTTTTTCTTCTGGGACTGCTGCTGTGAAAAAGGTCAACTGATAGTAAAAATGATTGTTAGTTGAAGTCCTGACTTTAAATATTTCAATAAATATGAATAAAATTATTTAAAAATTCAGAACACAGCAGCTGTATAAATAATTGATTCTGACTGTGAATCAGTAAATATGGATGTTAATATATCAGATTCATTAATATCATAAATGATTCATTTTCACACAGATCTGCTAACAATGCAGAAAGCTCCTCTGCACACAGGTGCACAGCACACCTGCAGCAGCCAAACACTGAGCAGCTACAGCACTTTCTGCACTCAACACACACTTTGAACGTCACTTCACTCTGATTTTTTTTAGTCTGCAGTAACTAAATAGATTAAAATAAATGTTGTGCCCTTTGGGCAGCAATCTCCTGCCTGTGATCAAGACACTGAAAGAAATCAGGGTTTCCTGTGAGAAGCACAAAAACTGCATGAAAGTCAGATTTATGTTGTCTGAGTTTGTATTAGGTTCACTTATGGAAGTTAATTATCCAGTGAGATTTGCATCAGTGCTCATGCTTTAATCTGCATGCATGACAAAAGCAAAAACGCAGTGTTTTACAGTTCATTTTAAGATTAAACAAGGATTAATTTAATTTACATGCAGATGCTGACACACACTGAGCAACAGAAAGAAGCAGCACAGATCAGTTTGCACAGACTAGCATGCACACAGTGTGTTTATTAAGACGTGAAATATTAATAATTATCAGCAGGTTTCTAAAGAAATAATAAGTGAAGTACGCCTATCTTTTTGAAGTGAAAGGTCTGCATTCAAAATATTTTAAACATGAGTAGAAGCAGCTAATTTTTATTTAAAGTAACAAAAGTAAAAGTATTTATTCTGAACAATGGGTTTATTTTAAGTGTCACTTTTATTATTCTATTTTTATTCTTGAATTATCACCGTTGAAGCAGCATCTGAATGCTGTCAGCTAATTTTAGCATTTTTCACCTAAAGCATGTTTATAAATTATATTAAAAAAAACATTTATCTGAAAAGTAACTACAGAGCTATTTGCCAGGTAAATGTAAAGAAATAAATATATCCCTCTCAAATGTAGTGAAGTAGAAATGTAAAGTTGCACCAAAAGGAAATAAATACTTGAGAAAAAGTACTTTTCGGACAACAAACAAACGAGGCATTGCAGTAAAGCAATTTCAACGTAAAATCAGCGATACTGACAACAGGAAACACCTGCACGAGCAGAAACACACCGCACACACGAGACAAATGTCCGGAGCAGCAGCATCAACTTCAGCGACATAAACTCGTTTTTTTAAAGACGCTTCATACTCACATCTCTGGTTGCGACGCCTGCCTTTGAACATGGTCATGCCAGAGATGGAAAACAAGGGGTGAAGTCTCCGCGGAGGTCTAGCCGAGTTTTGCTTCCTTTTCTCTTCCTAAAAGCAGCCAGACTGCCGGGGCTTCACCTACAGCGCGAGACTCTCCGCCGAGCCGCCTCGGACCGTACCATTCATCACACTATCCCAGGGGGAGCTCCGACTCGAAATACTCTCCTCTGCTCCAAAAACACGAGTTCAACTCATAATAATAATAATTTCCTTAGCGTCGAGCTGATTAAGCAGTAAGCACGTTACAAGAAGTTTAATTATGATCCGTTATGGGTGATTGTTATGGACTATTTAAGTCTCTCGCTCCCCTTAAATGCCACATTTATGTTACCTGAATGAAGAAATGTAATTTGTTGAAAACTGATATAATTAAGCTAATTATAATATTGTGTAATAATTTGTTTCTAAATAATGCAACATGCAGCAAACTCCAATATGGAGGTGCCTCAATCCTGCATTCTTTCTAACGACCAGCAGGGGGCGACTCCACCAGCTGCAAAAATAAGGCTGTTTGTATGTAAATCAATAGGAAAACATTCCTATTTCTGACTTGATTTATTACATACTTAAACATTTTCATAATGAGTTTATGGTCTCAATTGTTAGTTTCAAGTCGTCTGTAATACAGCATGATGTTAATTTTGCAAATTATAGTTCGATTTATAGCAAAATGGACGATAAAGCAGGGGGTGGAGCTACCTTATGATTCACAAGTTTCTCCCAAGGCGCACTGTGTGTTTTCGTCTTTGATCTTTGACCAATTCAAATGACACAATTTGGTGGTTTGAAAATGTCTTGTTCAGTGTTTGGTTGGACTCAAAGACACCTTAAGCAGTTGGCTGTTTATTGTAAATAGGGATTTTCCCTTACCAACCAAGCTAACAGTACTGTTAGCTGATGATGGGCTCCCGATCTGTCCTATGTATTCAGTGGTTGCAACAACAACAACAAAAAAGATGGGGATGGCCAAAACACCTTAGTTCACAAACCAATGGGTGACATCACACTGCTTTTGTTTTTATACAGCCTGTGGTTACAAATAAAACACATATTTCGGTAAAACTGTATTTCCTTTCTTCTGTATATGAAAATGAATTAAAAAGAAGGTAAAACACAACATGCAGTTCTTTGATGAATTGGTTATATTTTGAGATTTTTGACTAAGCGAAATTCAACCTCTGCATTTAACTCATCCTTTTTAAGTCAGTTTCCTTTCACACTGGTGGAAAGAAAACATCCAAAATACACATTTAGCTGATTTTTCAGGCTGTCCTCATCAACACTTTATATGATTTTCTATAAAAAAGTAATGCACTGGAATTTGTATGTATTCCAAGGAAGTTCGGAAGTTTTGTGGTGATATCTAGTAGTTATTTTCTGTCTTGCAAAACGTATGAATTCTACGCATTTATGCATCTTTTCAGGTCGTAAATTAGTTTTTCTGTTCTGCTTTCTCTCTGTTTGGCGCTCCATTAACTTCTATCTGCTTCTTTAACTAATAAACTCTGCACCAGCTAGACGTTAGTTTGGTGCTGTGCAGGACAACAACGCCCTCAGAGCAGCGAGGATGAACCAAAACAATCAGCTGAAAGATACCACAAACCTCCACAGAGCTGAGGGGAACCTCCAGGTTGATGAATAATTCCATCTATTACATATTCAATGAGTCATTTGACCCACTGAATATGTAAATATTGGTTGGTGCAACAACAACAATGTCATTAAATGCCCTTTTAATGGTCACACAGTATGTGTATCTGTGCACAAATACATTTTCAAACATACAATCTTGCAACTGTATGTCAACACATACTTCATAATTTATACATGCATATTCACATGCACGATCAGAATCTGTTTTTATCCCTTTTTTACGTGGCACAGCAGCTTTAGATTAATGTATACATTAGATATGCAGCATTTATTTTACTAATATTTATCTGTGTAAAACTAGTTCACTCTTATCTTTATAAAGAAAGAAGCTTCTGACATGATGTTTTGATTAAAAAAAACGATGAATAAATGACTTTATGAAATGAAAAAGAAGGAATTTGTGGTGCATTGAATGAAATATTTACTGATAACACATAATTAAGAAGGGAGGGACATTTTGTTCACTAAAGGATCAAGAATGTGCTGCACTAAAACATGCATTTCTTTATGATTAACATGCACACAATTCAACACACATTTGCAGCAACTTTACAACAACAAAAAACCTCATCAAGAGAGTCACAAGCCAGCGACTCCTGTTTGATATTCAAGGTTCGTCTTTGAAAATACATCTTTGCCATTTTTCCCTCCCTTTTTAAACATGCAGAAAAATAGCGTTTGACCTCAAACGGCGAGCTTTCATCCACTGGAATGGCAAATCAGCTTCCTCCCGCCACTGTCTCCCATCTCCCCTTTTTTTAAATTTAATTTGAAGTGGATGGGCTGTGGACTTAAGAGACACACAGAGAAAGCAGAGCACCCTTGGGGGGGGTGCTGAGTCCCCAGCTGTTGCAGCATTCGGGCTCTGCTGTATAGATGGAGCCTTGTAATTGTAATATCTAATTACAGTGACACGGGGTTTGCAGCTGTCTCGCACGCAGCCTGACGTCTTAATGGTCCCGCAGCTTCTTTGTTCTTGCCAAGAAAAGACAAGAAACTAAAAGCTTGTGAAAGATGGAGGACAAGTGTGACGGATACTTTAATTCAAGGACAGTCGCTGGCATCAAACGCCCGGTGTCTTCAACTCTGACATCCGTCAGGAGATATTAAAAAATGCCTCTCTAATTATTTCAAGTGGGGACATTGTGCCTGTTCTGTGGGGGTTTATTCAAGAAGGTTATTGCAGCAGCAGCAGCATAATTATTGTCATATCTCAATAAAAAACAGTCCGTGTGCTTCCAAGCTGCTGACGGTGGAAACTGTAAGTAAAGATGCTGATTTTCGCAGCATAAAATGACTCATAAATGTAAAGATGTGGTGCGCAGGTGATCCCTGCAGGAGTTTGATTACTGAGTGTACAAGTGAGTCATACAGGCTGAGGGACAGAAAAACATGTCCCAGTTTCGGTGGCTCACTGGTTTTCTGTCAGCACCATCTAGTGTTCATGCAGATGGGAACGTCATGGATGCATGAAAAATGAAGTGCAAATCCATATTCAGAGTAAACAGGAGAACGTTTAGATTAAAACTTCATGTTAAAGGGTTAGTTTGGATTTTTTCTTTTTTATTGGGGTTGTATGAGGTTCTAGTCCGTAGTCTGTTTATCACCGACAGTACATAACAGGAGAACCAGCACAGAAACAGCAAATTTATATCAGTTTAACTAAATGTTATATTTAGAATATTTTTACCTCTTTGTCTTGTTTAATTTTACCCATGAAGTGAAGTTGGTATTTTTGCTCTTTAAAGGGAGTTAGCACTTAATAATAACCATCATTAATAAATAGTTCATTAATAGTTCATTAAACTTTAGTTAAGTTGTTTTTAGATTATGATAATATTCAATTATTATTATTATTATTAATGCTGTAATTTATATCATTTAACAGTTTATTATTGCACACATTGTATAATTTTAAAGCTTATAATAATGTATTTGTTTTGTAAATTATCCATAAATATTATTTCAATGACTATTATACATTCAACTCTGAATATTATAATAATAAGCTAATAATAAATAAGTGGTTTATAAAGCATTAAGTTACATTAATTTGACCCCATTAAATATTTTGATTATTTGTGCACCAAAGATATATATCGTTATAGGATGCTTTAAAGTATTTATTAACCATTTAACAAAGTATTATAAGCATTTGTGGCACTCAAATAAAGTTTTTAGACAGTTTACAAAATATTAAACAAGTATCCGTCTATCTATCTCTGTAACAGATGTATATAGGTGTTTTACTAATTATTTCTTTGAGGTCAGCAAATCATTTGGTAAAAACAAACTTAATAAGGGACATAAAAACAATAACATACTGTTAAAATAACATAAATATAAAATAAATATAAAATATAATACATTTTGCCGGCAAACCTGATTCCAAAAATGTTAGGACGTTGCCTTAAATGTTAATAAAACAGAATTTGATAATCCAGTGTCACATATATTCAATTGAAAACTGGACATAGAAATGTGTTACATCAAACTAACAAACTACTGTTTTTTGTAAATATACATTGAATTTTGAATTTGATGCATTCTGTCTTATTTTTGGGGGATTGGGATTGTATCAAATATTATAAATTATAATTTTATTGTTTGTTAAAAGAAAATTAGCTATTAGATACAGTTTAAAAACATCAATTCACCATTTATTCATGATAGCTGTTCTAAAGATATAACTTTTGTTATCACCACTTTTTTCCTCTTGATGTGAACTAAAATTCCTCATGAATAAACCTCCAGAAAAAAACTGGATTAATTAAAGTTGTGCGGTACACTTTTCTACCACAGGGAGGCGCTCAAACACAACCAGACAGCAGCCCGACACATGAAAACTCTCACACACACAGAGAGATGATGGTGATGCAGATCACTCAGAGCTGTGACTGTGAAGAATGAACCTCAGAGCTTCGATTCGTCTGTGTGCAGATTTTATCCACAGGAGCAGAAACGCTGAGCTGGTGAAAAACACACACACACACACACCCCGCACCCTTCATCACCGGCTGACATCTTCATCAGGATCTAAGTAGCTGCCGTCTGAGGCCAACCAGCGGTGTGATTGAATGTCACTTTTATTTTCATGAACTACTTAAAGTCATTGTGTCGGCAATCCAGTCGTGCCCGAAGGAATTAAGTTAAGTAAAGCGATCGCTGGAGCTTCAGCATCTCGCCGCGGTTAAAGCTACTGAAGCGTGTGACACTGTGGTCGCTGCATGTGAGCACTCAGGACTTTACAGGTGACCTCCTGACCTCTCCTGTCACATGTCATACCTTTACTCTTCCGTCTCCTCCCTGTGTGTGATTTAATAAAAGAAAACATCAAGCATTCATCTCTCGTGCTCCTCTTGGCCATAGAGCTCCGGAGCCTAATCAAATATAAAGTTCATGTTTTAAAGATGACGACCGAAGGGTTAAATTTCAGTGGAATAAAAGCAGAGAAGATGCAGAGGGAGAAGTTATTGTAGGCACCTTGAGTATCCCTCTGACACTCATGGTGCATTGCTAATATACTGGATTTATTGCATGTGTGCACAGATGCTCAGTGTTTACAGGGACACAGTGAAGTGCAGCCAGCGGAGCTACAATATGCCGCGTTATGCAAAGGAATACTTCACTTTGATTGCTGTATGAAGCGCTCGCTCACCTGAGATCCCCCCAGCTGCACGCCCCTTCCCGCTCTCTCAGGAAGCCGTGTAGCTGTTGTGTTTCTCAGGAAATAAAAACTGTGTTGTGGTTTGTCAGGGTGCATAACAATGAGAGGAGCTTCTTTAAGTGGATGCACCGATGCAGACAGGACAAGACAGACGGGACGTGGATTTGTGTTGACAGCAGGGTGAATTTCTTTGATGCGGCGACTGAAAGCATTAAGGGGTTTTTAGCTCGGGCGCCACAAAAACATTATGGCATTTCTGCAAACCCAAGATACGCTGATATGAAACATATTCGGCCTCTTTTAGCGTCTGTGAGACGTACGTGACTTACATCTAAAACCGTCTCGTCAATATTCAGGGCAAATGCATCAGAAGTCAGGTGACATAAGTCGTGTTTTGATTAAACTTCTGAAAATGTGCCAAAAAATTTTTTTACACTCGACTTAAGTGGCTGTTTCCTCTGACATGATAGAACAATTATAAGTTTCCCAACTGAATCCAAATCCTGAAGACTTCCCTCCATTTTCTCTTGCTGGTGGCCAAAGTTGTCCAATTAGCAACTTTTTTTTTTGTTATTTTTTCTCTCTGGTGCAATCTCTTCTTCTTCTACTGTTACTGACAGATTGGCCTACAGCAGTACATCACACTGCCATCTTCTGACCAAAGTACGTTACTGCAGATTTGTTTATTCGCTGTTACCCAGTTGATGGAAACGTCATTTAAAATTTTCACTTCCAATCTGCTTCGACTCATGATTGTCCTTGTACTTGTGGTTGTACATTTATCAAGTTGTTTATGTTATGTCCTCAACTATCGTCTCATTTAAAATCTCTGGAGAAATAATAAAATGATGATTATTTGCAATGAGAAGTGGAAAATGTTACAAAAGAAGAGCCAAAACATTCTATATGTTTCATGCAGGAATGTTATTTCAGTCTCATTTTGGCTCTTTTTCCTCCTCACCAGGTTTTAAAAACAAACCAGATTATTTACGCCTCTTCATTTGGAGGAAAATCTAAAGTTAGCTCACCTGAAATGTGAGTAATAATCCCTCATTGAACAGGATATTTAAACCGTGAAACCAGGAGCTCTGCAGCCAGTAATAATAATGTGGTCCATCACTTGCTTTGAAAGAAAAGTTTGGCTTATTTTGAGGTTTATTTAAAACCTTTTAGATTGTCTTTCTGATTGTATTTTCATTGACAAAACTACCAAAAATAACACCCAAACCAGCCCGTTTACTTCTCGTAGAGTATCAGTCACTTCTTTATTCAGTGCAGCTCTACAATAACACAATAATAGTTCTTGAGTCATATAATTACACAGCAAATAGCTGTGAACTAAACTCCAGCGTGCACTTTTACCACTGCTGTATGTAATTTCACAGCCAAAAAATGCATGAAACTGTGCAAACACAGGGTGGAATCACAGATGTGACCCCGCAGCGCTCGTATTCATATTTAATGAGCGAGCAGGGCTCATGGAGGACTTTTATTTTCCGTGGAGGAAGCCGTGAACTAATCAATAAGTAATATAAGGAAGATTTACAGGGATCCACTCAATGCCCAAAGGACCGGGCTCTGAATGTTGCTGTCTGTCTGTCTGTCTGTCTGTCTGTCTGTCTGTCCTTCTTATCTTTATGTTCAGGCTCTCCTCCTGTCTCCGCTCAGTGTTTTTCTCACTGCCCGTTCCCACATTTCAGAATTATTTTTATGGTTTCACTGATCAAATTTACGCTCGCCATCGAGATACATCACAGAGGTTTTTGCCCGTAAACACTTGGAACCAGCTGGCAGCTTGAGGTCTTCAGGCAATATTGATTAAAGATAAGAGTAAAGTTTGAAATAACATGCTTGAATCTTAAACCTTTTGTTTTTTATATGGACTCGCTTTTATGAAATTCTCTTTTGTTATTGGTATTGATTCTTTTATGACTCTTTCGTTGCTTTTTTTGTGAACTTCTTGTGATGTTTTTATTGTTTTTGCAGTAAATTGTGTTTTTTATGCAGGGCTTTGTTTGGTAATAAGGTTTTATAAAACTATTGGATTACATTACAGCAAATGAAACATACATGTTTCATTTGCTATCTAATTTTTCTATCTAATTCTGTGCAGATGCAACAAAACACCAAAATGTGCATTAAACACTTAATGCATAGTTACACTTTGGATTACAGCCTGCAATTTACAGATGATCTAGTACTGCTGATTTTGGTGGTGATCGGTGATCCAGAACACCATCTGGAATTTATATTGTGAATTTATATTATTGCCTCAGTGACCATATTGCCTTCACTAACTGCCGCCATCTAGTGGATGAAATATTTCAATGCCAGTGTCCCAAAATACATGCTTTCAATATAATCCTTCAAGTGTGCAGTTTGGTGTTGTGTAACTGACCCTATTGCCTCGGTGGAGGTCTGCTCTCTCAGAGTGTTTTTGTAGTTTACTTCTGGGATTTAAAACTGATACTGGAGAACAATCCAGAACAGCTTTTATTATTATTATATTAAGTGATTAAGTGATCTAAGTAAACCACTGAAAATGTAACCTTTTACACTCTAACTATCGTTCAGTTCTCTCACATTGACCCAATAATGAAAAATAACAACATTACCTAGTGATTGTCCGGCGATGACCCTGGCGTTCTCCCCGGCCACGGCGGCCCTGGCGTTCCTCTCGCTGGCGTACTGAACGAAGGCGTAGCCTTTGTGCACGGAGCAGCCCACGATCTTGCCGTACTTGGCGAAGATGGCCTCGATGTCGGCCTTGGTCACCACGGCCGTGTTGAGGTTTCCGATGAAGACGCGGGAGTTGAGGGAGCGCGGGTCATTCTTGTTGGTCACGTTGCTGGTCAGGGTCTTCCCAGTCATCCTAGTCCTGCAGCAATGCCTGCTGGGAGACACAGGTGCACACTGCTCAGAAAGCCGGGAAGGTTAGACTGAGGAGGTCACTCACAGAAAGACAAACAGCAGCAGCAGTGGGACGTAAACACTCCGAGTCAGCTGGAGGAATATGTTGGAGATAACTGCTGGTTTTTAGAAAACAACATCTTTGTTTTTTATGAAATCCATTTTCAAACCCAAGCTGGATGCTAAAATATTCTCTGAAAAATGCTTTTTTTTCTTTTACATGTTCACCTAAAAGACTCAATGGACACAACAAAGGCTTCATTTATGAATTTATGTTTTATTATTTATATGTAAGGGAAAACTAAAAATGATATTTTTTACATTATTCTGTCAATGATTTTTTTAATTAATTACTTTATATTTATCTATTTGTATGGTTTTTCCATTAATAATTTGACCCATAAAATGTCTGCATACAAAAAGTACAAAAGTATCAATAAAGCATCAACATATACTTCAAATACCAAAAATTAAAGTACACTTAAAAAAAGAAAAGTACTTATTGTGCAGTTTTGTGCTCTATTTCAGAATAATATTACATTTTTGGATTATAATTATTGATGCATTTAAGTGTCCATTGTTTTAATGATGCAGCAGGTGATTGTTTAGCAGATTTAATTACTTCATGCAGCTTTTAAAAAAAAATAATCTAAAGCAAAGCAACCAGAGTTATTAAATCAATGTAGTGGTGTTAACAATGATCAATCATTTTAAAGTGATTATTTTGACAGCTAATCAGCTATTAGCTAAGATAAAAGGCTCTCCAGATGTTCTCCCATCCTGAGCTGCCGTCCACCTGCACCGAGCGACGCTGAGGCAGAAATATTCCTGCAGGAGGTGAGAGGATCTCTCCGACACAGCAGCTGATTCTGATGTGTGAATCTGAAAATTCTCACTTTATATGAGAACTGTGTTCCCACCTTTGAAAATAGCTCAAGAAGTCACACAATTCTTCTCCAGCTGTTTCACCTTTTTCTTTCCTTTTGAGCTCCCTCCACCTGCAGCGCTGCCACACGTTGGTCGGACATCTTCCAGGTACTTTAATACCACTTAGAGGGACTTTATGTTTCTACTTTTCAACATTTCAGAGGCGAATATTGTACATTTTACTCCACTGCATTTATTTACCAGCTGTAAGACAGCAGGAATATCAAACAGATGTTCTTGAGACACTGAGGGCTGTATCAAAACGGGTATTTGACAACGTGGGAACGTTAACTGTTAACTGTTAACTGTGGTTTCACTCTCATTGTGTTTGTTTGGAAGAGATTTATTGATAAAGTTTTGAGAAGATAAACACTTAATCTGTCAATAATAAATCACATTGTCACAATAATTTCATGGAAAAAAGTAAGAAATCTTTATTCCAACTCTCTGTGATTTATGGTGTTTTTAAAGTATCTGCTCAGAACTGTTTTTACTTTTTGTAATTGTTAGTCCTGTTCTGGTGCAATTTTAATCATGATCGAGGTGTTTGTTACATTTCATAACTTCAGCTTCAGGGTTTTATTTCGTGCCTGTTTTAAGGAAATCTTGCATATTTCACCTTTAAGCCCCTTTTGCTGTTTAAACTTCTCTACTTTTACTGAGTAGACCTTTCCATGTCTTTGAATGGCAACTTTCCCCTTGTTGTATTAGTACTTTTACTCAAGCAAAGTATCCGATTACTTTCTCCACCACTGGTATCCACAGATCAGCCTGTGCGTGCAGCAGTGACAGCTTCATTACTGTCAAACAGAAAGCAGGTCAACAGAGAGAAAATAATGATTTAGCTGGACACAAATAAATTGCCAGCTCCCTGCAGGCGTCACTGTTTGTTCCCACAATGCAACAGTCCTCTGGGGGGATCAGGATGTGTCGCCATGGCAATACATTTGGCACATCCACTCAGAGACGGAGGAAGCACCTCTCAGGTTGATGCTTCCCAGAGTTCCCTGTCGGAGGTGATTTTTGAGTGTTGAGAGTGTATTTTGTCACAGTGAGGCTTTGAGAGCCACATTTCACAAACTGTAAACACTTTATTATCTCAGGAGAAGCTCGAATGAGGCGGGAAGAGGCAAAAAACTGTAAATTTTCTGTAGTTCTTTGGTCACCTGACAGATATAAGAGGTCCGGTTTTAGGTTACGGCTGAAATAATTCATCAATAGTGTCCAACATTAAAATTCCATCTTTGATTTTTTACTTTCATGATTAATTAATTACGTTTTTTAAAGCTACTTCTCTGGTTTCCAAATGATGAGAATTTTTTTTACTGCATTTTTGTGCCTTGTGGGCGATTAATAGAATTTAATTCTTTATTATAATTTTAATGAAAACAAAAGAATTAAGATAAATGATTATTATGCGTTTTTTAAAATGTATTATTTATTGAGGGTATTTAATAAAGACAGGGTTTAAAGTTACAGATAAATCACGTCTTTCTTCTTTTTCCTTTTTTTTTGACAACAAAAAAGTGCTTCTGTCTCAACATCCAATAACATTTTGCTTGGATGGATAGATGAGGTGTGTCACTTACAAGGAAAAAATATACAAATAAAATAAAATTAATAAATGTAGGAGGAATGATTAGGATGGGTGGGATAGGGGGATTCGTTGGTTGGCAGTGTTGGTAAGAATTTGAAATAGTTTAAAAGAGTTAACCACAAGAAAATCACCTGGGACTCCAAATAAAGATATAAAGGGATTTAAAGTGCTGCTTGCTGTTTAACAATAATGTTCCCGTTTGGTCTTTGGTGCTATAAATCCAGCACATCCTGCCTTTTGTTTACATTGTAAAACTTTTGGCCATTTTCTCTGAGTTTTTGACCACAATATGTTGAATATCTGCTGAATTACTTTCAGGAGGTTGTGAGAGCACTTACGTTACAACACAGTTGATCTTCTTTATTGTATATATTTATTTTCTATATATATTTATTATCATTATTTATTGTATATATTTTTTATTTTACATTAGTTATCTATTTATTATTATTTTTTTATTATTTAAATCAATTTATATTATAAGTATCATTATTTTATTTATGTTTTTATAGTTTTTTTTAAATTATATATAGAGTTCAGGAAAAAATTAAATATGATGTTGATATGATGTCAGTAAGTAATATAAATAATTTCCACTCTAATAATTGCTAATCTGCCTTGAAACTGAGTCTGCTACAACCTTTGAACTAAAATAAAAATCTGCTGAAAATCTTCCCGGACAACAAGAGGTTAATTCATAAATCATATCATGTCTATTCATGTTTCATTATTTAATGCAAAGATATGCAGCTCAGAGGAAGAGCAGACTTTCCTTTTTTTTTTTTAAGGAAACCCTTTTTATTGCTTTTTTAAATGATTAGCATACAAAGACACACTCAGAATTAAATAATAAAAATGAATGGAAAGAGTAAAATAAAACTACTGAAAACTCAAACAATACAAGTTTACATGTGCAAATACAGGTTAGATGAACAAGTGCTGCAGATATGGAGTCAATATCAAAATCTGGGGAAAGTTTTGGAAAGTGGTTGCAGATAAAATCACACACCTGCAGGTATCGGAAAAAGTGAGCATGTGGAGTGAGAAATTAATTATGCAACAAGGCTAAAAAAGTCAGTGTGAAGAGGTCCTGCACTTGCATGAATTGGGGATTTAATTGAGCCGGACCTGCTTCCATATTCTCAGTGTTGCTCGGATGTTGTTTGTGTCTGAAGCTGCAGAAACCCGAACTGATGCAGAACACAACATCTTGCTTGCAGACTCAACGCGTGAATGTATTTTAATCTGTGAAAGTTTTATGGCTCCAGCACAAACCCATCACAGGCCTGAATACGAATGAGTGAGTATAGGAAAAGGATGGAAAGATGTAATGATATGTACATGTATTTTTCTAAAAATATATGTAACAGACACCAGTAGTCTCTGCAGTCCTACCTGATTTTTTCTTTTCCTAACATGCACATAATCCACTTTAAATCTCCTCTGCTGTTAAAAAAAAAAACCCTCACAGAATGGAGCATAATTTAACACTGTGGGTCCTTAAATGTGGCGATGTAGAGGTAGAGTTTTCTGGAGTTGATTAACTTAATTATCAACAGAGCAGGGGTCTAAAAACCCCCACCAGTCAATCCAATCACATCCCATTCAAGTCAATCTCCACCTTTGAATAAACCTCACAGTTATAACCCGACCCACTGAGTGACTGACGGATGTGAAGAGCACTGAATGGCCTCTTTAAAGGCAAATGTACAGAGGCAAGGCCATTAGACGGTTGATTAAGCAAGCAAGAGCACAATTTTAGGCAGATTTAATATCAGAAAATGTGATTTTTCTTATTTAAACCCATGCTGAGCTTTGGTGTTGTGCCAAATGAAAGCTCTGGATTTCTGCTCATTAAACACTATTTGAAATGTCTGAATGAGCAGTGTTTGGTTAAAAAAGACTGCGGCAGCTAGTCAGGAAGGCGTAGACAAAAGGAAATAGTGCACTGATGTGTGTATTCATTAGCTGAGATGGTTGAGAGCAGAGAAATGTGGCCGATATGTACAGCAGAGTCAAGAAAACATGCACACAGACATTTAACTTAGCATGTTAGCAACCAGGAATTAATACATATGTTTCTCTTTAACATTAACACTAAATAAACATTAAAAATACATATTTTTGAGTTATTTATTAGAGTTTTACAGTCTCAACCCACCAACTGTCATCAGATTCTGATTCAAATGTTGCTCGTCTCTGATTGGTGCGTAGTAGTCGTGACATCACTCTTTTCAAACGGAGCCCCGCCCACTTCAAACCAGTGTGAAGAGCACAAGGAGAAAATACAGAAATCATTCACATGAAATTACACAGTAAATATGAGGAGCAGGGGCCAGATGCACAGAGAACCTTAAATTAAAATTCTCCATCCGACTCAAGGTTTTCTTAAGGAGAAAAGCTCCTTTGTGCAACGGCCCCAGTTTCTATCGTTATCAGCCTCATACATACTGCTCAGAAGGTGCACTTTCATTTTTATTTCACTTTTAGTTTTGAACTGAAAAATGTGCAAAGTTGTTTCTTGTGTGGGAGCTCTTCAGCTTTTTGTTCAGATTAAATAAACAAGATTTCAGCTGTAAAACTTCTGGCAGGTAGGCTTTTTGCTAAGCTAAGCTAAGCTAAGCTAAGCTAGGCTAACCTCCTGGTTTCAGTTTCATACTTGCAAATAAGTGTATTATAAAAAGATGTAGAACTGCTGGTTTCGGGGCAGAAAGTCTCACAGCGACACAAACAAACTAACATATCAAGACATCGTTGGACCAACAACTCCTCCATTCAGCAAGGTAAAATGACTGTTTTTGTCAAAGGAGTCTGGTGGAAAGTAATATGCACCTCTGCAGACAGGAAGACAGCAAAACATATTATAGCCACCAAACAAATCAATATACGTTTGAGTGTTTACGTTCATTTTAATAATATTTTCACCCCTTTACTTCTCTATCAGACAGCCTTTGACGTGGGGAGCTGAAGCGGTTATCTGTGCTCTCTTCAAAGCCACCAGACTCCATTGAAAAAAACAACATTTTTACCTCACAGAACATGGGAGCTGCTTTTTTTAACGTTAACACAGCCTTGTTCAGTTAGTTTGTTTGTGTTATTGTGTGACTTTCAGATCCGAGCTAACACAGCACTATATTCTGTGCCCCAGTTTCCAAACTTAGCACAGCTGACGTTGAATCAGCTAATGCTAGTGTCCACAGCTTCCTGCGGTAACCTACGTCACTGCTTTTTGTTAAGGCTGACATCAATGGAGTCTGCCTTTAAATCAGAAATTCCACTTTATCAGTTTAATAACACACATTATGTTCCCTCAGTGTTCAAGCTGAAAACAAACTTTCTTAAATTTAAACAACCTTCGACAAAGCCTGAGGACACGGAGCAGCTATGGACCAGAAAAAACGGTAAACTGCTTTTAAAGTGCCTGTGTCTGTTTTGAATTTCAAGGCTGATGCAAACTTGTTTATGGACACACGACATTAGCTCGACTAATGGTTTGAAGTTTTCTCCCAAAGTCTGTCAAACTATTTACTGCAGTTACTTCCACTCAAACTTTTGCTCCAAATAACTGCAGGTGGAAAGAAAAATACAGCTACAGGCAGTCTACGTCCCGATAAAGCAGCTTTCCGTCTCTATTTCTCCACATCACTTTACATTAAAAATGTAGAGAGATGCTTCAGCTGTATTTTGTCAATTGCCCTCAATTACACGTTTTTTAATAAAAATGGTAACAAGAAAGTTTTACATTATTCCTCTCGCTCACTCAAAATGTCAAAAAAACGTGACTTCAAAGAAGATTCTTTTACAATATTCATGAGTCTCAAAGATCCTCAAAGCCTTTTAAGAAGAACATGTGGCATAACTGCTGGCAAACGCTGGTGGAAACATCCCAGGCCAGAAAACACACTCACACTGAATTCAAATCAGCCTGATAGGCAACACAGGAGAGAGAGAGAGAGGTGGTTTGGATTCATCCCGGCACGCCTAATGCTCCAGAAATTAATGCTAAATAACATCTTCATGCACCGGTGAAGCTGTGAAGCGCATCCCGACCCGTCACAGGCATGTTTCTCCACGCAGAGACGTGCTGTTTGTCTGTTAAAAGTCTCCCTTATAACAGCCAAAGTGAGTGCTTGACAGTGATGTTTTTTCTTCGGGGCTTCAGCAGCATCCTCCCGTGTTGCAGAGGTTCCAAGTGTAAGTATTTCATGGATCCTCTTTGGTCCTTTCACACCGACTGTCAGGGGCTTCAGAGTCTGAATTCTCCGGAGATAAAGAAGCGAGGAACTGGTGAAAGTAATCATTTTAGCACTTCCTCTCTCCCTGATCTCTCCTCGCCGACTCCCGTCAGAGGAGGAAAAGATGAAAACTCCTCATCCAATATGACAAATACATATGGGATGTGAAGGATGCATTCAGGCCACACTCACTCTCTGCTGCTTCACTGTTGCATTGCAGCATTTTATCTGTAGCGATTTGACAGGAGAGCATCTAACCTCCATCCGCCGCCATCAGCACGGGGAAATAAGTCATGTTTACATACGTCACCCTCTGTCTTATCAGGCCCGGGAGACGTCTCCCAACTAAGTCCCAACTTTTAGCGCCTCCCTGGAAAACATACGTCTGCATAAGAGAATGAAACACGGCTCTATAATAAGCCGTTTATTTTTTTCCCTTTTCGCCTCGTTCTTTTGAATGACAGCCAAACGCATTACAAGGGAATAAATGTGGACGGAAATCTAATTACATTTTTATACAGTCTAAATTTACGAACTGCGCTGCAGTGCAGGTACGGGTTATTTTCCCTCTTTCTGCAGTTATGTGGCAACATATGCTGCATAAAATGTGGGGATTTATCAAAATGCTGCTGTGAATACCATAAAAAGCTGAAAATAGTGCTAAAATCAGTCAAAGACAGAGACACTGGGAGAATAATGACTGTGGCTGACCCGACTGCGACAGTTTTCCAATTGTCAGTTTGCAGACAGAGAAATAACCATCACTGTTACAAATGGACACAAACATAATACACTTAATCAAATCATATTCAAGTAATATTGCACGAGGAGCGGAAAGTCAAGCTGCATTATGGTTAATGGTATTTAATGACAAAACAAAATGAATAATATAAAAGCTGACCGCAATGTTAAAGTATCTCACTGACTGAAGGAACAACAATAGAAGAAAGAAAGTACATTTAAAGTTCATATTAATAAAGTTTTGTTATTGTAAACATACAGTGAATTCTGAATGATTCTTCTGCTTTATTGAAGTTTAGCTAAAAATCCAGATATTTTAGGAATCAGGGTTGTATGCCCACAAAACATTGAATTAAAAATTGGAGGTGAAATGAGGGTCTGGAGAGTCAAACTGCATCAGGACTTAATTAAATCTAATCACAGCACATAATAAGATGAATTCAGACGAATCAGCTATGATAAAAAACGGCACTTTGCAGGTTTTTGAGAGTTAACATGAGCTGGCTGTGTAATTCTCTGTGCGGGCACCGGTGTCCTTTTTAATAACACTTTTCTCGCCCTTGCTCATTTTTTCCCTGCTCCCTCGCAGCCATAAATTACTCAGCTAATGCCCCAACAGCAGCAGCTATTGCTGAATCATTCAAAGACCTCAATTAGCAATTAAGGGCTTAATGAATAGAGGTCCTTGCTGGGCCATCCTGCTCCCAGCCCAGAGGAGCCCAGTGGAATCTAATCTCTCCTGCAGGACTTGTACAGTAAATACGGGCTAACGGTGCAGAACAGATAGCCTGTTATTGCCCACATATAATGAGCAACTTGCCTTGCAGTTCTGAGCTCTGTTTACTGTATGCACCTGGAATTTCTTTGCAGTGGATCCTAACAAGGACGGATGACTGTCAAGCACTATTTTTTTTCTTCTTCTTCCGTTCCTACACCCCATTACCTTCTGCATAATACCTGTCCCGAGTCTGAATTGAAGAAGGAGAGGGGAAAAATGGCAACAAAAGGAGAGAGATACAGAAGCAGAGAGAGAAATAAAAGCGGGTGAGATGGAAGGGAAGGAATGAGAGAACTTCAAAAAAAGGATGTGAGGGGGGGAGAAAAAGACATTTGCAATGCCAATCATCTTCAAGGAGCTTAGGCCTCGGACCAGAATATCAAAGATGGAAAATGCAGGCATACATCACGCGGTAGGTGGGAAGATAGCTTATAAATTATTACTGTGACTCCATCCTTTTATATTACTATTCTATCAGCCTTTTATCATTCATATATGTTTCATACGCTTAATGAAGTGGAAAGCGATGCTTTACATGTGAGACTCCTACAGTCATACAGGATTCCTGTAAAATAAATACTCTCCAATTCCCACCGGCTGCCTCTCTCCTCTCCCGCCCCTCTGTGGGAATTTATGGAGGCTCGCTGAAGCGCAGCGACTGAAGGCAGATGCACCTAAAATGAGTTGTACCATAATCTGATTTGAGCAACCTATAGCCCGGCCCGGCGATGACAGCGGGGAGATAAAAGCACAATGTGACCCGTACGGTGAGATGGGAGGAAGCCGTATCTCTGCAAGACATTTTATCTCACATCTGGCAATAATAGCAGGACTGATTATCTCTGTAATCAGGGCGTTTGTACGTGTTTTTATTATACATTACAAACCTGCTGTTTGAGGTCATTTGGACAACTTTAAGCTACTTGCACTGTCAGCTTTGTAAACAGCTACGAAGGAGAAACTTGTTGTGTGACTTTGAAGGCAAACAGCTCATTGATTGTTTCAGGGGGAGACACTGCAAGTGAATAGGGGGAAAAAATTTAACTAATGGATATCACCACGAATCTCCTCCAGTTCATTACTCACATTAAGACAGTTATTTGTTGTATTGCAAGTTTTCTAAAATGTTATGTTTAAATATGCACATTGGGCATTATCTCAGTAAATTTGCACTCATTTGCAGCACAGAAATCTGAACATTGGATAAACCAAGTTTAAATTCTTGCTTTATTTTGTTGACATGTTAGAGTCAAATGTTTTTATTGAGGGAATACTGATTTATTTATTTCTTAATCATTTCATAAATCAGAAAACGCTGTCAACATTGATTAAAAACAACTATTTTCGGCATGTTTTTATGACTAAAAAGTTCTACAAATCGAGCTATGAATGATATATAAACAAACCCCTCAGTAAAAACCTGCAGAATAAAGACAGGAATGAGACTGAAAAGGTTGGTGTGCGTATGTGCTACTGAAGTGGAGATTCCTGGCTCAAAGTATGAGGAAAGTATGAGGAAACTCATTTTGAGAACACACATTTTACAAGACTAGGAACTGAAGATCTGCTGCTCGATAGTATCGACGGAAATAACACAAGTAGGAAGGAAACATCTCCAGTCAGACGATACCTGTGTTCAACCCTTTTAGTATCTAGAAATATTAACTAAAACTATTTCTTTGGTTTTTACTCGCAGCCAATCACCTCAGATTACCGCAGCAGCTACAACACATACAGCCCGTGTGGTGGTATTTGATTTGCTCAGCGTACAGAAATTCCTATAAAACGTTAACATATTTATCAACCATAGAACTTCCTTCCATGTTCCTGCACATAAGCACACTTATAATATGGTTGAGTTCTACAGTTAAGCCAAACAAAAAGGCTCTGCATAGCAACATCAGTGAAGATATTCTAAATCTAGCATGAACATAAACAGGTATAATATCTTTAGGGTTGGTCTTTGTTTAGGAGGTTAAAAACGTTTTGTTGCAGCCTGGAGCAGGTCTGGTTCAACTGGGAACGTGCAAACCAGTATCTCATACAGCCTCACCTCAAAGAGTCCGAACTATCCCTTTAAGGCTACTGGTATCATAATGTTTTAACGATATGCAGCCAAATGTAACACGTTACAGGTGAATAGGGTAAAAAAAAAAAAAACGAATATATGATATGAAATATCCCCAGTTCATTACTGACATTACCACAATTGTTTTTTTGTGTTGCAAGTTTTCTGAAATGTTACATTTAAATATGTAGATGAGACATTATTTTGTTCTAACTTGCTGAATTTGGTAGAAATCTTCATTCACAAATAGACAAAGTGTCGTAAAATAGACATCTTTATGTATATTTTCTTTCTACTAGTCACGAATCTAAAATCACAAAATTGACCAGCTGATGAAAAAAGAACATGTTTTCACCTGCACTGTTTTGCCTAAAGGGAACGTTTTAACCACAGACTGTAACAGGTTTCACAGCAGTCTTTGCCAAATATTCAGCTTCAGAAACTCTTTAGCATCGCTGTGTTCTGCTGCTGCCTTCTGAATGCTCTTTAAAGTTGATTTTTTTTACTCCATTTAGGGACCTCGCCTTTCTCACACTGTGGATAACACTCGAAACGAAGGATTACTCCTACATCAATATTTGTATTTGAAGGGAAAGAGGGAGAAAAAGACTCCACCTGCTGTTGTAGCAGGGGAGACCACAGCTCCACTCGAGGGCATATGAACACATGCCACGCTTTCCCATATCTCTTGGCACGGACATATTTCTCCATTTCCTTAATTCTCCTCTTGTGTGCCTGCCAAATATAGCTTCCGCTCCACCAGGCTAAAGTAACTGGGTTACTAGAGCTGTGAGTAATTAGCTGATTTCTGCTTTATGGCACCAGAAGGCTGCAGAGTGAGGTGTAAAGTGACTCTGAGGCGAGGGTTTAAGGCAGGATTAACAGGGACGGCGAAAGGTTAAAGGTCAATGTTTTAAAATGTTTGGAGGGAGGAGAACGCAATCTGCAGGTTTGATCAAAGGAGTCAGATGTATGCATGAAGCAGAGCTGGATTTATGTGCTTTTCCTCACCGTGGAGGCTAAAAACAACATCACTACGAGCTGATTCATTCCAGGAACAATTTACAATTTAAATGGAGAAATTGGCTCCGTTATTGAACATTACAAGCTGGCAGCGTTTTCAGTTTATTGTATAGTAAATAAAACAGATTTTGTAGACACAGAGTGAATATATGCTAAATCAAAACTGGTAAACATGAAATAATACACATTTAAATGCAAATAAACATCCTCTGTGATAGACAAAGACTGTTTTCTGTCTTGATGAGCCATTTGGTCCCCAGTTTCTATATTTGATCACAAGCATAAATCATAAATCTACTATATAACGCTGTTCAAACCAATGTTCATGCAATAAATGCTACATTTATAAATCTTATTTACCTATTAATTTAGTCGAAGAGGTGTTTATTCAGCTCGATGGTAACATTGTTTGACAAAACAACACAAATAACAGTTATCTTTGGGTTTTTCTGAAAAAGTGAAGCCAGAAGAATCGTCTTCAGCCTGTATTCTGTCTAATGTCCAGCAGGGGGCGACTCCACTGGTGGAAAAAGGAAGTTTTTATGAGGATCAATAGGAAAATTATCCTACTTCTTAATTGTTTCATTACCTCAGTAAATATTTGTTGATAAAGGTTTGTGGTCTCAATTGAAAGCTTCATGTTTTCCTTCAATACAACATGTTTATTTTGTAAATTATGGTCCCACTTAGAGCAAAATAGACGACAAAGCATGGTGTTTTGGTCTTTGAATTTTACCCTTTCACTGAGTGATTTCAGTTCACTAAACTTTATTGCAATATTGTCGCTTAAAAAAGTCTTGTTCGGTGTTCAGTCGTACTAAAAGACACTCTAAGGAGCCAGCAGTTCATTTTAAGTAACGATTGTCTCTTGCTAACCGAGCTTTAGCGTTAGCTCATGATGTAGCATGTGTAGATGGTGAAGGCTAAAATACTGAACTCGAGGTTTCCGTTTTATGAGCCTTGTGTTTTTGCAGAAGCACTTCAGCTCAGAGCAGACAAGCACTGAGTGCTTTTTTTCCTGTTGTCCAATCGAACGGACTGAGAGGTGAAACTGTCCTTGACTCATCCTAAAATAAACCACGAGTCGACCATCATCCAGGCGGCGCTCCTGGACCCGCCGGTGGTCTTCCTGTGATTCGTCCTTCTGAGGGCCTCATGTACTCACACACGAACAGCCTCTCATCCTCCATCACAGCCAGATCAAGTGGCCTCCGCCTGTCCATTTTTTATGCTATCTAAAAATTTTAAAAGGGAAAGATCTGTGAGTTTACTTCACAGCAAAGTAACGGCTCGGTGAGGACGGGTGATGGGTGGTTACCTAGCAACAACAAAAAAAAGTGCTCCGTCTGATCGAAGCGTCTTCTACAAAAAAGGTCGTGCATCGCCTTTTACGAACCTGTAAAAAGTGCTCGATCAGATCGTGGTCCTGGCTGCCGAAGTTCTATTTTAGTTTTTTTCTATAAATCCCAATAAAAAGACCAAATCCAGCAATGTGAAAGTCCTTGATAAGTCCCGCCTCCCTCTGCCAGACTGCAGCCTGTTGATTCATGAACGATACTAAAAATGTGATACTTTATACATAATTGGTCTCTCTTGTGTATTTACAGCAGCAGCACATTGAAGTGACTCATAGTAAACTGCTAAAGGAGCAGGTCATCCAGTTACACACTAGTGGCTCAGTGACGTGATTTCATTAAGTTCTGGACAATGAAGTCTGTTCCTCTACAGCCCTGTCCGGACATTGTTGATTCCTGGTGTTTTTTCTTACGTCTCTGCTCGCTTGTTAACTCATTTTCATGATCGCAAACACAGCAGGTGTTCTTCAAGTGTTACAGCTGGTTATTAGGACAGAAAACACATGAAAGAGCATAAAAACCAGAGGAGGGAGAAGTATTCTGATCTCTAACTGAAGAAATAATACTCATATAACTGTAAAATTACTCCACTACCAGTAAAAGTCCTGCATTCAAAAGTTACTGAAGTAAAAGTACAAAAGTATCAGCATGAAAATGCACTTAAAGTATTAAAAAGGAAAAGTAATCGTTGCATTATTATTATTGAAGCATTTCTGTAAGCAGCATTTTACTGTTTCAACTACTTAATATACTTTTATGTGGCTTAAAAAGCACAAATATTTTTAATTGATCACATATTTTATGTTAAATCTTAAACCTGAAAACTAACAAAAGCAAGGCAGCTAAATATGATGGAGTAAAAAGTACAATATCTGCCTCAAAATGTAGTGGAGTAAAAGTATAAAGCTACATAAATGGAAAATAAAGAATTTTACTTAAGTACAGTATTGAGTAGATGTATTTAGTTACATTAGACCACTGCTAAACACCCATGTGTAATCCTATTTCTCTGTTTATTTACTCAATAAACACAAATATGTGATTTTATTCTCCTTTATTTTATCAATCTACTGTAAATTGCTGCTGTTCTCTGCAACTGGCAAGGAAAAGGAAAGTCATCTTTGTCATGTTTTATCCTTGTTAATTCAATAAAAACCTAAACTTTGATTGCAGCGTCAATGTTTTTCCATTGTATCATATATTAAGTCAGAAAAACACTACAGTTGTTGACTGTATAGTAGTTTTACTGAATAACAATCTGCTGAATTTCATCCTTAAAACACCAGGTGTTTTTTTAAGTTGTGGGTTGAAAAAGACTAAATTAACCTTTTTGGAAAAGTTTAACATATACAGGAACTGGTTCAGAGAAAGTATTATCTTATCTCGAGTGAAACCTCTTTTTTAGCCCTCTGAATGGGGGTTACAGAGCTTGAAATAGCTCAGAAGAAGATGTGTGCGATGCAGAGGGCAGGGGTTAGTGAGCGGAGACTCTCCAGACTTCCAGGAGAGAATCAGCGCGCTCCAGCTGCCAGAGTAATAAAGTGTTGGCAGCTGTCCATGGTGCTGAAATCAACTGCTATCTCTTTGAATGGAGAATAAAAGGAGCTGGCCGTGGTGCTGAGATACTGATGCAGCAAGGCTAATGGCACGTCTCACAACAGAGCAGAGCATCAGGTGCATGCATATACTGTTATTTCCATTGGCTGAAAAGGCGAACTCTGGATTGAGGAGTGTGTTGAATATGACTAATGCGCGAGTGGAACAGATCGTGCAGATCCAAAAATAGGGGAGCTAATAGACAGCCGTGGGTATTACCACATGCATAATCTAAGTGACGTGTGCATCATACACGTGTTTGTGAATATTAACACAGAAAAACTCACAATCTTTGTTTGTCTGACTCACTAATCTGTGGGAATGTAACTTTATGAGAGGGTTAACAAGTGAAACATATATGTGATGATTAAAAGTAAATGGCCCGTCTTCTTTTCACTTGTTCAGCATCTTTCATCGCTGGTGTCAGCAGCTGTTACAAAGCTCGTAGTCATACAATTATTATGACCTCTATCGATAACCTGCCTAAATATCTCGATACCGACACTAAAACGATTCCAGAAACTATATAAAACTTCAGGAAAAAGTAGCGTAATAATAATAAATAATAATTAAAAGAGTATTTATTTAAAAAGTACATGGTATGCAGTAATATTATATCCCCTATATTTAAATTTAAGTGATTTTCTTGAGTGTTAACATTTTTTTGGATTTCACTTATTTATGAGTTTAATGAGACTTCTTTAGGGGTAAAACAGCGCCCCCTACAGTACGCCAGAAACAGATGGAAAATTTAACTGCAAATCAGGACAACACCAAAATAATTTATCTTTGTCCATTCATTCTAAGAACAGACAAATAATATCAACTAGGATTATAACTTTTCCAGGAGATGCTTGAAGAGATTCAGGAAACAAGTTGAGCCAAATGTTTTGGTCCATTTAGAGCTAAGCTGTTATTTTCAATGTTTTTTTTTCTGCCAATACAGAAGCTAGCTCATAGTAATAAAAAACCTTCTTTTGACCTTTTTTTCAAATTTGTTGACCCCATCCTTGAGTCCCAGTGCTGAAAAAATATAGTGTTGTATCATTTTGGACAGCAATGTATTCTAAGCAAAGTTCTTCATGGTTTTGCAGAAATAATCGATTTCTAAGTGGTAATCCTGCAGCTGTAGTTTATCCACTTGGTTCCACAGAAACCGTACAATGGCGAGGAAAAAAAAGAGGCAGTGCCAGAGAGCCGGGGAGGAGAGTTCAGACCTGTTCAGAGCTCCATAATGAAAACACAGACATCACCGATGGTATAATAACATCCAAAACACAAGATTCACTCTCAGTGGTTTCTATGGCGCCAGAAATACAGCAGTAGCAGGCAGCACTTCTTGTGCTGTTAGCGCTTGTCTGCCTGTATATTTAAAGGGAGCACAGTGAGAGTCAAAGCGGGACGTCAGATGAGTACCTGAACTTGTGACTACATTAAAAATTAATCCAAAAGAAAGTTATAATAAATAAAAAACAAGAACGTTTTACTGCAGGCATGTTTCAGGGATTACTAGAATCATCATCCTCATGCAATTGTGTCCATCTAAGGATTAATTAGAGCATTTTCTCATCGTCTTTAGAGAAGATATAAAAATACTGAGATATCATGTAATTTATCGGCCATGTCGCCCAGACGTAGAATCAGGATAGAAGATTTTGGCTCTACGTTGCCTTCCTCCTCCTGCTCTGTTTTCTCTTTGGTTATCTGTCACATGCAGGGATGTAAAAAGAGACAGAGAGAAGCATCCCCTCCAAATCTGTTCTTTGACCTATAGTCTGAAAGCTGCAGCCGAAATGTTTTTCATCCGTATCTGGATGGACTCTGCGGCGCGTGGCTTTGAGGCAGCCCACATCGTACACCTGCTAAGGGTCAATGATCATCCCGGCCCACGGGTGCAGAAAACGTAAAGACAGGCCTCGACTGGACAGAGACAGATTACTGACCGGTCCAGAAACTTTATTCCTCCCTTCCTTCCCTCCTCTCCTCTCTTAGTGATTCAGTGCATGCGTATGTAGGCTGGCTATTCCAGAGCCAGCCTCCCACCTCATCCCTGGCGAGAGATAAGTATTGTTTGCGTAGCAGCACATTTCATGCTTGGCTTCCCCCACCTGTTCCCTGACCTGCAAAGTCTGAAGGCTGGAATAGCTGTCAAATGCCTTCACCCGTATCTTTCGGGGGATGATTGAAAGGAGGTTTTGTCTTATAAATGTTTCGAAAGCAGAGCAAAAAAAAACAAACTTTGCTGAAGGATTTTCAAAGAGGTGATTCCTGCGGTCATTTAAAAGTATAATGTCGGTTTCCTTTTTGGCTGTTAATTGCAGGGGAATTTGTGTTTTTTAATTTGGCGCCTGCAGGTTTGTGGGCGAGTTCTGGCTGCATGTCAAGGTCAAACTATTAATCAAATCTATTTGGCTGATTTGCATAATGAACTGCTGCAAAATTTCCCTGGGCCTTAAGGACCCCATCCAACCCTCTGCACCCTGCTCTCCATCCACGGCAGTTTAAGTTTCCAAGCTTCTCTGTGTGATGTGTGTGTGTGCCGGTTATCACTCCCAAACGCAGCGAGGTTTGTGTGTGTGGCAAGAGAAAGAGGGTGGAGGAGCACAGCTGTGTCTGGTTCAATTGGCAGGAATCTGTTGTTGCTTCTGTTTTGGTTTGCACGGCAGCGATTTGCATCAGGCTTGATTGATATCTTCCACTTTGACGGGCAAAAATCCTGCATTCTGTGACATTTTATCACTTTTTCATTAGTCCTCCGAATGAAACAGGATTATTGATTTAAGATGAAAAATGTCTTTAATGGTGAAATGCTGTTTGGTTGAGTTCTGAAGACAAATCTGCTGTATTAAAAGATCTAAAACTGACAATTCAATACAAATCCAGCTCTGTCCGAGAAATCCGTTTTGCAAAACAAAAAGTTCCCATTTGCTCGTTAAGGCAAGTACAAAGAAAACACCAAAACAAACTCCAGCAAAGTGAAATTTCTCACCTATTAGAAAAGCAAAATCCTCAAAGATGAAAATCAAAACTGTTAATTTTGCGCCCTCGGAGACGTTCAGCCTCCAACACCAGAGAAACACTGCAAGATCAGAGGAAAGCACCAAAACCAAAATCACACCGAAACAAGCCATGATGAAGGAGGAAAAAGGCTGAAAATAAGCAAAAGGTGGGGATTTATAACAAAGTGAGCTCGTAAAGAAGCTGCTCGGGGGGAAGAGAAAAGAGGAAGAGAGAGAGGAGGAGGAAAAAAATATCAAGAGCGTCCGCAAAGCACGTAGGGCTATTTCTTTCTCAGTGGATGTCGCTGGAGCAACAACACTCAGCATCCAAGATTTAAATCATTGCATGCAGAAAACGGGAAAACATTTCCCCCATGTCGGAACACCAAGACAAGAAATCAAGAAAAAGAGGATAAAAATATGCGTAAGAAAATGGCAGTGGAAAATGTACTCACCGAGCGGGAGTAAAAGGGTTCAATTAAAAAGAAATTGGGCGTATAGCGGCGGAGGACTGGCGGTGTGCAGCTTGTGTGCACCGAGGCTCTGCGTCCCTTTTGCGCTCTGTATCGCTGCCGGTGGCGGAGTCATGTGACTCGGGGTTGGCCAGAGTTTCTGAATCAGTCCAAGCTTCTTCCTCCTGTAGCTACACACCGAGCCATTCAGGGCTGCGACGGAGAGGAGCTTTTCTGGTAATGTCAATGATTTTTATGCCCTGTGCTGTTTGAGTTTCTCAAAATAGGGTCCGGGTACTGCCGGGGGTCACACACGGGGTCCCTGGAGGGTTTATTTTTAGTCCCTAGCCCAATAAATGGCAGCATACATCCCCATCCCTTTCTGTGATTTAATAAAGCCATCGTTATTATGAAAAAAAAGTTTGGTGGATCTGTTTGATCAGTGAATTATTAAAGAGACAGTTCACTTTTTCTATCTATAGATTTTCACTAGAAGATCATCTTAGTCAAAATAATTCTCGCCAGTATTATCAATAGTGAATTTGAAAAATGAATGCCAAAACTTAAAAAAGAAAGCAGCAAACAGACATGACTTTAAAGGCATTAGAGATGATTTACTCCATATTATCACGTTTAACATTATATCAATCATGTATTTGTTTAACATCATGGCTAACAGACAAATAATTATGATAAAAACATTGACCATGCACGCGCAAAAAAACCCCTCCGCCAATAAGAACACAAGAAAACATGGCAATCAGAGATGGTAGACTTCACCCCACAGCGCCCTCTGTTGGTCAGATGTTGTATATGCAGCGGAAACACAGACAGACAGAAAGACAGGCAGATCCCGCCGCCCAAAACAACACTTCACTCCCACTCCGTTGGGTGAAGTAACTAGAGACAAAAAGAGTACCGTCTCATGGGACTTTTCCTTTATTTTACTGTTGAAATGCTGTCTCGACAACTTGTCACCTGGGTTATGAAATAATAATGTCCAATAAATGTCCAAAAAATAATATCCAGTTCTCTTTATTCATCCATGAACTGACTGCAGCCACCCAAAGTATCACCCAGCGACTTCTAGGAGTTGAGGAATTTGCTAAGTCTCTGAAGAAAAATGCTGAATTAAGCCTTTACTTCCTGCAGCATGGGGAGAAGACCAAAGTGTTTCTCCCAGGCACAGAAAAGTTCTCACTTAAATACATTAAATACGGTCACACGAGTCGCACAGTAGCAGGGGTTAAAATTAGCAGGACAACACAACAAGACACACCTGTTGTTAACACCCTAAAAAGTGTCTTCAGTAAGAGAAAAGATCCTGTTTACGTATCATAAAGAACATCACAGGAAGTGACGCCAAAATCCCCCACAGACTATATAAAGATGAACGAAATTACAGTTTTGACAAAAGTGAAGCCAAAACATCTCGATCGCCCCCTGGTGGCCGGCTGCGGTGTACGTCACAAGCCACGCACCCTTTTTTTTTCCAAAGAAGGTTTCTGTTATTTTAGGTAATTTATTATCACACTGATGTTTGTTCAGTCTAAAAACAACTCAAGCAGTCAGACAATGAGGCTGTAATAAGGCTGACAGTTTATCTGAATTATCTTATAAAATCAAAAGTTTATGCATTTGAAATCACCAAATCCTCAAAATTTGAGTCTGTATTTGAGTTGAATCAAACACATTTGATTAAAACCTTTCTGATCATTCTACTGCTTGTGTTTCTATTTAGTCGTCACATTTCTGTATCTCAGATTAACCTGGTGAGCTCAATGATATCACAACTAACAGGAAATAATGGCCACGACGACAATAATTAGAGCCAAATTACACGTAAAAACCGAGTTATCTCTCCTGTCACAGCCACATTAAAGCATTAAATGGAATATCTTCTCCCAATTACATCCATCAGCATTCTTCATTTTATCGCTCATTGTAGCTCATCACGTTATTTACATAAATTATGAAAGTACTAAACTAATTATCATCATGGCTGAAGGCTGTTTTCGTCCACTGAACAGTTTCCATATATCATCACACCTCCAACCTCTCCGTGCTCGCTCATTAAAAACTACTTAGCGGATTAATCAACTGAGTTTATATTGAAGCCTCATAAGAATATTGATCATCAATGAGGATGTGAGCGCTCGGGGCAGCACCCGACAGAGTTTAAAGCTCAGTTAGAGTCGGGCAATGAGTTCAGCAGCAGCCCACAGGTGAGAGGTAATATTGATCGAGCTTCTTCCACACAGTAAGGTAACTCCAGGACATAACAGCTGCAGCGTATTCTGGTCCGGGAAACTGAAGACTCCAGCCCGGCTTGTCATCATGTTTCGTTTGATTCCTCTCTGAAAGGTTGACAGCTGCAGGGTTTCTCTCCACTCTTGACGGAAACGCGAGTGGTCATGCCGTCAGGGAGGAAAAGGAGTCTTTGTTGCTGCTGCAGCGTCTGCCGGTCATATGAGCAAAGGGTCTGTACGGATCAATGGCTTCTCAAGGGGCTGATATGCAGAGACAGACAGATGTAAGGGCAGCACGCTTCCTACCATGCCTCTTTGTTTGCTTCTCACAAAGATGAATTGCTTGACAGATTTTGGCAAACAGCACAGGAGCGGCTTCTATCAAACGTGATTATGTGCTCCTCTGAGTGTATGAGGTGTGATTTAGGCTGGTGTTAAGATCTCACGATGTGTTAAAATGCTGCTGTTTATCGTTGTTACAAACAAAGAACTTGCTGTTTGAATCACCAGGAGTCTTCTTTCTGTTTGGTCAAAGGTTAAAATGTAAGGATTTGTGCACAAAGAGCTACACAGCGTGTGTATTTAGTGCTTCACAGGTGCAGTTTGGTTAGGAGAAACCTAGTTTAAGACCACATTTGGTCAATGCAATGTGCAAGTTTGTAGGCATGGTGTTACAGGAAAAGTTAACAGTAGTGTCTATGATGTGAATATTTTGGATATTAGTAGTTAGTGCTATCCCTGTAATACAAATACGTTATAATATACTTAATAATCGTAATAGGCTTTCACACCTGAGCAGTTTGGTCCGCTTGAAATTATCTCTGGTGCGTTTTGTTGGATCTTGTGATAGTGTGATCGGGCGCTCAGCCAGTCATATACACACCCGTGTGTAGGGCTGACCTCGGCAGTCAGTCAAAAATCAAGAGGAAAAAGTCTTTGTTTCCAGGAAAATTAGTCTGACTCACTCGATGTCTGCCATTGGCCAGAGCTACTGCAGCTGCAGTTGGGTTTAGCGCTGCCCAAGATTATGATTGTTTCAAGGAAGTACAAACAAGCCAGATTCAGGTTATACTGGAATGACAGCCAGACCTTTCTCTTAGATAGGTCTGCTTGTTTTCCTGCCTGATCTGAGGTCGTAGATGAACAGCCTTGTGTTGGAGGACAACGGTGTGACTCCTGTCCTTTAACGTTCCCAACGAGGCAGAGAAAGAGGCTCCAGGTTTCACAAAGACAGTGGAGTTTCTTGCTGCAGCGGAGGAGGCCATGCAGACTGTAAAGGTGTTTATTTCTTCCGTAAACCTGGTGGTCTATGGGGGTTGATTTGCTTTTGGAGTCAGCCTCAGGTGGCCATTTGAGGAACTGCATTGTTTTCATTTTAATTTTTCAGTAGAGAGGAGGCAGCTGCAGAGTCAGGGGATAATTCTCTGTGGGATTATAACTAAGAGCTACAACAAGAAGTCATGTGATTATTTTTTATTTTTGAAACAAAAGATTTTAGCAGCTTAAATGGTGCAACCCACTCGAGTCACTAGTTTGATGCTTGGGAGTGATGGATGAATAGCTGCGGGAACTCAAGCCAAGGTTTTAAAAAAAGCCTTAAAAATGATGCAGAGGCTGATTTCAGCATTGCACGGTGGCGTCGTCAGCTCTGTTGTGGGAATATGTTGCCTGCTATTTCCACAGCAACACACCAGAACAGTCTGGGACTGAACTCCAGCAAAAAAATTATAAAAAAGAGTTGCACTCTCCTCTCTGCTCAGTGTCACATACAAATCTCTGAGCAGCTGCCCCTCCAGCACAGTGTGACCGAGGCTTTCTGTATCTGTTCATCTCCGTCCACCTTCCTCCACCCTCGGCACATTGTGGTTCTCTGGCTGCGGTCCCGAGCTCCGCGTGGAGAGTTCAACAGTGTCTGGCTCGCAGCTCGTCTGAGCTCATTCTCTCAGCTTCCAGGCCATGCAGCCGAAGGCGGCGATCGCAGACGAGGTGTGTGTTTATGTGCGCGTGTGCTGAAGGCCGAGCCTCTTCCTCGTAACACTTGATTTATTCCAAGCCTCAGGTCGAGTCATGTGTCTGCACTCAGCTGTAATTACAGCGTGGAACAGGACATGTAATGCAACGTTAATGGCAAAAGGACTGATGCTTCGCCCACAATGCCCCCTTTTCAAACACGAAGAGTGCATTAGCAGCAGGGATTCACTATCTCCACACTGATTGGCGCTATTAAACACAATTTAGAGAATACAGAAAGGGAAGTGAAAGCAGGTGGCTGAGTGGTGTATATATGTAAACTATATGAGATTTGTCCCGGTGTAATGCTGCCTGTATCATTGAAGGCCCTTTTTAAAAAAAGCACATTTTATTGCTGTCTAAGTTACAGCTCGGGGGAAAATTTTGAGTGCTTGTCCCTTCGGCTTTTATTTCCTCCCTCTCTCTTTTGAGCTCTGCCCCATTTTTCAGGCATTTCCTTGCATGCTATTTCTCACAGAAATTACTATGCAAAGAAAAGTAATTTGAGTGTCTGCAAGATTCATGAAAACGCCATTTGTGCTGCTTACTCAAAAATAATGATTAGACAAAAGGTCATTTACGGATGTAGTCAGCGTGTGTGTTTGTGCATTTATTTTTTTGCTGAGATTGAATCTGTGCATGTGCAGATCATGCGTTTGTCTGCCCGTGTGCACGCCACCAATGAAGCGTAACCTTTTAATGTGTTTACACATTGACATTTCCTGAGATCTGTTGTGTTCCTCTGTGAAACTAAAACCCTTGACATTCTTGAAGCTCACATTTCCCTGAGCTGCTTGTCCTGTCAGCTCATACCATGCAAAGCTGGCATCAACAACATAATTACATCAGCTTCACTACCTCATCTGCCCCCCTGTCAAATTCAGATTCAAGTTAATGTTTTTGCTTTAAAACAAAGTGCTCCATCCACTGTCTGTGTGTCATAATGTGGACATCTCATAATCGTGTTCCTTCCCCTCATGGGTCAAATATTTGACATGATCGTCATCTTGTCGGCTTGTGACTTTGTAAAAATACTTATTTCTTATTTAGGTTTCATAACAAACAGTAGCTATGTGTTTATTTGAAACGAACCTGATGCTCCACTCTCTCTCTCTGTCCATCAAACATCACCGACCAAAATTAAAAACAAACACTGACTTTTTTTAAATCAAACATCCAGCCCTTGAAACTGACTCTTAAACGAGCCCTGCCACCTAATGACTCTGTTGGTTTTGGCCCATCTGTTCATTTGGCATGTCAGTATGGCGGCCCATATGTCGTGGTGCACCGTATCACACTGTGAATTAACCTGGAAAACACAGTGATTCACCTTATTATCACCATTATATTCAAAGTAAAAAGACCGAAAGTGGAGCTTTTACTTCTGTTGATATAAAAATACAGTATAAATGAAAGATATTAAAGCTGCACTGATTATTTTCATGTTACTGAGTCTACAGCGTCAGTCTGCCTGTTTTAGCATCTTTCAGCTCATTGTTTTGGTTTTCCTGCCTGAAACTTTACCGTTTTGGTTCACTCTCACTGCTCTCAAAAAACAAACAAAAAAGGTCTTATATACTTCCTGCTCAGCACAAAACAGCAGGCAAAGTCTGAGACTAACTAGCTGGTGAGCTTAGTTGAGCATTTAGCAGCTAAAGAGTCCGTTATTGCCCTCAGGAGCTGGTGGAGACCAAAAGCAGAGCAACAAGAAGAGTTAAAATTGGATTTGCATCCCTCAGGTGGCTGGAAACACAAATGCTAATGTTGCTCAGTTTCAGCTAAATGTGTAAAACGGCAAAAGTTTGCTAACACGTGAGCTATAAAGACTATAAGGTAACATTATGCCACAGTGACCCAGTGGAGGAGCATCAGAGGCAGAACACAGAGCACCAAACATAAAGACCAGCACACTCTGTGCTACCGGTGACACAACAAATACTTAAAACATACCAGGCATCCAAGATAAACCAAGCAACCGATAAGACTCACAGCCCCACCTAGTGGAAAGGTCACATCGCTCCGCTGCCTCCTACCTGCTACTCTAGTGTAAACTGCAAAGATGAGGCTTTTGTGGAACTTCATAAGGTTTATTTCTGTGAGAAAAGCAACTGCTTTGGCAATTGTTTCAACTCATTACTCGCTCTCCCAGAGTGGAGCCTGCACAATATCATGGGAGACGGAGCAGCTGTAAAACGGAGGGTTATTTGTTTTATTTTAAGCATCACAATCCCAACAAAGTGACTCATTTTACTATAGGAAATTAAACAATTCAGTCTGACAAGAGAAAATGTAGAGGAGCCACACAATTCAATCATTTTATCCCACTGAAGTCAGCCGAAACCTGAAGTTAGCCAGACATGTTGATGATTCCCCCAATCAATGTCTGAGGGACTCTCATTAATGAAAAGGAAAAGTTGAGCCTCCCTATCTGCAAATAAAAATCCTGAAAGTGCAAATTGAAGTATTTTCAAAATTTTGTTTTAACTTCATATTCTAACATCCGTTTGTACACAAGAGCCCAAAGAGCCCAGAAAGATATTTTCAATTTAACTTTAATGATTAGTCAGAGGAATTTGTTTTGTCACAACATATTTTATATTAAAAGATTAAAAGTCAAAATCCTGCTTTCAAAGGGAAAAAACAAACCTTTAAAAATGTCCGCGTGCTGACACAAGAGTGTCCTCATTACGGCTTTGGCCTTTGCTTTATCTAAATAAAACACACCTCGACTTATCCTTGAAGCATGAGAACACGGGGTTTAAAGTGACCACGGCCTCTGAAGGAATGAGCCGGAAAAGTAGCCAAGTCAGCCGTCTTCCTCGCCGCTCAATCCAAATGTCAGCGTTTACCTTCCCAGCTGTCTGTCCGCAGAGCGACGTGTCCCTTGTGTTTCCAATTTGGAAAACATGCTTACTTTCATTTGGACCGCGATGCTCTTGTCAATGTAAATCAGGTAGGACTCTCGGGCCGATCGATGCCGACGTGAGAAAGGATTCACTCTGTACCCCCGCGGGACTCATCAATGACAGGAGTCTATTACTCCAGAGAGTGAGCAGGCGTGTAGGGGGAGCTGCTATGAATTGCAAATGTGAAACTAGTGACTCGCCTGCTGTGCAAACTCCATGATGTATTATAGCACACTTGGGAATATGTGCACAAAGCAAGGTCTCACTGCACGATGAGCGCTGGCTCCCTGGAAATGCCCATTCAGGAAGAATAGACTCAAAACACCACGTCTGTTCTAAAAACAGACTCGGTGAGCAGAACCAGGGGATTTGTCGAGACTCTCGTTCTAGTGGAGATCCGTGTTTGCACCTTTAACCCCACAGGGAGCTTGCAGCTTTATAGCCAGAATCCAGCCTGAACTTTCCCTCTGCTGTGTAAAGGGTAACGAGTACACAGTGTTATTTTTGTCCCCTCCCTCTTTGTCTTTCTCAAGTGTTTAAAGTTCAATTAGGGATGCCCTGTTCCCCGACTCCTGACGCCGGCCCTGCTCCGTGAAGAGTACTCTCAGACTCCTGATTAATTCAGCTGATGGAGAAGTTTGATGCTCTCACTCAATTCTCTCCACTCTTGGTTTAAGCTCGAGGGTGATTATTAAGCTTCCTGTGGGGATTTAAAATGCTCACAAGTTGTCAAAACCTTTCAGTGGATCCTTTTGCTCACTCGTCGTAATCGCTGCTCCGCTGCAAGTTCTGACTTCGTGCGTTGAGTGAATTTCCTCAGCAGCAGTTGAAGGGTGCTTTCCGGATACTTGCACACTTATAGTCTGACATATTGGGAAGCGTGTTTATTCAATTAAACATGAAGCAATGGAAGCAATCAGGAAGCATAAGCATTGGGAAAGGAGGAAAAGCCAGACTCGCTCTGTGCTAAGATGACAAAATTTACCTACGAATATACAAGATACTTAATTATCGCCACAAGAAACAAACGCAGCACACATAAGTAAACGTGAGAATATGTACAGATCAGCTCCCCAGTAAGACAGATAAAGTGACTAATAGCAGCGCAATCAAGTCCAGTTTTTGACCAAACCAGCATCTGCAGCCACAGGGACAAGAACGATGAGTAAAGTGTTCTGACGGCTGTTTCTGGGTCCAGTGGTTTGCGTTGATATGGACCTTTAGTGCCAAAGGCAGAAGCTGAAGCAGGCGGTGGGCTGGTGGGAGGGGACGGACGTTATTTTAGCTGCCTGGTTAAAGATGCGTTTTATATTCAGTGAGTAGATTATTGAGGTTCCAGTCTGTTAATTAACCCATTTACACATTAAAAGCAACAATTTGCCGTTTTATTGGGCCTATTGCTGCGTTCCAGACGACAGTTAACTTGTAAACTCAGGACAAATCCATCTGCACCGACTTCATGAAGAAGCTGCTGTCTGACACCTCGAGGTTCTGACCATCGAGCTTTTACTGTCAGCTACAACAATGGTGAAAAGTAGATGCTGCAACAGCATCAATTATATAAAAACTGTTGAATATTTCTTGATTTTATTTTATCTGCCCTTCTCTAAACTTTTTTCAATGACGGCTTCTCAGATGGTTCTTTGTAACGTACCATCTGACAGCATGATGTGATGTTTTTTTTGCCCAAATCATCAGATACTGACCCTAACCAGACACACCAGGCTTTCCATTAACTCCAAAGGAAATCTAACATTCGATGACACGTAGAGTAAATAAGGTAATAAAAGGAGCACAAAGCTCCACACAAATGGAGGGTGATGGGCGCGTCACACAGACAAGATCAAGTATCCGTAATTCTAGTAAAGTCAAAGTGAATTTGATGCAAAATTTGTAAAGAAAATGCGATTGGGGACGTTTCCATTAACTGGTTTAGAGGGAATAAACAAAGCTGCATAAAAGGTACTTTTGTCAGGAGATGGCGGTGTGATGTGTTGCTGTAGGCTAAACTGTCAATGAACAGTAGCTGTGAGGTGGCAGTACATGTATGTATGTAAGCATTTGCCGAAAGCAGAAACTTTTATGCACATTTTCAAAAGTTGTATAGAATTTTGATGTTTCAATCAAGCCTTCGTCATGCAAATCTTCAAAAATGTGCATCAAAATTTGTTGGCAGAAAAACTAGTGTTTCTATGTGGAGGAAACCTGTGAAACTCATCCAGTAAAGTGTGGGTGTAGTTGACTTTAAGCGAGTTTCTTTTACACTAACCAGTCAAGTGGTTTTATCACCTAAAGCTAACTATTTCCCACAAACAGAGAGGTTTAGTTTGATCTGTTGAGTTGGGATAAGAACGCATTGTAAGATCATATCACGACGACCAAAATCCTTTTGATAACTGAACAACGGAGTGAAGACATTGACAGATTTCGGTATTTTAAAAGATTATAATGGCAGATAGTCGGTTTCGAGTCTTTGTGCTAAACCAAGCCGACCAACTGCTTCTTTGGCTTCATACTCACTGTAGAAAATGAGCGGTATCAATCTTCTCATCTGACTCTCAGCAAGAAAGCAAATAAGTACATTTCCCAAATGTCTCACTTGCCCTTTGAATGATGATAAACATAAAAATCCGGATAAAGTTGCCATCTTAAATATCCACTGTGCATGCTCTTCAGTTCCCCAGCACTTAATTTATCTCTCTCAGCTCATGTCAGGTCATTTAGGTTCATTACCCGTCGGCGGCTGGTGATGAGCTGTGAGTGCCTGGTTGGAGTTTAGTGTCGAGTGCTTCCTCATTGTGTGTGACATGTGGGTCCCAGCCCTCCGGTCCAGCGCTTGAATTATTGAACAGGTTCTGTTGGGCTGACCTGACGGTGACCTGAAGCAGTGACACCGCGGTGTGAGAGGTGGATAGAGTGTGACTGAATCGTTCTCCCCGCGGGCCGCACGGTACAGGGCATGATCGGAAGGTATTAGTGAGAACATATTAATAAATCATCAGTTACAACTAGTAGCAGAGCCGGGTTGGCTGAGGATAAGAATAGAGAGCGATTTGCAGGCACATATTCATTACATGCATTGTTCACTCGAGAGGCACGTGTTTCTACGGCTGCTCGTTTCCCATTCTGATTGTAGCTGCAGCTGATTATCAAATAGTGAAAGAGCAAAGCAATTCCCTATGCGAGTGTGTGTGTGTGTGTGGTGTGTTCTGCAAGCATCAGGTGGGTAATTTTGCAGAATCGTGCCCACTCCTGCCGCTCCATAACAAAGACACGGCCTTGTTCATTTCCATAAAGTCGGTTTGTTCAATGTCAAGCGAAACAACAACAACAGAAAGGAGACGATACATAAAAACTACAAGGATTCATCCTACATGAGGACATGAGGCGGGACCGTGAAGAGAAATGCAGAGTTATACAGCGTTCAATCTCCTCAAAATGAGCTGTGAAGACCAGTTTGTGCATGTAAGGATAGCTGGGAGGTAATGGTAGTCTTTGCACTAATGGGAGGGCTGTTCTGCTGAGAAGTTGTTACTGTCAAAGATGAAAAAGTAGCAGAAGCCCCCCCTGTCTCTACGGTGCCATAAATCTCAAAACGTCACTCACAGCATCCTCCCAAACAGATGAAACTGTTTCCATACGATTACACCCAACACGGCTTTTCTTCTCACATTTCTGATTTCAAACTTCCATACTTTTCCAAACTCAAATTGCAAGACTTTTCAGTAGACACTTTACATGTAAGTATAGACAGCTAAATGATTATTATGTTAAGTTTTCAGATCCAACTGCGCCAAATAGTCCTCTAAAACCTCTAATATATTCACTTTACTATTTTATACAAACAGAAAACAGCAAATCCTCACATTTAAGAAGCTAGTAAGAGCCAAAAAATTGGCATTTTGCTTGAAAAGTGACTCAAATTATGAAGTATTTATGATAAATGATAATTAAATACTGTAGCGTAAATAATTAACCATTTTGTGTAACTAATACATGTGCACATTTTTAAAGTTATTTTTAATTACGTGCAGTCTGTCTAGGTGGAGGAATGACATTTGTCCTTCCATATGCTTGAGATGTCGAGCAAAGAAAGCTTTCTTTTCCCATTAAGTGTTCTTCTGTACATTTTTTAAAACCAGCACATGCGCAGAACGTATCAGAAATTGGAATTTGTCCAAAATATAATACAAACCTGTATGAAGCTAATGCGACAGTGCCTTAAACCTGCATGTTTTCTAATGGCCAGCAGGGGGCAACACCATCACTGCAAAAAGAAGCCTGTTTCTATGTTAGTCAATAGGAAAACGACCCAACTTCTCACTTGATTTATCACCTCAGTAAACATTTTTCTAAAGAGTTCAAGGCCTCAATCATCAGTTTCAAGTCTTCTTCAATACAACATGATGTTTATAGTAAATTATGGTCTCATTTAGAGTAAAACAGACGATAAAGCAAAGTACGCTTCAGGGCGGGGCTACCTTAAAACTTGTCTTGTTCAGTATTAGGTTGGCTG
>CAFUXE010001329.1:124577-147917 GCA_903364295.1 Serranus cabrilla
GCGCAGAACAGATCAAAAGCCGAAATGATGCTAACATCCAAAATATAATACAGAGGCTAATGTGCTAGTGCCTTAAACCTGCATGTTTTCTAATGGCCAGCAGGGGGCAACACCATCAACTGCAAAAAGAAGCCTGTTTCTATGTTAGTCAATAGGAAAACGACCCAACTTCTCACTTGATTTATCACCTCAGTAAACATTTTTCTAAAGAGTTCAAGGCCTCAATCATTAGTTTCAAGCCTTCTTCAATACAACATGATGTTTATAGTAAATTATGGTCTCATTTAGAGTAAAACAGACGGGTACGCTTTAGGGCGGGGCTACCTTAAAACTCGTCTTGTTCAGTGTTAGGTTGGCTCCTCAATACATAGCACCACTGTGGCTCCCTATCTGTTCTGCACGGGTTGCACAAAAGCCCAATATGGTGTCAGACATAAATCAAGCTGGTGACACAAACTCACACCTTCCACAAATCAAGTGGTGACATCACAGCGATATGATCTATGGCCGACAGTCTGGAAACACTTTTCCAAACTCTTTTCTGGAAATTACTAAAAATCTATCCAACTTTCTGCATTGGAACCCTGACCAAATAGAGCTTGGCCCCCATTTATTGCATTTATCTTTCTCTAATAAAACAGGTAAAAATCAGTAATATATGTATGCGTTTCAGAAATTTTAAAACGAAGCAGCGTGAAGAGTACAATTCCCTTTTGTCATACAGCTCTGACAGCTTCACACTAGTCATCTACCTTTTCTTCAGTCCCGGTTGCTGCTTTTCTCCCACATGTTGCGAAAAGAGAAGAGCTCGTCTTTTATAAGTTTCAAAAGACAGCAGGGCTCCATCTTAAGTTGAATCTTAAAAATCATCATCTCCTTGGCTGGCAGCTGCCTTCAATCTAAAGCGCGAGAGAGCAGCGAGTATCATCTCGATTCACGACTCTGTGTACTTTGTCGCCGTTCCCTGGAGACCTGGGTGTGTCTTTTTCTATTCAACCTCAAAACCCAAAAGCAAAAGTGGAAAGCTTTGATTGCAAACACATACATAGAAAAGTTAAGAGTGTCGCATGCCTTTTCAGGTGTGCATTCATTCCTAAACGCTACCTGAAAATGCACATTCACCCTCTCCGACACACGCCAATTTTCCACTTCCATAGGCTGCTGCATAAAGGCATGTTCCCTACAAGCCTGTTAAACAGAAAGTGAATTCCCCAGAGCAGGTTTTAACCTTGACATCTGCCAAGCATCTGTTTCATTACGCCTGCAGACCGGTCAGCTCCGTTTGCTTCAGAGACAGAGCAAATTAAAAGCACATAAAACTCCCGGGATAAAAAGCCCTACTGCCGTGATAATGATCAGTTCTGCAGTTTTCCAGGGCTTCTCACATCACTGTGCACCCCGAGACTCAGCAGCGCATTGATTTTTAAAAAAGTAAATAATAAGCAACCAAGAAAGAGATTTTAAAGAAAATGAGCGTGTGAGAGAAAAGAAAGTGTACAACCAGCAAGCTGTCAAGGTGTTTCTCTGTAGCAGAGTGATGAAGAGAAAAAGTTACTTTTCTTGTTATCCCCTGTGTTTCTGTAGATCCCTGTGGATTATTAGAGGAAAAGTTTGATCTCTTTTTCTTTCTTGCCGCAACATTAGAACGTTATCAGCCTCATATCTTCTTGATAACAACTCTGATAATATCCAGTTAATGGGATGAAAACAGTGACCAGTACACTTATGTATGAGGATGTGTTTATCTTCTGTAACTGCTGTTAATTTGGGAAAGCTAACCCCCTTATTAGGACATATAAGGCCATATGGTTTGGAGGACTTGCTGCACAATTTGTATGCTAAGCTAAGCTAACCGGCTACTGGCTTTAGTTTAAGGGGAGACACTACAGGTGAGTAGGGCAATTTTTTAATTTAAAGGTATCACCATGAAACTTTTCCAGTTTGTTTTTAACATTAATACATTTTGTTTTTGCATTGCAAGTTTTCTTTAATGCTATATTAAGATATGCAAATAAGGTGTGAAATCATTCCACATGCTCTAATTTGCATATATTTCTACATCGACATAAATCTTAACATTAGCTAAAGCAAATTCAACCAATAAAGTTGTTTACAGAAGGAAACTGGGATCTCTCCTTTTATCATTTCATAAATCAGTTGTCAAAAGCCATTAAAAAATAGTTTTTTTTCATGTTTCTAAAAACAAAATGTCCTATAAATCAGGGTATGAATGATATATAGACAAACCTCTCTGTGAAAGCCTTCAGAATATAGTTAGGAATAAAAGTTTGGTGTCTGCAGTTGAGGTTTATGGCTCAGAGCATGAGGGAAAAGGGCCTTTAAAGGTTTTTATACATTCTTAATAGAAATGAAGAAGAATTTGAAGACAAAATCTTGAATCTAATTCATAGCAGCAACAAGACAAACATGTATATCACAAAATATTGTGCAGGAGAGTTGGAGCTTTCTGACGACGCCTGTGATGACGAGGTTTAGACTACGTTCATGGTACTACACGCTGCAATAGATTGCATAGAGTTTTTGTGAATTTAGGAGAAATCTACAGGCGCAGATGGATAAAATATAGTAAAAAAATACACCGGAATCTTTCTTTTGAAAGTTTTCTTTCCACTGTTCTGAAAAAAAAGACGTTATGGGAAACTCAAAATTGACTACTGCAAGAAAAATCTGTTTGTACCTGTAGAGTTTCACTTTAACTGACAAACACGAGAGTATCGATCGTCTCGTTTCTCTGTTATCAATAAAACAAATCAACAAATCTCCCAATATGTCAAACTATCCCTTTAACACCCCGACACACACACTGCTCCCCATTGACTAAAAACAATTTTAGTAGTTTTGTCTTCCATCTTGAAAAAAGCACCGTATGTATTATTAAAGACTGTTTTGGTTTTACAATAACAAACTTTCATCAGCAAAGAACAAAAGGCAAGATACACGATGTGGACGCACCTCAGAGGCACCCAGCTGTGAGTATAACAGAGTGAGTAAAAAAAGAAAAACAACAACACTGGGTGTCTATTCTTCCAATATTGCTGCTGGAGAAATAAAGATGGCAAAACAAGATGGCTTTGTCAGTTATCCTTGTCTCACAAAGAAGATGCTGTGTTGCTTTCACAGACAAAAGGATATGTCATGTTTCTCTGCCTCTGCTTTCTCCTCCACTCCGCTGCAGAAAACTACGGAGCATCAGTAAATACGTTGTGAACTTGTGTGTGAAAGACATGTTATTCCTCTCCAGTCTCTTTTCTCTGGGCTTAGTTTTCAATTTTTTTTCTTATATGCAAAAGCAACACCCGAGGCGAGCGCTCCCATCTTCACACACAGTGGAATCAGCCACGCTTGAGATTGTGAAGAGGTATGTTGCTTCCAGTTGAAAGCCCCGAAAATGGTTTCACTACACAAATCTGTGTTCAGCATAAAAGTGTGGCGTGTTTGACAGCAATCGGAGAGTATTTGGGTCAAAGAGATGTAGAGAGTCTGACCTGTGAAGTCGACTTCCATCCGACATCAAGAGCACAAGAGTAAAAGATGCAGCAACTATAAGAAATTCATACTGACAGGAATATTCTGGGCAGCAGATGCTTCAAAGCAAGTGCTCAGCAGTGTGTGTGAGAGGGTACTTTTCCATCCATACTGTGGTCGATACCACCAAACTCCTCTGGGCTCTTCACATGCTTTTAAAAATGCTTCATGCACAAAAAGTAAACAAGGAGAAATGACCTTAAAACAAGCTTTAAAAGCCCACATTTACCCCAAAGACGGCGGTGAAAATGTGTAGATTCCTTCCTATGTGCCGTATCCACGCCACATCCCTTTGCTCTGTGAGTTTTTAGGTATGTGGATGTTTTTTAAAGCAGCATTAGAATGATTGCAGTGGTGAAAGCTGGTCCCATTCTTTTGTAAAAAAGGAGGAAAATTTTAAATTATAAATAAACCCTGAGGCAGAGAAGCACTTTGACAGCATCACTGCCTTTGAACACAAAAAACATTTGTATCAAAAGGATGGGTAAAAAAAAAAATGTCTGTACACACTTGAAAGAAGTGTGTCATATTTCCATTAAATGTTTTAAAGATGCCATCTGATATTTCTCTTTACTTTGTTTTAAATTTTAAATGACTGGTTTGATGTCTTTGTGCAGCTGAGGGAATATTTCCAACAGGACCCCCTAAAAAGTTCCTGACAGCAGCCCCCCCGGGACTACAAACACTTCATCTCGCTTTTTGTTTTTGCTTAAAATTATTTGAATTTAGTTGCATACGATAAAGAGCAACTTTGTGAATTTACAAGCTGCCGTACATCCACTTTTTCCAATGCAACGTTTGCCAGCAAACAAACCCTGTGTTGTTGACTGTAGCTCGCTCGACAAGCAGCACATCAAATGCAACAGTAATACACTGCTGTGTTTGCTGTCTGTGCTGAACGGCTTCGTATTTGCAGATTTTATCTGTTGGGATTCTTGTTTAAACAGTGTAAAAAATGCGGCCAGTTGTCTATGTTACAGAGAGTCCGTGTGGATATTTGAAAACTTTGCTTTGAAACGGCAGATCTCGAACTGAAGCGTTTCATTTTAAACTTTCTGATGAGCAGACTTCAGGCAGCCTCCGTGTGCTGATTGTAAATGTGGCGCACAGACTCGGGCGGTGCAACACGGTGGCACTCGGCGTACTGAATGTACAGAGGAGCTAATTTCAGTTAGCTCCTGTTTTTTTGTCCTCATTGCCATTCATAGACTGCAGGTTTGATTGGAGGTAATGATATTCCCCCGCTCTCTGGAGGTACATGCTGTTGAGGCCCGGCTGTCAGCATAAACCTCGCCTCGTGCTGACTCAAGCAGCCGCGAAAACTCCCACAGCGCCAGGGTCTCCCTCGCAACCTCCGAGGCCAAGACTTAGCGAGAAGCTGTGCTTGTAGCGAAGTCAGCTAAAATCGTTGTCCACAGGACTCAGAGGACTGCCGGCTGAATAACAATAATGGAGTTCAGTGTTTTTTTAACATTGCTATCCACCAACGCCCCAGGGCTGCGTCTGACTCCTTCACCCCCCCACTCCCACAGTTTGTCCGTGGGTACGTCTGTCAATCTCCTTCCTTCATTCTTTATTTCTCTCTCTAAGTCTCCATCTGTCCGTGTGTGTTTGTCTGTCTCCTCTCTGCCCGCTGTATCTCCGTGCAAATATCCAACATAAACCTCGGCTTCTCATCATTCCTTCTCCGTCTCTTTCCCCTTCCTCCTCCTCCTCCTCCGTCCTCGTCCATGAGTCAACGCTGACGAACGACAGGCTTCTCCAGGTTTACCCGTGGGTCTGATCTCTCCTGGCAGAGCCGCCGAGCTGCGACAGATCGATGACGAAGCCTGTCAGGGCAGCTCACTGTTATTCAAAGCTAGATTGCATCTGAAAGACCATGCGCCATGCGGTTAATGAATTAAAGAAGTGGCCAGCCAGCATTGATTAGATCAGCTGACAACTGTCAATATCTTCCTTTTTTATGGCGGTTTATGGGAGGAAAGAGTGATTGTAGACAGATGTAACCAATGCCTGTGGTTGTCTGGCTCACTGTTTATTTATTTAATGGCAATCAGCTCCAGAGCTGAGGAACAGAAAATAACTCAAAAACAGGCTATAAACCTCCTGAGCCTGGCCCACAAGGTCTCATCCTACTTGTCTCTAAATCTTTCATCTCGTGGCCTTCTGCAGCACATTGGAGTTGTTTGGTTGAATGAAGAAATTGGACTTCTTTGTAGCGTTTGTGTTGAAAATGTGTTTCGTCTGCTAACCTTTTCTGAACAGCAACCTTGGTGGCTAGATGTGGATAAAGATAAGCTGCATTCATCTGATTTCTCATCATTTTTCACAGTCTAATTGAAATCACAGCCAGACCAATTTCAATACTTGTTTTAATGGAATTTAAACTTGTTTTCATGGAGTCACCCACAAAGACTAAATAAATCTTCTGTAACTGTTAAACGCCCAACTTTATGTTTTTAACCTTGAAACTGTCTTGACGTCTCCTATAAACTGAAGCTGAAACATCCTCATCCCCCCCCTGCTGGCTGGCTGCAGTATAGGTTATTAATTAATACATTTTTATTTTCACTATTAATTCCACTTTCTTGTGGTTCTTTGTTCAATGTTCTTGTGACTGAATAAACTGTGTTAACTTATCGTCGACTTAGCGATAGAGCTCGTCAGCTAGCTGTTTGGGAGAGTCAAAACTTCAAGTATATTAAAACAAGTTTCGCAAAAAATACTAAAATCTATCCATCTATGATTTGCTAATTTGAGTTTTCATCAGTAACACAGAGTCGACTCTTTATGCTCAGAGAAAGTTACTGGTTTGGCTGCCAGTTAGTCCTGCATGGAAACAATAAGCCTTCAAGATGAAAGCACGAGAATGAAGCCTAATAATTGACAAATACATTATGAAATCTGTATCAACACACTTGCAAAGTAAATGTGTAACAGCAAAGTCACATCGTGTGCTGATCTGAGAGGGTTTCATTGCATTGCTTATTAATTCATGATTTCATTTTAAACTGGACTGTTTTCTTTCATCTCTCATTAGTTGTGTACATAGTGTCTTATATAATCTAAGATCAGATCATAGCCTTCACTCAAAGATCCGTCCAAACGTTGAACAGCAGCTGGAAGCTTTCTTTTGTTTACCCACTGAGACCTCCGGTCCCACAAATTTGTCACAAGCAGCAAAATAGTAATAAACTTGAATTCATCAGATGAAACAACAAAATTACTTCATAATCCAATTCATAAATAAATAATGAAACAGGCCCATACAGCCTTTTGGCACAGGAAGTAGCTCTTAAAATGTCTAAGTGCAATTACTCCCCTACAAAGCTGCAGGCTTTTTTTTCTGGTTAAAAATATAGACGGCCAGATTTATTAGGGGGAGTGTTGTTTGTGCAGGAAAACAGATTTTAGGAACAGAAGCAGCACTGTTGATCTCTGTGGGGTTTCTCTCCATGTTTGAGGTCTGACTGTGACTTACCGCTGACTTGAAACACACATGAATGTTGATAGGACAACAAGGTGATAACAAGGTGCCGCTACTGTAAAGATTCATTAACAAAAGATCACCATTTATGCCACATAAAACTATCAATTACAGCAACTGTTTTACCTTGAAATAGCAGCTTGTAAATCATTTTACACCGACTTGTAATGTTAAGAATGGAGCCTCTGTCGTTCAGACATTTTTTATCTTAACTTTGATGAAGTGAAAACGCACCGTGAAAGTGAAAAGTGTGACTGACATGTCACAAGCCACGCCCAAAAGCATATCTTGTTTTATCGTCTATTTTACTCTAAATGGTATCACAATTTACAAAATAAAAATCGTGCTGCGTTGAAGAAAACTTGAGACCATAAACTCAGTGTAAGAATGTTTACTGAGGTAATAATGCGAGAAGTAGTGTCGCTTTCTCATTGACTTACATATAAACCGGCTTCTTTTTGCAACCAGTTTTCATTTGGTATAAACTGGCACGAGAAGTTAACAATTGTCAACTAGTTTTTGATCATAATTTTGTTTAAAAAATGCACGTATACAGTGGTTCTTGTTGACGACAGCTGTGTGGAAGTGAAATGCTCTGTGAAACTGTAAGGGAGCTATATCGCAAAAAACAACAACATTCTTTAAAATCATAATCAGCTTAATTTTACCTAAACAGATTGGGAATAACAGTAATTAAGCAAACTAGGGCATTATTAAGAAATTCCAAACACTGACTAAGCCTTGAGCCGCCTCTGTTCTAAATAAGTTACTGCTGAAACACATCTATATGCAAAAAGTTCATTATATCGGCTTATTCAAAAAACACACTGGGAGCTTACACAGTGCTGACCTTTTAAAATGACTCACTCTCTCTGCCTGTCACACTCACTTTCCTCACACACAACTTTTATTCTCCCACTCTGCTAATCATTTGCATTTTCCATCATCTCTCAGAAATAGCAAAAATAATAATACAGAGAGCAGAGACCGGTCCGCAAAACATAATTATCATTTGTAGCACAAGTGCACGGGTCCCTACAGATTGCTAGATACAAGCTCCTATCAATTTATGGCTTTAGTGTACCTTTCACTGTAATGCCTCGCTCATATAAAAAGCATTACAGAGGACAAGGCAAAGAAAATGAAATCCCATTCCTCATGTTGCTGCTTACGACTCAGTCAGTCCACTGGTGGGGAGGCTTTTTACTCCAATACAGGCCGCAGACCTCAAACACAGCAAACCACAGTCAGCCCTGGTTCCATTCTTGTACCACAGAAAAGTGTATTTCCCAGCGAGTTATTAATACGTGCTGTGTCCATTAGTTCTGTCAGTCGTGCCTCTATATAAAGGATGGATTCAGGATATAAATGGTCGCTCACGCAGAGGACAAACTCTGGGCTTGTTTGTGACAAGAAAAACCTCAGCTTGAGCTCTTTTCTTTCTTTCTTTCTTTTTTCAAATGTCCCCAAAAAGCAGAAGCTGACCATGGACCGTTCATGTATAATGTATACATGTAGGTCTGATGATATAAATGTCCTCAGGTGAATAATTCAGGGACAAGATCTCAGGGGAATAAAAGTGCACATGTGCAGATTTTTGATTTGGGGAGGTAAAATCTGAAAGAACTAAAACTAAAATGTATCCATCCATCCATCCATCTATCATCCATACATCCATCTCTAAAATACATCAAACTAAAATCTAAACTAAAACAAAACTCATCTATCTATCCATTTATCATCCATCCATCCACCTATCATCCATCCATCCATCTAATTATCCACCCATCACTGAAAAAACTAAAACAAAACTCATCTTTCTATCCATTTATCATCCATCCATCCATCCATCCATCCATTTCACAGCCATTCATTCATCCATCCATGTATCTGAAAGAACTGAATTCTTTCTATCTATCTATCTATCTATCTATCTATCTATCTATCTATCTATCCATCTATCCATCTATCCATCCATCTATCCATCCATCCATCTATCCATCCATCCATGGCAGACAGGAGCAGGGAGGAAAAGGGTTTTCACGGCAGATAAACTCATCAGTTATTTAGTAATTAACTCAAAACAGGCAGCCGTGATAAAACCAGTAGACTAAATGCGTTCCACTGAGACAAGCTGAAAGGCGCTTATCTTAATATCATAATGTTTAAAATCCACAGCAATTATTCTTCACGGAGGCGTGAAATTGATTCCAAACATTTTCTCTTTCTCCTCCTCACACTGTTTGATCTCTGCTCCCCCGAGACGACCTTCGATGAAATTCAATTTTAGAGCAACGACACTTGATGCAGCTTTTACAACATCTCACCTAAAGATATCAAACTTTCATCTCTGACACATTGTTCTGTATTGTTTGGATTTAAAAAAAAATCTGACATGGCATTACAGAGGAGATAGTCTAACTGATGTTGGATAGATGGCTTGATTAAGATTAATTAATTCATGTTTTGTGGGTTTTACATGCTGAGATGTTTCGTCTATCAGCTGTCTAGCTTTTGTTAAAACGGCTCTGACAATCAGACAGTGATGGAGATTCATTTACTGAGACAGTTGAGACAGATTCACTGACAGCTTTGGTATTAAGAGCTCTGGGAGATCAGTGCCACCTGCTGGAGGCTGCATGTACATATGAAGGTTCACTCCTAAAGGACACATCTCTGAGACGAGGCCATATGGGAATAATTACTTTTTCAATTTCTCTAAAAGGCAGTTATACGTATAGACCATGATTTACTGTTTAGCTGTGAAAAGGGGGTTTCTTCTTCTTCTTCTTATATGAGGTCATGATAAAATGCTCCCAAAGGTGATTTAGTGTTCCATATTTATGCAGCATTAACTTAAGAAAAACATTTTTTATACCAGGAGCGAGTTAACATTTCAAATATGATCTTCACTTGGTTAAAGACATTTTAACCAACCATATTTTTTAGACTCTGACAGATTGAAGCCAAGTCTACATGTGAGAGTTGGTTGGAAAGTTTCCTTTTAAAGTTGAATATGTTGTGAAATTATCAATTTTTAAAAGATAAATCGGTTTTAAGATCCTAAAACGTAGGAAGAATTAGTCTGACCGTTTCCTTAAGTAAGAGTAGGAATACCACAGAAGTCCTGCATTAAACATTCTTATTTAAAAGTAAGATAAACATTAACTTAAAGTACCAAAAGTAAATGCAGTCACTGTGCAGAATCATGAATGCATGGCAGATGGGAAAAGGTGGAGCTAATTTCACTGCTGGGTAGATTTTTAAATTACTCCCAGGATCAATAAAGTCTTATTCTAGCCTATTGTATTATATAATTATATTTGTTTATCTGATTACATTACGTATTATTAATCTGAATCAGCAAAGTAAATAGTGACCAAAGAACAAATGTAGTGGAGTTAAAAGTACAATATTTGCCTGTAAAGTTCAGTTGTTTATAAGTATTAAGTAGCAGAAAACGAAACAAACTTTCCACCATTGGACTAAAAAATGGAAATTCAGTGATGAACTCAACGTGACAAAGTAAAATAAACCTCCTATGCTTATTTGTGTATAAAAGGTACAGACTACAGCTGAAACTCCTGGCTGAACTTTAATAAAAGTTGCCTCAGACAGTTTTAATTCCAGCTTGACAGGAGAACTCAGCACAAGCCCAAACTTTACAGGACAGCAGCTACAATTAGGAACATACCTCTATGGGGCTTTCTTGAGTGCATGTTGTGTTCAGGTAGTCATTACTGGGCCCGGCTGTGTGTTATCTGCCTTTAAAACTGTCAGAGGCAGCAGCAGCAGCGTTCGTCTCCTTGAGGCGACTGCTGTGTGCTGGAGCTGCTGAAACGTTGGCTGTTGAAAAGCAGACTGCGGTCCTTGTTGCCCACGGCTGCAGCTCGTTTCTATAATACAAGGTTTCAGCTGTGGGAGAGAAAATACAGCAGTTCATCATTTAGCATTTCTTTAAAAAAGGTGCTTCACTAATGTTCATTTCTAAACCAAAGACTGGATTCATTGCATTTATTAATCAGCTGGTAAACTAATATTCAACACAGACAGGGACGAACTGCTTGATGAATCTGTTACAATAATAATGTGACATGCAGACATGAATCCTGCTGCTCATACACCAACATGCTTGCCAAACAATTTCTCTAGTTTTGTGCATGAGTGTGTTGAGACTATACTTGTTCACACAGTCACATTATCAGAACTCTAATCTATGATCTAGGGCCAAAACATCTGCATTTATTTAAGGTATAATAACCCTTGCGTTTAATGCTAGCATCTTATTTTTAGCTTCTAGGAAATAAGTGTGAGTCAATACCACATCCTAAAAACATACTAATACAAGTGTGTGTCTGTGTGCAATGGCTGGGGTCAGTTGACATCCTAGTTCAGGGTTATTTCATCATGTTGTTGTCATTCATACCATTAAGACAAATGTAGAGACTTGTGACATTGTTTCTGGAAAGACAAGTTACTGTTGTTGTATTTTTAGCTATGCTAGCAGTGTGGTTAGCATAAAATTAAATGCTGATACTCTTTTTATAACCTGCAAAACTAAAGACATTTCCATAAGCTGTTTAAAAGGTCTAGTCTCTGGACAGTCTAGTCTATGTATCAGCCACAGTTGTACTTTGTGTCCAGTGCTAATGCTAGCAGAATAGTGCTATAAACTATAGCATTGTCACTATGTGCATGTTAGCATGCTAATGTTACCACTTATCTCAAGACACAGCTTATTAAAGCCTCATAGACTAGCTCACTTGTCTGTTATTCTTTTTTAGATGCTCATTTTTCAAAGCACTTCAAACTTCAACTTACTTTGGTTTGTGGACTTGTGTTTTGAAGCCTCCAGGTGGGTTTTTTTTGGCCGTCGCCATCTTTGTTTTTGTTTTTTGGAGCCGCGCTGCCCCGATTGGTTCACGTATGTATAACACTTAACAACAAAGATAGGAAGACAGACAGATGTCTCACACATTACCAATTTTCATTCTCAGCTCAGGAAATAAACAATCCAGATGTGTTCAACTAAGAATGATATGAAGGCTTTCTTAAAAACTTGTTTTAACATCCTATAGATGCAGTCTGATGTATTAGCTAGTGTAATGTTCAACCTCCCAAAATTTTGTCACCACTTTTGCTACAGTACCTTAAAATTATACACCATTTCACATCAACAAGGTACGTCCACAGTGCAAAATGTGACAACATGCTTTATCTGTCAAATAAACGCTGGAAAATACTGCTTTTGCCTCAGAAACTTGTTTTACTGCATTTATAATTCCATGCTGGTCTTGTAGTGTGGTGCACACTCTTGCAAAACACATATTTTTTGGAGAAATGTGTGAATATGAAATGAGAAAATGTAGCAACAATGAGATATTTTTAAAGTGATGGGACACAAACTGTTGCAGGAGCATTATGCCAGCTGGCACACTGAGGCCTGACTACGTGCTGCACAACATCTGAGGGCTGATGTGATGAAATGCTGCATGCAGATTATATGTCACATGGTAAAAAAACAAAACATTTTCATCTTTTTTTTTTTAACTTGATTTCATTTTATCTCTGTTACCTTGGTATGCAGGGGCGAAAAAAATCTGACATTTTTCATTTCTTTTTTTATTTAGAACTTCATAAAAACTAAACAGACGAAGCATTATGAGGTTTGGAGTTACAGAAAAATGTGAAAAACAACATTAAATATGGTAACTCAAATGGAAACAGAGAATGTACAACAGAGAGAAATCCTTGCCCGCTAACACAAATTCAAACTACCCCTAATCTATCACACATCTATACATACAACTCTTTTCTACAAACATACATACATGAAGTATTTAATACACATGTGTCTCATGTTCTATGTTGCTCCTTTTTATAAGATAATTCCAGATTTTCTGGGAAAATCAGATATTTAAAGCTGCAATATTTTCTGAATTTATAGTTTTGTATAAACTTGATCTTATTGTGAAAGTTTGTGGTCCATGATGTCCATAAAGATTAGATATTTTATCTGGTTGGTGTTGATTCTGTTGTTTTTTCTGAAATCTACTTGTGTTGGCTCATGACGCCCCTGAGGAAGTCTTCAAAGCGTGGGACTGCAGCCTCCTTGGCGGGCTCGTCAGCAGCGGCAGGCTCATCAGCAGCAGCGGCGGCGGGCTCAGCACGACGCAGGCGGCAGTTGTAGTCGAACTCAGGGTCGCAGTCAGGGTCGGGCAGGATGATCCCATCCTTGACTTCCTGTTTCGACTTCAAGGCTGGAACGCTGGCAGGTGAGGCAAACTTGCCACAGTTTGGGTCGAAGGGGTGGCAGTAGGGCTTGGCAGGAGCCTTGATGTCGGCCTTGGCCTCGGAGCCAGACTTCACCGGGGTGCAGTCTTTGTCATAGTGCACATAGCAGTCGTGGCCCTCCTTGGTCTTGCCAGGGACGCCGAGCTTGTAGCGGACCTGGTTGATTGATTAATTTGTGTTTTTTTGTTCAAACAGATGCATAAAAGATCATAGAGAGCATTGAAAGCATTATGCAACACCCATTTAATTTCACTACATCATTTAATAACCCGAATTAAAAGGAATAGACATGATAGAATCATTCAACAAGCAAGATTACACTAGATTGGTCAAAACACTGAACTATTCTATCCTAGTAGCAGGACTTCAAATTCAGACCTGGTGCTCGGGGATCTGGGGAGCGGGCCTGCGCAGAGCAGCAGCGGCTGCCAGAATGCAGAACGGATCCTCGCGAGGGTCGCAGGACAGAGGAGCAGCAGGAGGCGCGGGCGCATCGTTGGGGTACTCCAGCACGGGCTTGGTGAGGCCGGACAGCTTGGTGGCAGTCAGGGGGTTACAGCCGGAGTCAAAGAGAGGGTTGCACTGCTGCTCTTTAGGCTGTTCCTCTGCAGCGAGGGCAGCAGGAGCGGCGACGTTGGACACACACAGAGGATCGACTGCTGGGTCGCAGCTGGGGTACAGCAGGTGGTAGAAGCCGGTGGGGGCTTTGTGCACCAGGGTGGGCCTGCAGTAAGGGTCCTTGGGGTCGCACTTGAGGGCGGCGTAGGAGGGGGCGGGGCCTGGGGCCGGGCGGTAGCCATAAGCTGCCCTCAGGTGATACTGCAGACACTCAACATCTTCAGAGTTGCAGATTCTCAGCAGCTCAGCTCTCTGTGCAGCACTCAGGAAGGGCTCCAGCACCGGGGCGTAGTAGTAGAAGCCAGTGGGGCTCTTCATGGGCATGGGCAGGAAGGGGGTGAGGATGGGGGCTGGCGCCTTGGCTGGAGCTGGAGCTGGCTCAGGCTCGGGGGCAGCAGCCTTGGGGTGGAGGGGGAACAGGCAGTAAGGGTCGAGGTAAGGGTTGCACATCCTGACGGCAGCAGACTTGATGGGGGCGGGCATCACCACTGCAGCCTTTGGCTTGCTGGTGAACTCAGAGATGCACTCCGGATCATCGGAATCGGCACAAGTCTTGTAGATTTCGCTGAGGTGCTTCAGGTAGTGGTTGAAGGTCGGGCCCTCCTCTGACCTGTGCTTGTTCTGCAGGTAAGCCATGTACAGACGATCCAGATCCTCAACCTGAGATTTGGGGTCAAAAAAGGGGCAAGATGAAGAAATCTGCTCTGATTCCATCTGATTTACAGAGAGAGAATTTAAACAAAGCCCTTCGTAGATGAACATTTTCACACTAATCCTCTGAGGAGGACTGTTCCAGCTCAGCTCAGTGTCTTACTCATCCATACAGCCTGACTCTGAAGCCACAGAGCTCTCACTGGACTAAAAATATATGCAGGAACCTGACTTGCATTAAAGAGTAGCTTAGAATTATAAGAGGGTAAAACCATATTAATACTTTCATAAAATCAAGGTCAAAGGCTGTTTAAATCCGTCTTTTTTTGGCACAAAATGTTGGATATGTCTATAATAAAAAAAGAAATAGCATCCCTCTCTTATTTTCCTCTCCTTAAAATGCAATCAGGCTTTAAGGAAAGAAACACTGTTTCATAATCCTCTCTGGAAGAAACTGAATAATTAATGAGAAACAAACTCCACTCACTCCCTCCTGGTTGTGGCTGTCCATGAAGTACTTGTACCAGCCCCAGAAGTCGGGCAGGCGTTTGAACTGGGGCACAGCCAAGACGGGGACGTTCCTTCTGTTGCGAACAAGCGTCTGCAGGTCCTCCATGGCCTCGGCCTTCACGTCGTCAGACCCTGCCGGCACTGAGGGGAGAGGAGGGAGAGAGAGGGCTGAAGTAAGTGTGCTGGAGCCAGAATTTACAAGTGGTGCAGCAACAAATATGTTTTCATGATTTGAGTTTAGAAGACAAACGAGTCTCAATTAGAGCCTGACAGATGTACTGATTGACAGATATTATCGTCCGATATCGGCCAATCAAAGGCATACCGGTATCTGTGTGTATGCAGGCCGATATGTGCCGTTATGGAAACTTTTTTTTATGCAATATATAATGCAGAAAATGACGCTTGGTGTGATTTAGAAATGGTGCTATCCACGAATTTCTTTTTTTTTATTAATTTAGTCAGCAATTGACAGAAACTGAACAGTAATTGGGTCTATTTAAATATTTATATTATTCCTATTTATTCCCTTTTATTCTTTATTTTCTCTATTTAATAAGGTTTTATTAAGTTTGCTCTCTGGATACATTTGCATTGTGGTAAAAATCCACATAAAAAGGTTCATGTGGATTCCAGCTCAAAAAATGAATCTATCAGCCACCATATTGGTTATCTATTATAACATTCACAAAGGTTTTTCTGTCAGAGTTATTGGATTGGGCTGCATCTAGTGATCATTTTTTACCATCAATTAATCTGTTGAAGACTTTTACAACAATTAAATTAGTGAATGAATAATTATAGTAGAGTTAAAATACCCAACACCCAGATGCCAAATATGACTTCTTGAAAATGCTTTCTTTCTATAATATTGTTAAAAATTTAATATTTAGAAGCTATAAACAAAAACACATTTGGTGTAGTGTCTTTTAAGGCAAATAAAAGCAAGAAGTCCTCATGCTTAAAAGGCTGGAACCAGCTAATTCAGGCCATTTTTTTTCCCATTAAAGACTTTACTTTAAAATAACTTATCAATAATGAAAATTGTGGCCAACTAATTTTCCTTCCAGCTCTAGATTGTTCTTGACCAGATGGTCGAGTGTGTTATGTTATTATGAACACCTGTAAGTTACTGCCTGAATAAAAGAAAAGAAGAAGAGTTCATTTGCAAAAAGCAAAAGATAAAAGCTTTTCTTAAAATGAATGAACCCGCACCACAGAATTAAAGAAAAATGGAGATATCTTAAACTACCCAACAGCTGTTTGATTGATATTCCCTGGACGCCGCGACAAAAGGAACATAAATCAAAAGAGATTTATGGGTATTTTAGCAAATGAACAGTTCATTAATGATCCGTTAATACTAAAGGAGAGATTAATAATGTCTCATGAAGTACACACTGCAATTAATGTTTTACCTCTGTCACTGAAAAAGTCAACGTGTCTGGTGGATTCAGATCATTTACTTAAGTAAAAGTACTAAAACCACACTGTGAGATTACTCCACTGCATTAAAAACTTACTTCAGTAAGTATCAACATTAAAATTAATCACTCAGATTATTTTACATACATTCCAATTATATTATTGTATTATAATTTTTGATGCATTTATTCAAGCAGTATTATACTGTTGTCCAGGTAACTATTTAATATATATTTATGTGGTTTTCATTTATAAACATGTATAATCATTTTAAATGGATCATGTTTTTCATGTTAAATCTCGACCTGAAAAGTAACTAAAGCTGACAGCTAAATATAGTGGAGTAGAAGTCTAAAGTTACATAGTCAAGTAAAAAAATAGTACCTCAAAGTTGTACTTAAGTCCAGTACTTGAGTAAATGTACTTAGTTACATTCCCCCACTGTGTGCCACGTCCCGGCTCCTTACCTTCCTCCTCCCTGTGCTGCTCCACTGGAACGGCCCCCAGAAACTCTGTAAAACACAAGCAGGAGCCACATGAGCAGCAGCGGGGACGTGTGCTGACTGGGACCAGATGTTGAGCTTTCTCTCAACATCAGGGGGAAAACGCTGACCTGCTAATAAGCCCCTGGGTGAAGCACGGCAGGTGCTGGGGCTCTGGCGCCCCGGCACAGGCAGCATCCTGCAGATGAAAGACTCCCACAGACCCAAACACTCTGCTCGGCTCTGAGCCAGACCGGTGGAGCTCCAGATCTACTGGGGGCCTCCTTAACTGAACCTGTAAAACTACAAAGAGCGGGGGCCCTCACACAAACCAATTACCAAAGCACTGTAAAAGTGTAAGGTGGGAGGGAGGGGACACGTCCGCGTACGTCTCCACATGTGGAGTGTCTTCTGCTGCACCAGGGGTTCCCTTCAGAAGTTTACGACTGAGACAAAACTGCCAAGTCAGCTGATTACAGCAGAAACTTCCGGTCCCTTTAATTTATTGATGTGGAAAATGTCCCAGAGGAGCGCGGATATGTGTCTTTTTATGACTCTGGAAAGATTTACAGGCTGCATCAACACGGCATGCTCCTTTATTATTTAAGAGATAAGGGTGATGGTGTCTCCATAATTCTGCACCGCAGATTGATGTGCCAATGCTCAGAGACATAGACGGGATTTTAAAAATGCTGAGGTCATGAGGAAGAAGCACTTAAATCATCTACTTTAGGAAAAGTAACGGTGGTGTAAAAATACTACATTTCAAATACTGAATTCAAAAATAGCAAAAAATATCAGTAACTTTAGTAAAATGATCTTCTGTGCAGACAAATGATTCATGTGAATGTTCTGTTGTTGTATATTTCATTATATATCATTATATTATTTATTGTTCCTAATGCATTAAAGTAAAAGTTTGGCTCTTGTAGTTTATCACAGTGGAGCTCACTTTACATTACACTGTTTCGTTTTGGGTCGTTTATAAGAAGCAATATGCAATATTTAGTTTTTGAGAACTAAAAATATGTTTTCTATATGAATTTTAATCAGAAAAGTAACTGCATCCATCAGATTATTGTAGTGGAGTAAAAAGTACATTTTCCTTTCAAGTTCATCCAGTGGTTTTTTTTGTAATACTTTTCCTTATCAGGCCTTTGAAAATACTACAAATGAAAAAATCTGAGAAGGAACCGTCACGTTTTGGAGTCAAGTAAAGCCTGTGAAAAGATACTACAGGTGGATACTGAAGCCAAAGAGCCTGGGAGCCTGTGGTCTAAATGGTGTTTTAAAGTTTCCACAATTATTATTGTTGTAGAGAAACTTCAATGTTATTATATCTGATTTTATGCTTCAAAGCTGTTAATTTTAAAGATACTTTTTGTAAAATTTCAAGTATCATTGAATGTGAACGCCTTCTCAGGTTGTAATTTCCCCAAAAAGCGTCTTCATCTTTGCAAGCTTAATTATAAGAAGCTACCCTGAACATTAGAGTGTATCTGTATCTGCAAACTAAATCTCTTTGACAAAGATTGTATAAAGTGAAAGACACATTCTGAGCAAGTTAAAATGTGTAAATAAAGTCTCACCTGGCAGTAAAACAATAGCCACCAGGAGTCCTGTGTGGATCAGGGAAAGTGATGGTCGTCCAAAACGTGCCATTTTCTGCTTTATCTGCTTCCTTTAATAAAAACACAGAAACAATATTAACTGATGATGTTGCAGCAGAACTGCAGTGCTCAGTAAAGTATGAACCACTGACATTATACTGTAATATTACAATGCCACTAGACTTGGATTGATTCTGGCGTCTTGTTGGGTTTTCTGTGGAAAGTTTTTCAGCAAACTGATAGATATGGAAATGAGAAGACAATGTATTGGGAACAAAGAGACAGCTTTTATGTAACTGGCTGATACCAAGACAATAGAGAGGATTGGGGACATGCTGTAATGGAGCTTTTTTTCCCAGAGATTACTGAGAAAAATAAGACTTTAGTTATGAATATTAGAATATCAAATAAAGCGACTGAGCTGAACAATCAAACAGCCGGCTTGAAATGTTCTTCCATCTGAACTACAGCAGCTGTGCTCGGAAACTGAGATTTTCTTCTAAATTTTCACATAAATCTGAAGACTTTTTAAACCAAAGACAAAACTTAGCATTCGCACCGGTTCTTACCTGCAAAGGTGCTGAAGTTCTGGCCTCCTGTGATCACCTCTGGACCCAGCAGCTCTCTGGATGGAGCTTCTTGAGGAAGGGGGGCTTGCTGCACTGTGGTTGTCTGAGCTATCTAAGACCCTCTACCTATGGGACAGACAGGCAGGGAAACATTTTAAAGGAGCCCCCTTGATCATTAAAAACAAAAAGGCATGTCATACAGCTCCGGCATGCTGCTAGTCGCTCCGGGATTGGCTCCTGCGCCGCCATCCGTCCAACCAATAGGGGTCCTGTAATTAGCAGAGGTGAGCAGCACGACTGCTTTCAGTGGAGAAACATTAACAAGGTGCCATTTAGCGCCGCGTTTCTTTCCTCACAGGTTTGGAATTCAGGGTCAATATGTGAGGTGACATTATATCTATAACCCACGAGTTGATTTTGTGATTTTTTTAAATTTACATAAACAGCTCAGTGGGTGCAAAAACTGTAAACTGTTAAATCCATACAGCTTGAGGCGTCTGTTACAGGAGAGGATATTTATAAAGAAGTGCTGGAGGCTATCAGCTAGAGGTGGCGCTGATAAGATTTTCAGTGGAAACAGAAGAGCAAGATGTAGCCCTGATGATATACGAACAGAAATACATAACAAGCAGTAAATAACAACATCATATCCAGTCCGATAAGCATCCTGTGCTTCATCTCCATGAGAACATCTCTGTGTTGAAATTTACTGCAAACAATAAAAAAATATGTATTTCTGAAATAGCTTCTGTGTTGCGTCAGTGTATTGACAGATGAGTGTGCAACATTGTCCAGGATGACAGGTACAAGGTTCACTGTTTCACTGCTGCAGTGCTACATCCAAGCAGAAGCATTGCACCAGCTTTTTTGATTATGTTTCCAAAGTTCTTGCTGGCTCATAAAGGCAGGTTCCTTTTCTCTGAATACAGCTGTTTTATAGGAGCCAGTGAGTTAAAAATGCACCACTGTGTTGCTTGTTTTTCAGTCTCAAAAAATACCTCAATTAGAAAGATAGTTTCACATTTTGCCAGTGGAAAAACAAATATTTCCTCACTACCCAAAACCTTTTTTTTTCCATGCACATGCATGTTTTTACTTAACAACATGGAAGAAGCTGGAGTCGTTATGAGAGGTAGGCCACTAATGAAGCTGCTGCTGTAGAAGTTAAGAGCCGTGAGGACCAGCATGCCAGCAGCTCTGTTTGTTTGGTGCAGGCTCCTGATACCTGGATTGTGCCACGTAGCCTGTTCAGCCAGCAGCCTGTGTCAGGGGAATATATACAGGAGCTATGGAAACAGGAAAGTATCCGCTGGAAAAAGTTTAACAACCCAACAGCCAAAAACACAAATATACCTACACACTGTTGTGTTCCAACCTTTTTCTCAGACAAATCAAATATCCATGAATCCATAGAAAACACCGGTAATGTTCCAGATGTGTTCCCTTGAGATGATTTTAAACCAGATGTGACTGAACGCCAATAACGATAATCTCTATCTATCTATCTATCTATCTATCTATCTATCTATCTATCTATCTATCTATCTATCTATCTATCTATCTATCTATCTATCTAGCTATCTATCTAGCTATCAAAGGTCACTGTTTAACTTTTTATCCATCTACTTCAACTCTTACTTAACACTTAACATATTAACTTAAAACAATACTTAATCATTTATTCTGCCTTATTTGCATTATCTTCCACTCAGTTTCTAAATGCTGGGTTTCTAATGTCGTACAGTTTCTTCCCCGAGGACTGTTTGTCCCTCTTGCATGACTGATGATGCCTCAGCCTTGGCTATGATCCCTGCAATTTACACATTTCAAAATAACTGGGGCTGTCACAGAAGAGACAAATGGTTGTCTTGTTGAGCTTTAAGCAGAGCTGCCATCAGAAGAGTTTCTGTCTTTTCGTGCATGAAAAAAATTAACGACAACTTAACAAAAAATTTGGGGTAAAAGCTCATAAAGCCTCTCGTGGTACTTGTGAAAGAAAAGCTCATTAAAAACACAGACCCTTGTAAAAATGATGAGGCCTGTCAAGTGTTTTTTATGTCCGTACTTTAGTTGTGTTTCAGGTTACAGGTCACATAAAAAGACACCGGTAAGGAATCACCTGGTCAATATTATATAATTAAATGTTGTGGCGTCCAGAAAGAGGAGGGAGAAATCGGCTATTTGATAGAGTCAGAAAAAAGATTTTTAACATCTTTTAAACATAATTTATTGGTATTTCAAGTGCAAATAAGAAACACAACATAATGCATTTTCTTGCCCGGAGCTATCGGTGTTTACAACTATTAAAACTTGACATGTTGTTTGAATTAGCTGCAACTGTGTTTTGTCTAGTGCCTATTAACAAATGCACGCTACAACGCTAAACTAAAATTGTTAACGTGGCAAACACTATAACTTGTTAGCATTGTCATTGAGCATGTTAGCATGCAAAGTTAGCACATAGCTGAAAGCAGAACAGACAGTACTGCCTTGAGCCGCTGGCATGACTGCAGTCTCTTGGTCTTAATATATTATATAAATTATGACCTAATCCTTTCTAATCTCTACATTGTCCTGCACGTCCAGAATTCTGCATTCTTAATAAATAATCTGCTCAAAGCGCTCCACAATTAGCATTTCATTGTGCAGAGAGTATTATTTCTGTTCCTTTTCAGATTGAAAGTTATATTGTGCAATGTGTGGACAAGCTAATCTGGACTTTCTAAAGCATGTTAATAAAGTTGATTATTCCCTGCAGTTACACACATTTCTGTTAATTGGCTCTGCGCCTTGAGCATGTACTTGTTTAATTTGTACAATCCCCATCAGATAGCACTTTGTATCCACTGCTGGTAAATGCAAAATTCAGAGTTTTTGAGTGTAATTAATACCATTGTCTTGAACATAACTGTTGGGAAATTCTATGCTGACAGCACACTTCTCCCTTTTGCTGATTCTGTACAGCGAGCTGTTGAAAACCTGCAGTTTGCATTTTGTGCTCTTCAGAAGCCTCTTATCTGTCTCCAACTTGTGCTGAATAGTAATAAAAACCCCAATATGCTGTTGCCCCAAACTAGAAATATTATTGACCTTCAGATCAGCATTCTCATTGATGCTGATATTGAAGGAGTCTCTCATTATTCAGTAAATACTCGGGTTTCGCAAATGATCAAATTTGAAGATATCTTACTGACAAACTGAGAATGAAAAATACGTTATGCTGCAATGCAGAAACCAGGATGTTCTCTCACATGTTCTGTACACAACTGCTTTGAAGCTCTTTCTTTTTTTACTGAGGTGATGCAATCTGTAGGCAGAGAGCTGTAGCATATTCAAGGTGAGAATCCTTTCTTGTCTATAAAACTCTTCTCCTAAAGTTACCAGATCTTACTTCGTTTATTGGCTGATTCTCATGTGTACTTTTATTATCTGCACTTCATACTACTAGATAAAAAAACTAATAGACTTTAAAACTTTATTTTCAAGTTGTTAAAGGTTCAAAGTTCACTCTTGCTCCTTCATCTGTAGTTCAGAAAATGATTTGTCTTTTTGTTTTCAAAGGTTAGTTTAAACTAGAAAAGGCCTCTATAAATAAGAATTATCATTATTATTAATAAAAGACAGAATAAAGAGAGTAAAACATACAACTTCATCAGTACAAAATGTTATTTATTCATTTTTGACCACAAAAATACAACTGTGAATGCATAACTACTGTACACATATGTGCAAATATATGATGTAACAGGACATACTGCATATATTAAACCAAACACTGTCATACAAATAATTTAAGCCATTTTAACAGACTATCATTCATCAAATGCCATCTGCAGCATGTTTAAGGGCGACAGCATATGGAGCCTCTGCCCATCACATGTATAATTAGGCTCCTAACAGGTGTTTCCTGCACGCCGAACCCTGCAATCCAGCTCAGGAGCAGTCGAAGACATGAGCATGATACAAGCTCATAATTTAAACATACCATATATGAAGGAATCCTTGGGATCTGAAGAATTTCACAACATCTGGAACTGGTGACGACTTTTTTAAGGATGTTTTAAAAAAGCCTGAAACTAGGACAACTATGAAAGGAAATTGTATGTCATTAGACAGTAAATGGCTGGTTTGCCTTTTTTCCTAAAAAA
>CAFUXE010001329.1:147944-160781 GCA_903364295.1 Serranus cabrilla
AAAAAGGTGTGGAGTGGTGTGAATATCATCCATCGTTACTCCAAATACGTGTTATTCTCTGTCACTGGATGTCATCATCGTCAAACAGATCCTCGAAGTCTGTGGAAACAGAAAAAAAACTATTATTAAAGTAAAGTTACATAACAAACAATGAGCCACTTGTCTGTATTTGAAATGTTTCTGTAGGCCAGACATCTTCCCATAAAGCGGCGTTATGGGTTGAGAGGGCTGCAGAGGTGCAGGGTGATAAAAGTAAAAGGATCTGGGAATGCACTTGCCGAGGAGTCTGCTGAGCGGCCTTCCTGTGGGTCTGACGGTTTGTGAGGTCAGAGGTCGGCAGCAGAAGTGTATGAACATGCATGGGGATATGTGCCACATCCTCCGTTTCTGCACGGAGCCCTCAGCTTACACTCTGGATACAGGTTAAAGAAAATAAACTTTTATCACTATTTCCACTCCTTCTGTCCTCACTGAGATCACCTCTTCAGATACGGCTCTTTTAGTGTTTTTGTGTGTTTTTTAGAGCTGCAATGGTTATCACATCAACAGAAAATCAGCAACTATCTTGATAAATGATTTATTGTTTCAGCCATTATTCAAGCTGAACTGACAACTGGCTGGTTACTGCTTCAAAACTGTGACAGTTTGATAGTTTTCTTCAACATATATGATAGTGAACACAGTATCTATGGCTTTTTGGTCATTCATTGCCAGTATTTATTTTAACAATTTTCCCAAATTCTTTTAAGGCAAAACAATGAAATAAATAATAGAGAAAATAAGAGATAGATTAATGTTAATACAGTTTTGCAGCCCTGATTTCTTTCGGGTAAAATATTAACTAGGACTGCAACAGATGATTAATTTCTTTATCATTTAATCTTCCCTTTGTTGTTTTTTTATCTGTGAAATGTCAGAAGAAGAAAAAAATCCTTAAATCCTTAAACAATGCCCTGTCTTAAAGGCTTTGTTTGATGATTGTGGCTTTGTTTTGAGCAAAACTTAGAAAAATGCAAAACTTATCAAATGAGGAACTAGAACTAAAGTATTTTGAAAAATAGAGTATATTTTATATCAGACAGGATTTTCAACTCTTTACACTTCTTGTTTCCATCTTCAGCCTGACAATATCCTCCTTCATACTTATTAACATGCATTTTCTGTTGACGGACTGATTTATTTGTCAATTAATTTTTTCAAACTGGGCAAAACAAAGGAAGAAAAAGGTTCTCATTGTCTTGATAGAAAATCTCTTTAAATTTCAGTTAAAAAAAAAAAAGGTAAAAAAAACTCTGAGTGATCATTTATATAAACTCTAATTAGTGTTCTGTTGTGCCGTATAATTACGATCTGCAGTCAGTCTACATACAGTACGCCGTGTGTCCAAACTAGAGTTTGTTATCCACAAGTCGTCTTTGCGCGCAGGCCGCTGTTTTAAAAGGTGTCATCACACAAAAAGAACACAGAAATCAGACAGCACATGACAGAAAAACAACATTTTGGCTCTAATTAAAGCCTTCACAAAAAAACAAACACATTACCTACAGTGAACGACAGGCACGCTCAGGGGACAAAATTCCTTCTGTCATGTTGCAACTGCTGGGACGTTACGTTTCCTCTGAAAGTCATTTCAACAAAAACGTGGATGCCCAAACGTGCATGGGGGCATTTTCACCCTTTGAGAGCTCGGGTAATAAAGTTATTTTAGAGGACGCATGATTAACAAAGTATTATGTTTGTTAATAAACGACAACTGAGCCACAAGTGTCTGGCAGGCCTTGATCCGTTTCCTGCCGAGCTGAAGTCGGCGCCACGGCCCGAGATCTCTGCAGGTGTGAGGGGGGAAGATGCACACGTAGCATGTTGTGTTTGTTTACTGGGCAGTTTTTGTGCTTTTTGAGGAGACGAGACAGTCTCCACAATGCTCATAGAAAACTGAACATTCTGAACACAAGCTGAGCCTCACTCTCTTCTTCTTTTCCTTTTCTTTATATGTTTTGTGTTGGCTGGCAGACCAGCTTAGATTCCAGCTTCAGACTCACTCCACTCTTTCAAACATCATCACAAAACTCACCTTTTCAAGACAGACTCCCACTGCCCAACCTCAACCCTCAGATCTGTTTTTGTTCATGTTCTATTTCAAGCGGCTTTTAGTATCCTTAGTAAATAAGCCACATCAATTATTATTATTATCATTATTAGATATGTTAAACTCTAGTTCTGCTGAGGTCAATAGGTCAGCCGAGTCAAAAGTGACACCAAGCAGTAAAATCCAGAATACCGGTCCGACCAGGTGTTTGGCTTCATATTAAACTAGTTTGAAAATGGTTACACTGGTCCAACCCTAGTATCAGGTACTTTAATTTAGTTCTTTTCCACTGTGGAAGTACCACCTCAGTGTTGATGGAAATCTCAGTTGAGCTCAGCTCAGCTTGCTAGGAAACCTTGACCAGGGTGGTACCAAATAAAATACCAGAAACTATCCACAACTTCTGCAAATGACAAACCAAAAACAGAGCGAGTTGAGTGCAGACGTGCAGAACCACGCAGTAGAAATGTGGTGTGAAAGCTTTTTAAAATCCCTTCAACTAAACAATTACAACACTCTCACTGAAGTTATTTTTCCACAGAACTGCAGCAGCCTGAATATTTCAGTGGAAAATAACACGATTAGCACAAACAGTCACTTTTGTGGCTGTGAAAGAACTGAGCCAGTGTGACACTGATTGTTTAAATGAATTAACATTTAAAATCCCTTTATAAATGTAGGCCAGGGGATTTGGAGCTGCTTTCAATGTGCCTGGAGACAGTTAAGTGGTACACATCTCTATCAGAAGGGAATAAAGCCTGCCACCCTAAATGAGCCTCATACAAAGCACATCCACAGAGCGCCTGCTGAGAAGTCTGCGTGGAATCTGTGTCACATATGGCGAGAAGTCGTGGCCGTTTGATGTAGCTGCGCCTCGGGACAAGAGATCACACTACATTATAAACACAGTTTGTAAAAGGGGGGCGGGGATACAAGGAATGTTTTGGGGCCAGTAAAGAGATTTCCTGCTGTGGAACCAGCAGCGCTCTGACGCCCAGTAGTGAAAAAACATCAAGTGCTAATAGATTCAATCTGCCCTGACGATGACGGACTCCTCCTCAGTTCACTACAGATTGCAAAATTAATTTGCATTGATAAATCTATTTGTGAAATCCTGTGAGAGGATCAGCACAGCCTCGAGGAGTTGTAAGACACCTTTCAGAAAAGTAAAAGTCACAGATTTAGCCACATCAGATTCAAATAATGTGAGAATTTAATTCAAAATCTAAGTGGCTGTCAAAAATCTCTCCAGACCCCTGGAGCGTTTGCCCTCGCTCTCAATCCCTTTTTTTCACTTTAATAGTTACTTTAAGAGCCAAATTTATTTTTTATCTGGAGTATTTAATACAGATTTTCTTTTGGGTGCTTTTAAGGATTTTCTGCCACAGTTTCCGCCATATTTCTAACTGCTGCTCTTCTGCTATGGTCCCACTTAGCGCTGGCTGGTTGGCGGAAAAACATAATTTCAGCACAGGAAAGGTGCCATAGACATCAGAAATAACATAATCAGCATTGTGTGAACTTGTTTGGCTTCAGTGTAACAGTCATTAATTTATATGTAAAGTCCAGTTGTAAATATCTAACTAGCCTGTTTTTTTTTTGGTTATTTGTTATCTTTTGGATTTTTTTTGTAATATGATACACCCCAAATGTCCGAAGTTTGGAAGTCCGAATGTAGCAGAAAAAGGACAACTCATTTAACGATGCTACAAAGTGACCAGTGGCACCACAAACTGCACTCCTTGGCCCCCGACTCCTCACAGATGAAGGCAATAACTGGAGTGATAAACCTTTTCGTCTCCAGGCACATGAAGCATTGTTGAAACGCTGGACACGCACCCAGTCTGCAGCATTTCAGCAGAAAATGTATCTATAGGGACTAACCCTTATGTTGCCCTGTGTATCCCATCCTGTTTTTTGTAGCATTGGTGTGGCAGTGTATGTGTGGCCCTTGGCTCATTATTCTTTTATTTTATGTACAATCAAATATATATAATTATTATTATTTCCAAACCAAAACTAACTTTTTTAATAATGACAAATCAGCTTTTTAATACCTTTGTCTGTACTTTTCCTTTTCTTTTTTTAAAATCAACTTGTAGACGTAATAAGTATATGGAAAATATACAGCCCTAGTCCTATTAAAAAGGAGTATATTTTATTTTAAACAGATTATTGTATAAGTCAGTAATATATACAATGACTTAAGATGTTAATCAACCAACTTAATGGACAATAAAATATCAGTTATTCCCCAATATTTTATGAGGGTTCAGGTTGGTTGATGGGTTGTTTTGCTGTTGAGAACCTCAGTATGCCATTGTGCAAATCTAAGGCAAGTTGAATGTATATGGGAAAAAAATGTTTACCATTGAAGAAGTCTGAGTGAACCGCCTTTTCATTGGCAGCCAGGTCCATCAGCAGTCCTGTGCTTCCCCCAGCCTGCCGGAGAACAAACATGCAGCTCAGAGACACAAATTCAACCCAGGGAACACAGCCTTTTACTAGAAATCTGTTTGGATAGATTTGTGATTATAATTCAGTCGTGGTCAAACATAAATCTGCAAAGACATATATTTAGTAGTCATGGCCTACCTGCTAGATAAAGTGAATCACTACTTTATAATCACTTATGTTATATTTAGTTGTCTTCATCCCAACCTGCAGACAATTTGTCAACACAACAGGCAGTCAGGGTTTGTTGAATTATCATCCATTTTATTTGGCTCCTTGTGAATACTTAAAAAAAATGTTACGTTAGGTTGATGAGTGAGAGTCTAGGAAATACTAATGAATCAGCTTTATTGGCTACATAAGTACAAGGAATTTGACTATGGCTTCGAGTTGCTCTTAATGCACTTACACAGACAATAATTTACAGGGAGATTGTTGGGATTTTGTTTGGGCTAAAATGCTTTGTAGATGCCAGAGGTCAGAGGAGAATGAATGTCTAGACTGGTTTGCGATGATAGAAAGGCAAGAGTAACTAAAGGTCCCGCATGCAAGACATATTTATGTAAAAGTACAAAAGTACCAGCATTAAAATGTACTTGAAAGTATCAAAAGTAAAAGTACTCATAATGCAGAATGCACCCACTCAGATTGATATACATATTATAAATATATTGTTGGCTTGATACATTGATACATTTATGTAAGCAGCGGTTTAATTTTCTCAAGGTAGTTCTAATTTTAACTACTTAATATACTGTTATAATGTTTAATTAAACAGAAAATTCTAATAACTTTGACTTTATCATGTTTTTGTTGTTGTTTTATTAAAACCAAAACTGGCAGCTAAATGTAGTGGAGTAAAAAGTACAATAGTTGCTTTACTTAAGTAAAGTACTTGAGATAGTTACATTCCTACGTTGCCTACAACTGAGGTGTCCTGTAGGTTGTAAACAAACACAAACCGTGCAAAGTAAAACATATTTTAAATGCAGTAGCTAGATTACTTTACATTAATTTAGTGGGTCGTGCACATTAGTTTACAGGCAAGTGCATATTTTAGCTGTGTTGGTTAAAATTATAACGTTATCTCGCTACAAACAGTTTATATATGGCTGACAAGACTACGTTAACTGACAAGTATCGTTAATTAACACAACAAGCTAACGAGATTATTCGTTTTTTAGCAGGTAACGCTAATATAACAACAGTTACTTAACGTTAGCTACGAAAACATTAGGCTGTAAAAAAAAAGAAAAATAACAGAGGCATTAAAGTTAGGTTGTTATAGCTAACTAACTGTTTATACTGTTATACTGTTTATAACTGTTTATATAAATAACCTAGCTGACTCGGCTAAAGAGCTAGCAAGCTAACAAACCTCGTCCAGGTCAACGTACGGCCCGGCGCCCTCTGGAAACATCTCATCCACCGCTGGCTTCATGGCGACGGTCGAGTTTGATTGATCCTTTAGTGGCATCGATGAAACAGAACCGCCAAGTCTTATCGTCAAATATTCATCAAATTATTAGCTTGAGAAGCTACACGGCCAAGCTAATGTGGTGCCGGGTGAAAATAAGTTCGACGTGAAACACGATCAAGACACAAAGGTTCCGCTGCACGTTTTCAGGTAAGCTTTAAAATATTAAAATGATCGACCTTAATAAGGATATTTTTTCAGTTTTTGCTTGTGTCTATATTGATGTGCAGAAATCCACTCTGCACTCTGATGTTGATGATCCAACATGCTTTTATATATATATATATATATATAATGCTGCACAGAATCAAAGATCACATGAATGTAGTTTTACTGACTTTTATTGACTCTAATTATATGCTTTATGCTTCCAGTTTCATCAGATTTATTGAATTTAATTTGATTCCAATGTGATTCTTCCGTCTTATACTAAAAATGAAACAACATACATTGTTTATCATGATAAAAATGAACAGCCAGGTGGTATTTAAGGGATGATGTTTGAAATAAAAAGGTGGTTATGACTATAAATTCACTCATGCTGTTATATTTAAAACACACTCACATCAAACCACTTATTATAATGCACAAAATATCCCCCGTCATAATCATATGAATACTAGAACAGATCATAAATCATTTTCTCCTCTTTCATTAACAGCAACACCATCTTCCATTCCTGCTCAGAAAGTTTTGTCACAGCCTTGCTGCTTGCTGGGAATCATCCTGGTCACGTCGATGTTGTTATCGGCGAAGGTCTGCATGGCTTTCTGGATGGTGGCGTCCGGCAGGGTCCGTGTTCGGCCGAGGATCCAGGCGAAGTCGACGTGGAAGAGCCTCAGGATGTCCGTGCAGGAGTACACCAGGGCCGAGTTCACATAGTCAGTGGACAGAATCCAGTAGGGAGAATAGGGCAGGACTGTGGTGGTAAGGAGCACAAAACAACATTAAACAACACATGTTGATGCTGAAGAGGAGATGTGTAACTACTGGCCACATGCTCCCAAAAAAAGAATTTCATAATTAGCTAAATGCAGCTGTGTGACACTGTTTAAGATTGTGTACTGTTGCAGTACACACAGTTAACCTTGCAATGTCTTTAAAACTGTTACGCCACATCAGGCACAATTGGTATTACAAGACAGGACAGGCCGAGGCTAGCTGGTTAGCATGCTAATTTAAGTAGATATCTCTGCAGCACATTACAAAGACATCTTTGACATAATTTGCAAACTTATACTTTTTCACATTCCACTGATTGTATTTCATTCATTAGTTCATTTAGAATGTTTGACACACAAAACCCGGCAATATCAACAACACACAAAAGTGGCATTTATTCTCAAAAACCCATAAAATGTCTCTCTCACCGTATGAATAACTTATTCCCAGTTTAGCCGGATTCTTCACATCCTCTATGACTCCCGTCCCTGCGATTTTCCTCAGCTCTCCTTTTCTATTTTATTCCACACACACACAGTCAAATTTCATGTTGGATTAAGGGAAATACACCCACCGTGCAAATATTACCCCTTGACTCCACATTTGCACAAAGAAAATTGCAGATAGGACTCACAGTATTTCAGAGCTGACCACTCGAATGGAGTTGTCTGTCGTCAGAGTGAAATTGGTTTCGATGCAGCGGCCCTTCTCAAACTGGGCCGGCAGTTTGGCAATTTCAAACCATCTCCCCATGAACTGTGAGGGCAAAGACACACGCGAGTTCAAAGACAATTCAGAGCGCTGTGAGAGAAGAGTATGAATAAATCTACATGTATTAGTGGATTCAGTGAAATGTAAAAAAAAAAAACTATTCTTTGGAAAAGTGTATTTACTCAATGGCTGTCCTTCAACATAGTGTTGATTTAATGTTTCTTTTCTTTGCTACTTAATACTTCCACTCCATGTTTCAGAGGGGAAATGTACTTTTTTACTCAGAGCTTTATTTACTAGTTTCTTTGCAGGTTCATATTTTATATAATAATCAATCCACCACTGTATGCAGTACTACTATTACAACAGTAAAATACCATTCATACATAAATGCATTAGTGATAATATACAAGTAACACCTACTATAACCCTCTATTTGGCATTTATGAGCAGTTTATAAACATTTAAACACCCAAATTATGTTAAAATGATAATAAGTAATTCGTCATCTATGCTGATTTATTAATGGCTATTTTCTATAGAATATAAATAAAATATAACACTGTGCATTTTTTACACATTTTGTTGGACCGTGTAAATATAGCTAGTTATGTTTTTTTAGAGAAACAAGGACAGCTGTTCATGTCTTCTGCACACCTCCATGGGACACCACTGGGCATCAAGTCTGCCAATTTATTTATCATTTTTAGGACAAAGTAGCGTTACCTGTTTAAGGTTGAAGGCAGGTTGAACAGCTGGTTCTGGACAAGGTCCCCAGTGCGGCACCTGAGCTCTGATGAGCGGCAGCATGAAGGCAAAACCCAGAACAAAAGACAAGTTCATGGTTCAGACGGGCCTCTGGTACCTGCAGGAGATTATCCCAAACATATACAAATTAAATAAATGTACATTTTGTATAAAAAAGGCAACAAATCATGGCAGAAGAAGAGGTGACAGCTGGAAAAGAGGACAATAAACAACATTATTTTAAATATTAGTTTATTTTACAAACATTTATTAAAACAAAGAAATACAACATATATGTAGGATGATTACATATTTGTACACGTTGTTTTTACTGATATTTTTTTTTAAGTATTTTGGTAAATTTTTTCTTCATATTTTCTATTTAAGCTGCTGTGTTTTAAATGAAGTGCTTGCCTTAATCTGTATCTATATTTGAGTATTTTTTCTGTTTTTTCTTCAGCAACAATGAACCACAGCAAATTCAAATACAAACAATATTCAGATTCTGATAATAAAAAGCATTTTTTATGATAGAACAAAAAGTTTAAAAATATATAAAAGCGTTTTCCATTGTATTATTGATGTTTTTAATATGACGAGTATATTTCTTACCTCTGTGTTCTTCTGGCTCAGATTTATGTTCTCTCCCTCAGACAACTTCTGCTATTTGAATTAGAGACGTTGCTCTCCGCGATGTTTTCGCAGCACTGTGCGTCTGTGTCATCAATGACTGTCTTTGTGAGCAGCCAGCATTATTTCAGACATGAAGTAAACTATTAGCAAAGTGGAGTCATGTGGGACACACCAGTAAGAAATGTTATAAAACAATCTGGATGTTTTTCCTGCTTTAGGGGGCAGGAATGTGGATTTTCTTTCACACAGTCAGAGCTGCGAAATAGACGCTTTCTTTAATGTTGATAAAAATAGATAGATTTTTTTTTAAACCTCAGAAATAAAGAGAAAGTTAGTCCTTAGATGACCTAATTACCTTCGACATGGAGGTTGTGTTTTTGGTTCATTTTGTTTATCAGCAGGATTACAGAAAAAAATGACTGGACCAGTTTTATTGAGACTTGATTGAAGGATGAAGCATGTGACAAGGAATCTGAATCACGCGGCAGAAACATGAAATTATTTTTCAACTTTGTTAAGAAAGGGCACAACCTCGGCGGACATCTGCACTTTCCATGTGATCTTCTTTAATAATCTAGTCACGTTCACATCACACTAGCGCACTGATTTGATGAGTCAGGACTTTGAACTTTTCAGCTAACAATGTGGATCTATCAGGCCTGAGCTGAATTCCAGCCAGATGAAGATTAAAGAAGTTAAAATTGACCAAAAACTGATCGATCTATCTGCAAATTATTTCTTTGCCGTGTCCTCTGTAAGTGTTCACATGTTGTAAACCCACTAATGATTCAGACACACACACTCATGATTCCTACAAACATATTTCAACCCTTTTGTTGCCCTTTTGTTGCTCACTGTGCTGTGAGCTGAAGCCTCTCTGTTGCTCTGTTGGTTTTCAGCCAGTCTGACTGGTGACTCTCATCCTGTCGGTCATCAGGACTCGGGCCAAGTCTAATTAGTGCAAGAGCCTCGTTTTCACACAATCAAGTGTTTAGCATGTGCTGATTTGTTGATGGCATGTTTCAGCACCGGAATGTGCTGTTGAGCTGAACGGTGTAAAAGTTTAAAATGAGCTTTGATGGGTGTGGACTCATGTTAACACTGGCAAAATGTTGTTGACTGTGTGTGAAATCTCTTTGCTGTGAATAGTCTAAATAACTGTTGCCATGAATAGTTTGTTGGTAATCTTACAAAAAAACTAAATGCAGTGGGGGCAGCATTTCTGCTTGTGCAAGTAATGCATGGATTACTAAATGCACCAATGAGACTCCTCAAAATTAAAGTAATTTTTCAGCCCGACAATGTGCAGAGTTTCAATTACAGGAGCAGAAAAGAGACTTTTCTTTCATGGATGAACTACACAAGCTTTAAAAAGCTGTTGTGGTTCTTAAAATGATTGATTTCTTGCTCCCGCAGTTAAAGTAAGTATGTTGGCAAATGATCAGTAAGTGGTGAACGTGTGCCAACCCAATCAATTCATTGAAAAAGTCCTGATCATCCATCAATTGGAAATCTGGCGGCGCCTCTGTATTCATGAGAAGTTGCAGAAACAGGGTCCAAATCCAGCCAAACATTTGAATATGAGAAGCGTCCTGGTGCAATAAACCGCAGCTATAAACACTCAGAACAGATTAAACCAAATGCTGTCAATTAAATGCAAATGCCATTAAATGCTGTCTGCTTTCTGACAAAGCCCCGCAGCTACAAACAAGGTTAAATTAAAGAAGAGAGAGATCAAAAGGCTCAATTTCCAGCTGATGGACTTCAGAGAGGAACGACTTGTTAGCTGCAGCCGAACACATCAAAGCCGTAGCGACAGGCTTCTGCCTGAATGGAGGCAATGAGCCGACTGGTCAGTGAATGATCAAGGAACGAGACGGACACACTGGTGCTCCGGCTCATAGACTGAGACAGAGAGAGAATATTAAAGAAGCAGATGGGAATGCACAGAGTATTTCAGTCAGTTAGCTTGTAATTTATAGTTTTTGTTTCCATATTCACAGTCTTGTTAGGGTCCAAGCATCGACCGCAAGGGTCGGCGAGAACCCTATTGGAATTGTAGTGTTTATTATTATTATTCTTCCGGAAGAATCGCCTTTTTGGAGGCTTTATCATATCTAAAAAGTTGTAAAACTTTGCACACATGTCAAGATCTGGAAAAATTTACGTATTTTAAGTGTCTCCTGAATGGGCGTGGCAAAATACGAAAATGGCGCCACCTACAAACTTTCAACGGAGTGGCACCCTATGGGGAGCATTCACGTAAACGATTGAAATTTGGTACATATATGTATCATGGGGAGACGCACCAAAAAGCCTCTTGGACTCATACCCGAAACCCAACAGGAAGTCGGCCATCTTGATTCGAACGTCGATTTTTGGCCATTTTTGGCCATTTTTTTGCTCTGTACTTTAACGGACTCCTCTTACAGCTTTTATCCCATCGACTTCAAACTTGGTCAGTCCTATCTTAAGACCTGATTGATTGAAACTCTCTTACCGTTTTCATTTTTTTTAAAGTATGTGGGCGTGGCATGGCGGCAAAATATGGCGTTTTCGCCAAAAATCAGGAAGTTGAATGACTTTGTCATACAGTATTCAATCTGTCCCAAATTTCTCACACGTGATGAGAGTCTGGGGCTGAACCTATCGACGCGTTCATATTGGGCAATAGTCATAGCGCCTCCCGCTGGCAACATGCAGTAACATGCACTTTCCAGGTTTCACTATTTGATGTCTTTCTTCAAAAATGTTCGCCCGATCCACTTCAAATTTATCAAGATAAGCCTTAACAAGTACATGCATCTTTTTGGAGAAAACTGCGCGTTTTTGTTTAACGGTGTAGATTTGTCGGCTCTGCAAATTTTGATGACACATAAAAGACACGCTCTGATCACTCTCAGTGCTCTAGCTGCACTATACATTGTCCAATTAGTTCCAAATTTCTCATCCATGATGAGAGTCCAGCCCTGAACATGTCCACATGTCAATATTGTCTGATAATTACAGCGCCCCCTGCTGGCAACAGAAAGTAATAGTTTTACTCTGTGATGTCCTGTTCTAAGCTGGTTAATCAGATTGACTTCAAACTTGGTAATTTAAGCCACAAGAAGTTGATGATGAATTCCTGTGAAGATTGTGTATTTTCAGTTAAGGGCGTGGCTTTGGCGGTGCGGCACATTGGAAGCACTCGCCAACAGACGAAATTGCTCGAATTTCAGAATACATTGTCTGATCTGCCCCAAATTTCTCATGCATGATGGGAGTCCAGACATGAAACAATAAATTATTGATATTGGCACATAATCATAGTGCCCTTTTTGGATTATGATGTCCTGCTCCGAGCCGGTTCACCATATCAACTTCAAAATGGGTCAGGAAAGCCTCAAAGTAATGATGATGCATTGTTACAAAGATGGTGCGTTTTACTTAAACAGTTTAGCTCTGGCGATGTGGCGAATTTTGAGCACTCGCCATGAACAGATGTGGTTCTAACTTGAGCATTCATTGAAAAAATTGACCCAAATTTGTCACGTGTGATCGGAGTCCAAGCCTGAACATAGCCATCCATCAATACCGAAAAGTTGTCATGGTGCCCCCCGTTGGCGACAGGAAGTCATGAACATAGTCGAAATGTTGAGAAAAAAGTCGAAGTTGAAAGTCAAAATGTTGAAAAAAAGTCATGAAAAAAAAGTCAAAATGTTGAAAAAGAGTCAGTCATGAAAAAAAGTCAAAATGTTGTAAGAAAGTCAAAGTCATGAAAAAAAAGTCAAAATGTTGAAAA
>CAFUXE010001331.1:102177-117943 GCA_903364295.1 Serranus cabrilla
AACCACACAGAGAAACAAATACCACACATCCTCCTTTATTCCTGATGCTGGCGACGTATATATTGTACTCAGTATGAAGTGTAAATAGGCCAAATGGCTTTGGAATCCACAACAGGAACTGATTACTCCTCCAAGGGCCGGCGAGGAATCAGAACCATCTGACGTACTGTAGGAAGTGAATGAGATCAGAGAAGATTCACTGATTCTCCGGGCTGAAGCTGGTTAACCTGTCGGCTGTGATTTCTCGGCGCTGGCAGAAGATTCCCTTCGACAATCCAGTGAAGATCGATGCTGCTAGTGACAAAAACATGTCGTTTATAATTTCCTGACGATCAGGAAGACGGTGCATGGAAGGATTCATGCTGGCTCAGGTCTGCAGCTCAGATCCTCCAGGAACCACGACTTTAAACCAAGATCAGGCCAGTTTTAACGTGCCCATCCACTCTGAATTCCTTTAAACAAATAGTTAGAGATACACCAACGGTCATCAGTGACATTAAACACTGATGTTGGTGATCAGGTCGGGGGTCAGGACCCTTAAAGGTCGCAAGGTGACCAGAAAAACCCAAATGAAGCCTCAACAAAATCAGGTTCACATTTGTTTTGTGTTGTCCTACGAATATCCAGCATCACGAAGGATCAGAAGTCTTAAAAAGAGACTTATGTGGTAGAAAATAAGTTTGTTATGCAACTTGTATTATGCATCGCTAGTTATGTAGTTATGCATGAATTCAAACAACTATTTCTCCTCGGTTAAACCAATCCATCCACCCGACCTCCTTCATACACAGACTTTGTCTCTCTTTATACTACAAAACCTTATTTCCTCCCTGCACGTTCTGGCTCACTAACAGTCCTCAGAATAAATGTTGGCATAGTAAATCTTTGCAAACCACAGATATTTTGAATTTCAACCTTTCTGATTTCTAAAAACCTCCCTTGGTGGTAATAAAGCTTATATGGATATAAAAAAGCATTTTGTGCATACAGACACACTGAGTCCAGACGTTTATTTTAAAAAATTGACATGGTTGTGTTTAAACAACAAATCAAGTTGATTTAGGGGAAATAAGGAAAAGAAAATAATCAAGTTTTGGGTAAAATAACCAAACAGATTATGAAGTAATGTAGAAGGTGACATTAAGCACTGAAGTTAATTTACAGGTTTTCTAATTTAAAATTTTGAGTTCCAAACGGGACACAAACACAGGTTTTGTGGTTGAAAGTCTGTGACTGTGACGCTTCTTAAACTGTGCACCAACCTGGTGCTAAAGCTAAAGGTGCTAAAAACGTTTCGTATCAACGTATCTTTGGTTTGCAGAAATGCACAATGCCAACATTTCTTTCTTGCAAGAGAGCTGCAATATAATAACAAGTGAGAACAGCCTGATGAGGTCAACAACATGAAAAATCTTGTTATTACCTGAAACCTGAACTAAACTTTACTTTAAAGATGAAAACTCCAATGCACACATCTTTCCTGCGTGCCCTGAACGCAGCGCGAGGACAGTAATAAGGACCTGCTGGACACGTGCTCCGGCGATTAGAAACACACCACAGATCATCCAGGCATCTGGTTCACTGAGCAGAAGAAACAAATCAGCGCAATAATGACTTCATTGTTCTCCAGCAGAGAGACGGCGCGGAGGAAAACATGTCAGCTGCAGACGCTCGGCGCTCACACTGAATCCCAAACACTACAGCTGAATAATCAATTCAATCATGAGTTGTCAGATGTGGAATATTATCTAAACACTACTTGTGTGTAGCCCTGATCCAGGACCACCACAGTCACAATCCTAACCCACGAGCAGGCAGAATAAAGAAGTAGAACAAAAAAAAGGTTTGTTTGAATCCACCATGTTTTTAAGTATGTTTGTAGTCAGTTTAACATCACGGTTTGGTCAGTTCCACCTGTCCACCTCAAGCATTACTTCCTTGTTATGGTTACCTGAATTAAACTTGAGCTCTGATTTAAATCAGACATGAAACGGCTGACCTGAACTGTGTTTAAGGTGAAGCTGAATATAAACATCACTGAGCTGACAGAAAGAGGTCAGTGAGCAGGATAAAGATGTCCTGAAAGAGGTTGTATTTGTCCTCGAGTAGCTTCCAGAGGTTCCTGGAGTCCTTGAAGAGGTCTCACAAGTTCCAGAGGTCCTTAAAAAAGTTCAAGGCAGCCTGAGAGAGGCATCAGTCATCCTTCAGAAGGATCCAGGGGTTCTTGAGAAGATAGCAGTGGTCTACGGGAGGAGTGTCCCCAAGAGGGGTTTCAGGGTTCCTTGGATTATACATAAAATCCTTCCAGGAATTTTTCATGAGCCCTCTCGTAGAGGTTCCTGGATTCTTGAGAGGTTTTGAGGGTGGCTACCAGATGTCCTTCAGGACATTTCAGAGATCCTTGTTGGGGGTTTTAGGAGTCCATTAAGGTTTTTATGGAGTCCTCTGGGCCAAATATCGTTGAACAGGGTGGAAACATCCTTCTGGAGTTTCAGTGGTTCTCCCAAGGATCCTTGAGGGAAGTCCTGCAGTAATGGAGGAGGTTCCAGGTACTTTGGGAAGATGAAAATCTAATTGTCATCTAGGATGATCCAGAAGTCACTGGGCCTCAACCACAAATTAATCTGTATTAATTTTAATTGTAGATTTAACTGTCATTTATGAAGTTCCAGAGATCATTGGGTCATTGCTTAAACCGTGTGCAAATGTTTCACACATAAAACAGGGATTCATCAGTATTTTCTGAGCTGAACTGGTTCAAACTCTGGTTCCTTGAAACAAATCCTGGATTCACAGTGGACCTTACGAAGGTATCCCACTTTCAGACTTCAATGATCAGTTCCAGGAGTTCTTGATAAGCTTCCTGGAGTCCTGGGGAGGTGTACCTGGTTTCACAGTGCATGGTTTCTAGCATCCTAATACCTTGAACACTGATTTTGATCTGATGACCAGAATCATGAGATCACGGACACCTGACAGCCAATCAGAGAGCAGGATCTCCCCCGACTCTCGGCTGAAATAAATGCAGTTCTGGTCCAACAGGAGCTGTGAGGACTAACAGTCTGTCACTGCAGAGACTCTGTGGAATAAACTGAACCGCTGAGGTTAATATATTCTGCTGGAGAGTCTCCATACAACAGAGCTGACACCTCCACTGTACAACCAGCTGCTGCACTACACCGTCCATACACTCGCTGTGTGTGTGTTGTCCAAACATATTGAATGGTGAATGTAGAGGCAGCCACAGAGCCCAGAGGGCTGGCAGACAACATGGACCAGAGAGAGTGTGTGTGTGTGAGTGTGTGTGTGTGCAGGGTTTGAGCGTCAGCCATGAGCACCATCTGCCTCTCTGTCACTCAGAGCCAAGATGTTCGGTCAAACTGCTCGTCGGTGAGTTTGGACGTGGTTGTGAAGCTCGGCTCGCTGCGCTCAGAGGTTGTTTTTTCTCTCTCATCCAGAAAAACACTCAGAAACAGTCGATTATCAACAAACTGCACTTCAGTCCAACCGCACACTCGAAAACATTTCTGTCACTGAGCATCATTTTATTTTTGACCACATAAATGTGACAAATTGTCATGAATATCATTTAAATATTTGGAGTTTAGATGAAAAATGTGCATTTTGTGCACAGTCCTGAACCAAAATAAAATGGTCACAGCTTTAAAAATGTTGAGGGTTTTGTTTTAGCTCCTTAACTACTAATCATGTAGGTTTATGCTTAACATTTTTAATTTGAGATGAAGATAATTTGTACATATTTAGATATAATTTTCCTTCAATTCAAGGCAGCCATTGGTTTATTTTTATATGTTAAACTTTCCTAAATTGTCTAATCCATCACAGTAACATCACATTTGTATTTACTGCAAACACAGTTACCTTAAAGTATATTTCCAAGATTAATGAAGACCAATATGTTCAGTTTCCTAAATCAGCAGCAGGGTTTGCAGAAGGATTTTGTTTTTTTGCAGTAAATGCTCTAAAATATGCAAAACCACTGGTTTAATCCTTTAACTGTTCCTCAGTGGTGGAGGTTGTAGTCATATCTTTGCCTGGAGAAAAGCAGCATTTTTTAAAAGTATAAAGTGCCACAAAATGGAAACATCAAGTACAATTACCTCGAAATTGAACTTAATTACAGGACTTGAGTAAATGTAATGAACTATCTTTCACCACTTGTATTGCAGCTTTTTAATTTCAGTCAGATTCTCGACTGTAAAACTTTGTAATTAACAAGAATTTGTTATACAAAATTGTTGTTGTAAACGAGGTCATGGGCATGAAAATGTCAGTAAATCTTGTTATTTTGTCCATCCGCCTGTTTATCCCCACCGGAGGAACAAATGTCACAGGCCACCTGACAAAAATGTTTACCAAGAGACAAACACCTCCATGTTCCAGATTAATGAGGAGTTTCATGTGTCCTCTTCAGTTTTATTTCCCTCAGACGACTCCACATGGCGCCCTTGAAGGCTATTTATACCCCGCGACCTTTAGCCGTGTCTTAATGGATTATCAGAAGGCACTCATCAATTCTGCTGGGTGAGGGCTGACGGTCACGTTGGCACCGAACATTAAAGTTTTGGAGTGATTTGTTCGGCGCTTTTTCCCGATAAAAAAAAAGCACACACAGAGGCGGTGCGGTTCCCTCCAAAAAGGCCCTGAAGACACCAGAACGGCAGCCAAATGACACCGAGGCAGACGCCCGATGCCAAAAGTGCCGCGGTTCTTCCCCTAAAACAAGACATTGTGCAGTTTGTGCTGGCATGCGAGCGGACAGGCGGGGCTGGTAGCCAGAGAGACCCCGGCTGTGCTGATGTCCATCTTGGCACATCACAGCCGATCAGGAAGAGTGGCGGTGAGTGGCAGCCAAGCCTGTCATCCTCATGTCCTCTGACAGCCAGGATCCCCCCCAACCCCACCCCCCAAACTCTGCTCTCAAAAACACTCCCTCCTCCAGCGCGTCCCCTCCCCGCCGGACCGACGGGTTCCTGTGGTATCAGCGCCAAACAGCACCGCACACGAACACAGACACCAGGCCTGCAGAGAGCAGCAGCCAGACGCAGTTTAGGACTTCAGTCACACGAGTCGGTTCACGTTTTAAAGTTTTATACCACATCATATAAATATTCAGTGTCTTCTTGCTGCAGCAATAAATTGACAGTTGAATAAACTAAAATTCAGCCCGACAGATTTGTCGTCAGTTACTTAAAATAAAACTGCAGCCGTCACCACAGAATTATGACAGAAAATAAAACATACAATTTTCTGACTTGACGTTAGATGCCATGTCATTGATCCAGTAGATTTCTATTACCTCCGACAGGGTGGTTATTATTTCAATATCGGTTTAGTTGTTTATCAGCAGGATAACAGAAAGATTACTGGCCCGATTATGTATTCTCTGTTGGATCTGAATTTTGCTGCAGATGCACAAAATATTTTACATTTTTGTTAACTTTGTTGGCATTTGTGATGCATTCATTTAGCATCAGAAAATCAGCATTACAATCAAATTTCATGGCTTATCTGATATATTTGTTGCTGTTCATATAAATACTGGGAACATCAATATGTTTTATTTCTAATTAAACACTAAGCACAAGCTGACATGCCTCATTTTTAACAGTCTAAAGCAGATTGAAACCAAGATAAAGTAAAAAACTATTTATGTATCTTATGTGGCTCACCTCTCCCTGATAACTACTGCACTTCCAGTATTTATGTACATTTACTTCCTGTTTAATGTGTCTTTTGGAGCAAATAACCAGGACGATTTATGCCAGAAAAGTCAGTGGTTTCATAGCATAAATCCACAGAAACTGCAGCATTTACGTGTCTTATAATGACGTGAAAATTAGGTGAAATTAACACAACTTCTTAACACTGAATTCCATGCTGGTGGCACTTCATTTTTACACATTACATGCAAATAAAACATTGAATTCGGTGTTAAGAAGTCGTGGTAATTTCACCTCGTTTTGTGAGATCTGGTTGTTTTATCATACTTTCATCGTACACAGTGTTACATGCATTAAAGGATGTTATCACACAGCAGACAGGAGCCTCACCGGTTGCTGCACACCTGCTGTGTATTTACTGTACAGTATCAAAGCTGACATCAACCACCAATAAGAAACTCTGTATCTGATGTAAATATATCAACATACTGTATTTGAATTTGAGCATCTATTTCATGTTGCACACTGTGAAAGATGCAGGACTGGTATGCTTTGTAATAACGCACAGAGAGCATGAGACATCAATTAAAAACGCCCTTCAATCAATATTGATGGAGCTTTTTGAGGTTCTTACCCTCTCAGGCCGAAGCAGCCTCTCCGGCTGGCAGCTCCTCTCGTCCTGGCAGCTCTGCAGAGTTTCTCCAGCCAGCACACACAACTCCCGCCAGCAGCAGCACAACAAACACTCGCCATAGTTTCTCTCTGCAAAGTAGAGGCACTGCATGAAGAAAAAGACTTATATAAAATGTCTTAAAATATGATATAGTTTAAGTGAGTTACCAGTAAAATATAGTGTTTCAGTAGCAGCCATAACTCTGTCACTTTGGTTGCTTTTAAGTGGGATTTGATTTATTTCAGTTTTGTGACACAGTTCTGCAGAAACACACCCTGCGGCTGAACATCATCAGTGTGGAGTGCAACACAAACAGAGCAACAACTCACACAACCAGCTTTATATACCCTCCCAGTAATTAGGCCTCTAAAGTGGACAAAACCATCTGCAGGGGGGAACTCACTTTACTCATACATCTAAAACAGCTTGTTTGGCAAAATAAATAGGAACAATTTACACTCTTTTGTCTAGAAATTAACATAATTGCTGGTCTAAACATCTTTGTAACCACCAGATTCATTAAACGTCTTGTTTTAAAGAACAAGCATGTGCTCGCCCCCTGCTCCTCAAACATGGTGGACACAGGAAGTATAACTAGCTGTAAGAGCCTTCTCACCGGCTTTTGCCTGACAACCGGAAACAGACTGAGAATCAAAGTAAGAACACCATGACCTAACAAACACTTCACCCACCATGAGATAAAGAACTTATAGCATATCATTACTAACTGTAACAAGTATTTAATTTAACTTTAACTTACCTGCATGACTTCAGTAAGCTACTTACAGTAAACTGAAGTAGCTTAGTGTGCTAAGGTTAGCATGCTAACTTACACAGTTTCATCCCTGTGTTGTATTTTTCCTACATAATCTAAAACAACAAGACAAGGTCCAAATAAAGTGCTGCTGTTGGTAAAATGTTGCTGTATCAGATGCTCTGGGCAACCAATGTGCTGTTACACTGTACCATTAACTCACTATCTAGCAAACTGTGCAGCTAGCTTATGGGGCTAATGTTAGCTAGCAAACATAAGCTTCTAATAAGGTCCCATTCACTAGCTAGCATGTAGAATTAGCCACAAAAGCAGGCCCTGTGACCCTATAATTTGTTTGCAGTTGCACTTATTTGCTGAGCATTTGCAGCTAGTTTGTCATTAGCATTAGCCATTTAAGCAGGCTTATATGGCTAATGTTTTTATAAACGATAGCTTGTGAGCATGAAACTATAGAAAGCTGATGTCTGTGATGTTATACATTGACACAATAGTACTAACTGTGTGGGTAGGTAACTTAAAGAAACATAAGCTTCATAAGATGGCTAGATAGCTTACTTATGTTGTTAGGTTAGCTAGTAAATGTGATGCTATTAATATCTGATAATAAAAGACATATTGGATAAATTGTTGCTTACCTGTAAAATATGTCCACTTGAATGAAAATTAAAATTACTTTGTTTAATTGCACTGCCTCTGGTTTGTATTTGAAAAATAAAAAGATAATTATAAATTAAGTAATTATTTTATCTACATTTTCGAGCAGACTTTACTGTCAGCCAACAGTAATCCTACATGAAGAAATGTTATGCTATTGCTCATCACAGGGAATCACTGAATAGCTGTGATTAAACTTATTGTATTGCCGTCTTTGGCAAAAGTTTTTTAGCTGTGGGTAAGCATCTGCATCTCTAACTTGTGGTCTTCCGTGATTCAACCGCAGGACACATTTGCATTAAACACTTTTCTCTCCAGTAAAACCTTCATAGTTTATCAGCAGAACGTCTTATTTACCGTTAGCTGTATCAAGAGCAGAAGACGGAGAGGCCGTCCACTTTCTATCTCCTGTAACGAATCATTTGAAATGGTGGTTTTGGGATGTGTGTGTGTGTGTGTGTTGGGGAGAGTTTGGGTGAAAGCTGGATCTAAGATTTCCCCTTCTTCGTATAATGCCTCCTTTGTTGTGACTGCAGATTAGAGACTGGAACTGAAGTTCACAAAATACCTGCTTTCCCCTGAGTGGGCTGCCTGAAAGCTCACTTTTATTCCTCCTACCTTTTGAAACGTTCCTCTCGAGGCGGGCTCGGCGGCCGGCCCGGGCCAGGTGGCTTTCATCTGCTGATTTGGTGGAAGCCGGCAGCTCGCACTCCTCCACCTGAATTAACCTGTCCGTCTTGACAACAATACTGCCGAATCTTCTTTGATATACGATCGGCTGCCTGTCGTGATAGGAAATCTTCAGCTGTGATTTGTGTAAAATAAACTCAGGTTCAAACAATTCTTGTTCTTCTCTTAGTCTGACTTAGAGCCAAAATCTGATATTTGTTTTCTGCAACATTTCTGCCACCACATGGTTGAATCAGCACCATCTTAGTCCTTCAGGCGCTTGCAGCTTACAGTAAATGTTCTGTATGTTTGTTTTTTTTGGAGCATATCTGGAGTGTTTTAGATGTCTGTCTCATCAGTTTCACAGATCAGATAAGCTTAATATTTTACAAATATACCAATCTAGAAAAAACACCTTTTTCTTGCTCCAATTCAGATTGATGTAATATAAATAAGGGATAGTCTGCTATTTACATCACACAAATTCTTCTTAAATTTTTACCTTTTATAAAACATGGACACCACCAGCTTCAGTCGGATCCATCAGGTTTTTGGTTTTGAGAAACAAGCTCTGTTTCTGTGCAGTCTTTAACCTTATTTCCCTTCAAATTACACAAAAAAATAATCCCATTATGCTCTTTTTATGTCATGTTGTTTAGAGATACAATCCATCAATAAGAGGTTTGTGGAATAAATTAAAACTACTGTACCTAACTTTCTTTCTTTCCTGTTTAGATTTACCACCAACTCACCGTAACCTTTCAAACCGGACCCTCCGACATCGATGAAAACATGAAGTCTGCTGTTACACTCACAGCTGAATGAAGCACCATCATCCACGTGTACGGTAAGAATACATCTTTCTTTTTACCTGTAAAGTCTTGTTGTTTTCAGCTCCGATGTTTATAAGTTGCTTGGTTTTTGCAGCAGTCCATGCAAATACAAAACACTGATAATCAAATTAACACTTCTACCAATTTCTTGATTAGAAAAGGGAATAATAAACTCTAAATACAATAAAACTTTTAAGCAGTTACCATTTCTACAGAAACATTAAATGATAGCTCACAAGTAAATGTCGGTACCGGTAGCCACACAAACTTAAGTTTATTACACAGCCGTCAGTATAACCTGAGCTCACAAAATTACGTTAAATTACCGTTTTTGTTTTAACACTAAGTTACATGCTGGTCACATGTAATGTGTGGAAAATACGTGCCGGCAGCATAGAAACAAGGCCAATTTAAAGTATGTGAATCAGCGAAGTGTTAGCATAAAAATAGTAGCTGTAAAGAAAGCTGCAGTTTCTGTGAATTTATGCTACAAAATCACTGACCTAGCTTTAGGGAAAAAAACTTCCATGTAAGGTGTTATAAAAGACAATAAAAGTAAATACAAACTGCCTGTAAACTGGCCAAACATTTCTTTATTTATTATCACAAAGACCGTCCCTGCATCAGTGGAAGTTCAATTGTAAGAATACTTGACCTTCAGAGATATTTAGACTATTTTGCACGATAGATGGATGGATTCTAGCTAAATAACTTTCTTGAAAGGTATGAGAAACACTAGATTTGACAATATAAGGTGGCTATTTTTGCTTAGTGGGGGCAATCCAGAAAACGTCCTGTAAACTGGCCAAACATCTTTATTATCACAAAAAGACCATTCCTGCATTAGTGGTGGAACCAGAGTTTACCTTCATTCTCAGGCAGTTTTCTCCATTTCTTTTAAAACCATAACCACCATATTTCTTTAACTTTAACCAACTTTTTAGTTGCTTGACCTTTTCCACCATCTCAACCCAACAAGGCCTCCAAATTCCATAGTTTGTACTTGAATGTTTGGTCAGTTTAAGACACAAAAACCAGAGATAGTGTTGGAGAAAGATGGTAGTTTGGGTTAAAATGACAGAAAACCAACATTGGTCTACCATTTTCTTTGACTCATCTATCCAACCTGATCTCACAAAATTACGGAATAATCACACTACATATCAACTCCTGTAGTTTCTTTAATATCCTGCAGAACGCTCCAGAGAAGCGTGCCCCGTAGTTTTCACAGTATATCTGTAAGAATCATCTTTAAAAATAAAAGCTGCAGCAGAATGAGGCCGAGCGTTCGCCTCCCCGCTCCGCAGAGCCGGTCCTTCCAGAATTAGACCGCTCCCCGCTGATGAATGAAGACATTAATTGAAAATGGTCACTATAGGAGATCCCAACATGAGGCTGAGGGCCGTGCCAGCCGGGTAAAGTGCTGAAAGAAAAATGAGACGCTGGGAGGAAAAATGGAGGCGCGGGGGAGAGCAGGAGGAAGGAGGGAGGAGAGGGACACAAAGGACAATGTGGGGATTGAAGGTGATCTCTCGCTCTTTCTGTTTACTGTCTTCTACAATTTACTATCTCTGCTCTCCACGTGATTTCTTTGGGATGACAGCATTTATCATATTCTCACATCTTATTGAGAATAGTGCCGTCCATTTATCTAAACCAGAGGCGTAAAGTAAATAATTTTATTTAATAACGTGTAGTCTTTACTGAATAAAATGCTTTGCTTTGCAGTAATTTACACTGACAAACCAATAAAACCGACAGAATATATATATGGAAAATTAGTTAAATTAGCTCTCCCTCAGTCAGCTACAATATTTAAATATTGCATGTGATGCATTAATAATTTCAACAGTATAGCATATATAAATTAACTCGGACAGAGCCAATTGTCGTGCATGATAAATAAGTTTACTTTTACACTTTAAATACATTTAGCTGATAATACTTGAATTGAAGGAATAGTTCATCAAACCAATGTAAAGTGTATACAGTCGTACTCACCTCCCTTGCTTCTCTGTGGTCCCAGAAAAATATTGAATGAAAAGAAAGAAAGCGCAGCACCCTAAAATGTAAGCATGACACAAAGAAACCAGAAAACAATAAAACAATTTGGAGGAACTTTATGAAAAATCTTGTGCAGCATCAAATCCAAACAACAACTTTGCTACTATTGCATTTTCAGATTATCCTTCATGAAGTTTCATCATAATTCGTGTGCATGAATTCGGTGTTGTCCAACCGTTTATCCTACATTTTGCTTTCATTATGCCGTCAGGTTCTGTATGCACTGATGTGATTACATTTTTCATGCAGTCCACAACAAAATTTAACTTAAAATAGTAGCTGAATGAAAAAGAAACGACATATGGAAAAACCTAATTTGCTCACTTGATGGTGAAGTCCGTTGACCTTCCAGTATCTGAGCTGTTCCTGCACTACACGTGCTGCAGCAACGCAAAGAACAAATTAGACTCCAGGTTTTATTTATTTATTAAAAGGCCGTTCAGAGTACTTAGCTAGCTGTTTATATGTCTGTTTTTCACCACAAGAGCATCACAACCGCTGACACTAAAGTTGCTAAGCTAGTAGCTAACGAATCTTAGCTCCGCATTTTGACTGACGTATATTGGATGATGTTATCCGGTGCTAGCTTAACTACGGTCCTATGTAGTTTTATGATTGAAACTTGACTCATTTTAAAACAGAATTACTATTTTTTTTTTGCAATTTGTTTGGCATATATTGTTACATACGTGCAAAGATTACCAGGGATGTGATGTGAAGAGGAACTTTCCATTTCATCTCGTGGTTTTAAAGGATAGGAAAATAATTGTGCTAACAGTTTGGTAATAAAATGCAGCTTCGTCCATATTTTGGACTCTGTGGCTCTCTAATTATTCAAAGGTCATCACTATTTTTTTCATGTTTTCTTTCCCTTATCTGCTCTTTTGTAAAACTAAACGGGTACATTTTCTTTTGTCCTGTAATTCATGTTGTTTCTGTGTACTTTCTTTGCCTGGTCGCAACTTTAAGATGTGTTTCATCTCATGGGGCGCATTGCTCATTAAAAAGCTATGAATTTCCCACCACTTCACTCACATATACCAGGAGTTTAATATCTGTTAATGTGCCTTGACATGGAGCTCAAACAGCCGTGTTCCTGCCGTCTCTTCGTGTCTCACCTTCAGCAGCGTCTGTATGTAAATCCAGCAGAAACACATTGTTCACCATGTTGTTTTTTCATGTAACAAGCTGGAACGTGCCACAACACTTTCCTTCCCCTCCATGAGAGGCCGTGATTCATGGTAATGTTTCCGCCCTCCAACCCTGTTTTTTAAAGAAGTCGACCTGAGCTCTGAGCGTCTCGTGCGGTCGTCACGGCTGACTGCGGGCTGTGATCTGTGAGCGCCACCGGCCCGTCCGTTTATTTCTCAGGGAAACAATGCGGCTCGTTGGCCGCCCTCCCCCGTCCCCTCCTGCTTTAACTGCTGTTTAGCATAATTAATGTGATCGGCCCACAGCGAGGCTCAGTGAGCTCGAGCCTCCTGCCACTGGGAATCACATCGCCGTGCTAACCAGTTTAACGCCACAGTGGCCGAGCGGCTCGCTGTTCACGGAGAGGAACGTCCAAACATCTAAACACATTATACCAGCTGCATGCTGCTTTGCAGAGCAGTGGAAATGTAAAGTACATTTGTTTTTTAGTTTTAATAATGATGCATACACTGCATGCTCAAAACGTGCAGCTGTGATCGTCTCCTTTCTGTCGGTCCTGCAGATGTTGAACCTGCTGCAGGGATTTACTGATTCCTGATCAGCTGTGGCTGCAGTCAGCGCTCCACTCTATCCCAAAACTCTTACATACACCTGCTTAAAGATCTTTGACAGTAAATCTGTCCATCTAGTGATTCTCTGCAGGTTGTGCTTGCACAAATTTGCAAATTGTCTTCAGGACGCTGAACAACAACAAGAAGAGCTCCTAAAATCCTCTGAAAACCACAGACTTGTTTTCATATTTCTGCTTAGTAGTGCAAGATGAAAGCAGGAAATTAATATTTAAACCAAAATAATTACACATTATACAAAAGAAGCCCAAAGGCATTGTTGCAGTATTCATATTTTGCTCTTACCTGAGATGATTTTAAACAAAAACTTAAGTTTGAAACTGCACTAGTACCTCCAATAAATAGTTTTAAACAAGTGCTTTCTTTGTGCTACGACTCCAGCACGGTACTTAAGTCAATCTTTTCACCCTCTTCAATGGTTACACATCAATTGAAAAAATACAGTATGTAAATATAAACTGAATATCTATACCATGACGATGCTGTGACGACCTGAATAACCTACGCTACATGAAAGACATTAACAATAGTATGTTTGTTGCAGGATTAACCGTGATGTGCACGTAAAGGATCAAATCTAACGTGACATGCATGTTAAATTATTCAGCCGAAGTATCTCGGACTCGGCCGGCAGTCAGAAGAATATAACAGCAGGAACGTGAAGCTGTTTGTCACAGAAGAAACCGTTTTCATTCGTCTTGTAACCTGCACAAAGGAGGCCGCGCTGCAGTGGATCTGGACTCTTCCACAGCTGGAGCGTTCTGATGGAGAGTCTGTTGGTGTTATAAATATAAACTCAGTGGAAACAGGACGACAGGGTGACCTCGGAGCTGCAGCCAAACCTCCTCCTCCTCCCAGCAGCAAATCCAAACTCTAAACACCTACACATCAACACTCTGTATGTTGTGGTTTCATGTTTTCCGCCCTGCATTATTTCCAAGGTTTTTTTTAATTGGAGGGACATGAGATTGTCGTCTTTGTGGGAAGACAGCGCGGTGGAAACATATGTTGACCAACCCCCCCAGCAGATGTCCGACTCCAGGCTCCAACATGCCACTTCTGCTGCTGCTGCTGCGAGTCCAACCTCAGCCGCCTTCTCCTGGGTTCACAACAACACACAGCACGGAGACTTTTCAAGTCCGAGTCCTCTCTCGAAGCTCCTTTTATTCCTTTAATGAGGAACGAGCCCTTCCTCTCAGCTGCAGATGTGAGCTGAATACTCCAACTGTAAGAATACTTGACCTTCAGAGATCCTAAAGATTTTCTAAAGAGGGAAGGAATGTTTAGACTATTTTGCACGATGGATGGATGGATTCTAGCGAAATAACTTTATTGAAATATATGAGAAATACTAGATTTGACGATATACGGTGGCTATTTTTACTTAGTGGGGGAAATCCAGAAAACGTCCGTAAACTGGCCAAACATTTCTTTATTATCACAAACCTGCATCAGTTGTGGAACCAGAGTTTACCTCCATTCTCAGGCATTTTTTTCCCATTTCTTTTAAAACCATAACCACCATATTTCTTTAGCTTTAACCAACTTTTAAGGTGCTTGACCTTTACCACCATCTCAACCCAACAAGTCCTTCAAAATCCATATATTGTACTCGGCCTCTACGTTGAATGTTTGGTCAGTTTTAGGCACAAAAAACAAAGATAGTGTTGGAAAAAGATGGTAGTTTGGGTTAAAATGATAGAAAACCAACATTGGTCTACCATTTTCTTTGACTCATCTATCCAAAATTATGTGATATAAGCACGTTTTTTAACACCAGCACATAAACAACACCAATGTAAAGTCAATGGGTCCATTTTCGTGCTGGGAACATGTATTCCCTGAAGCAGGGCAGGTTACTAAAAATAGTACACATGTCATGGTTCGTGGTTGTAAAAAAAAAAAAAGCTGCAGTTTCTGTGAATTTACGCTACAAAACCACCGACCTAGGTTTACGGCAAAAAACGTACTGGTTAGGCATTATAAAAGGCGTAAAATGCATATAAAAAGTAAATAAATATACATATTATATATATATAAGTGAATCCATGGAAGTTACAAAAAAACAAAACAAAAGTCTCAAACCATCAATGTAACTTACGTTACCTAAACAATGTAAATTACTTTTAAAAAATAAACTTAATTCACAAACCATCAGCCACGTAAGTTACGTAAAACACGTAAGTTATTCAACAGAAACGTGGATGTTACAGTGCAATTTAGATGTAAAACTAGGTAAAGCTCTTTTTTTTTATTAAATATAGTTTTTAGCTTTGCTTAATGTACAGTATATATTTTCGTATTATTTGCTGTTGAAACCTTTCCCTGGAGCACAAAATAAAATGAGGTGCAAGTGATTTATCAAATACTGTGAATTGGTTTGGTTTGTTGCTGAAAAAACCCTCAAATTCCACAACAACAAATCAAGCATTCGCCTTCCTTCGGCTGACGTCTGTCCAAAGAAAGTGTTTTATTTGCATGAAGAAGCTCCAGAAAAGACAGAACTCTGAGGGGGAAATCAGGACAAAGCTTTGACTTCAGAAGGAAAGAGATTAGAAAGGCGAGTGTTGCAGGAGGAGCACGCACTGACGTGTGGTGGTGAAGTGTTGCCATCTGCAGCCTGCTGGCCCGCT
>CAFUXE010001332.1:1582-12897 GCA_903364295.1 Serranus cabrilla
TTTTTGGAGCATGTGGTCAGGTATTACACATTACACCTTTAAAGTCAGAGATAACAACACCACCACAAGACCACCACAGTCTACAGTCTCATCACAGCGGCTCTTTTAACAGTTGGACATGGGACAAATACAAAATACTTAAAACACCAGCAAATACATATCAGTCATAATGCATCTGTGTCCTGCAGAAATCCTGTTCCTCATGTTGTGCCCTTTTTTCATATTGTGACAGCTGGCGTTTTGTCCAGCATGTAGAAACTACTTCACACCTGCTAATAATGCATTCATGAATATCAAAAGTGCATAGGTGTTACAGAAAAAAATATCATTCAATCACTCAGGGTTCAGCTTCTGCTTCAAACTCTTTGGCAGTGCTGGTTTCTGCAGGACACACTGTACACGAGGCCGTTCTGTGCTTCTCATATTTTTTCTATTAAAAAAAAACACAAATAGCAGAATTTCTAAAATCATGTGAGACCAACTCTGAACAATTATTACTGTTACTTTCACTTCCACATGTTCCCTTCAACACTAAAACGTGTGACTGGAAATACAAAGAATACAACTTGAGATGTAAAACTGATACATGTGCATTTTAATTACAAATCATGCTCCCATATGTGTGCCCTGTGCCTTAGTGTTATTTTTGGATGTTCAAACATTTTATCAAAATGACTGGAAAACGTTGTTTTTGAGCTCAGTTGAAAGTGTTTCTGGCACTCGAGAAAGGCAAAAGTAACAACTCCTGTAATTTCAGAGGTTTGGGGCACACTTCCAGGCTCCACCAGCAGAGACGTGTTACCATATCTCCTCATGAGACTTAGAGATATTTGGCCCTGTACTGGATGCAGTCTCATCATCCAAAAGGACCACATAAAGTTAAAAGACTATGGTGACACCATGGTTTTGAGTACATATATCTTCACCATCACAAACACCGTCAAACCATTTTTTGAATTGGCACTTCAGCTGACTGAGAAAAACACTGACACTGTTACCACGGGTCATAAGATCCAACTCACCCTACGGGAAAAAAACAAACATTCTTTCCTCAGTCACAGCTCTAATATCTGAAAGTTGTGATTAATACACATTTGGTATCTCAGCATTTCTGATGCTTCTGTCAATTTCAGGTTTTAACTGCCTGTTACGTTCCATTTTATTTTCATTGTGTTGTCATTTTTGTACAGCTGTTATCTCGGTCAGGTTTCTCTTGTAAAAGAGATTTCTATCTCAACGGAACTTCCTGGTAAATTTAGGTGAGTTAATTTACACGTCTGAAATACAACCCCAATTCCAAAAAAGATGGGACACTGTGTGAAATGTAAATAAAAACAGAATGTGATGATTTGCAAATATCATAAACCCATATTTCCAATCAGAGATGGCAGACTTCACCCCATTCATGTCTGTATACTAATCAGTTAGAGTACAGCGCCCTCTGTTGGCCAGAGGGTGTATATTCAGGTGCAGAAACACAGACACACAGACACACACCGCCGCCCAAAACACTCCGTGGGGTGAAGTAAAGAGCTGTGACAGGGCATGTTTACCTTTGTGTATCACCCCCTCTTCTTTTAACAACTGTCTGTAAATGTCTGGGGAGGAATGAAATGATAATTTTAGGAAAGTAAAATGTACATTTAACACAGCGTCCCAACTTTTTGGGAAATTCAGGTTGAACAAAGAAAATGTGTCTAATCAAATTCTCTTGGTGTACACTGATGGACATCTCTAGTACTGAACCTCTGGTAAATGTAAACCCATAAAAAAATGAACCAGACTTTTCTTCATGTAGAAGATAAAGACCTGGCAGGTTCAAAACTCTCTTGATGGGACCTAAAACTCTCACAGTCCCTTCATTAACACTTTATTGGTGAAAATGTGGTACTAATACTAATGTATATAAAGGTTATCCGCTGGAGTTTATGTCTATACACTGGAATGGTTTAGTAGTGAATCTCATGACCAATAAGACATTAAAGAAACAAAACCTGAGACAAAACACTCACACATAACCCCCCATAAAAAATCACTCGTAGGTTTGTGTGAGCGCTCCATCAGCCAACGAAAGCGTTCTTCATCAGTCATTTTCATCAAAGTGTCTGTTGAGGAGTATCACATTATTTAGGAAGCATCATACGGAGAGTAATTCTCTTTGTGTGTTAAGACGTGGGTGCTGTGCTGTTGGCTTGAGGACTAATTTGACGTCTGTGAGGTGCAACTTTTCTTTTTTTTTTTTAAGGATTGGTCCTGTGCCCAGCTCCAGCCTCAGCCAGCTGCTCACTGCAGGGTGGAGACTCAGAGATTCTCCTCCAGTCTGTGTCCTTTCTCAGCGGACATCAACACCTAAAAAAGAGAGGAGGACAGGGGGGACAAGAGAGAAAGATTAGGACTGTCCTCACTCAGTATATACAGGATATCTATCCTACCAGTCACATAATTCCATGAGCATTCATGTTCCTTAATTATCTGTAAAATATCAAAAATGGATTCAGGAACCGACAGGGAAGCTGATATAGTCAGCCAGGTTACCTGCCTGGATGTTCTGAGTAGCAGAGTGGCTTCAAGCTGCCTGTTGTTCAGCACACTCACATTTTCATGTTTGTTCAAAGCTGGTTTCCTAATATTTGTTGTGGAAAAGCTGACTGGCTATCTATGACAGACGTGGCAACAAGCCATTTCCTGAAAAATGAATATTAAAAACAAAACCTTTCTCATGACTTCTGAGGAGAAAGAAATACAAAATAATACCTGTGCTATATGTAAGTAAAGTCAGTGCTAAAGGACTTTCATTAACATTCATTTAATCTCAAATGAAATTAAATATAGGACGACAAAAGAAAAAATATCAGACTTTGGATTTGAAAGCTTCCCTGAAATAAACAGTTAATAACATGAACCAGATATTTGCAGACCAACTCAGGTGAATCACTCCGATACCTTTCAGTTCATTTTCAATTTTAGGCATTATCCAAAGGTTATCAACATGTGACCAGTGACCTCCTGCATGCACAAAAAGATTGCTTACACTGTTTGTCATATACACAACACATGTATGAAAAGTGAACTTCACATGAGAATATTCCTCAAAACAAGCTCTAGTCATGCACAAACTGCTCCTTTAATGTCCTATTTTCTTCCTCATATCGTATTAGCAAATTAACTTATCCAAACTAAACCCCACTGGCAATATCATTTCCAATTTGGAGTTCCCTAACACTGAATTTTTCCACCCTAAATATGAGGGTGTTGGATGATTTTATTATTATGCTTGCATGATGACAAATGACTTGTAGTCATACGTCATCTGCCCATTTTAGCAACTGGCTTTCTGTACCTTTGAGCACAAAATGAAGTTATCTGTCCAAAAACATTTGGCACAGTCAACAGTGTGGCTCACCAGCATTGTCAGGAAGTGACTCAGTTGATATGAAATATCATAAAAATGCCAACATTCACTGGAGGGGGGCTGTTAAAGTGCTGCTGCTTGATTTACTTTCACCATGTAGCTCAAATCCAGCCAGCAAAGCTGTGGGCAGGTACAGGCTGGACCTGTTGTTAAGGCATGTGTGAGTATGATGGTATGTCCTGCGTCACACGGTGTTGTGTCAGCATTGGAAGAAGCTGGCAAAATGTAACCATAGTGTTCGTCAGAAGTTGTTTATTAACTGTGATTAAACTTACATGGACACTTTGTGTGATGAGTGAAAAAGCATTCTGATTAAAGTGCTATATTTCTTTACTTTGGTGGTGTCTCCTTTTTCTTCAGTTTCTGTTCTGTTTTCTAACATCTAAATCTAATTAATCTAATGAACCACTTGTCAAATTAATTTCCACATAATTAACAAATTAGGCCTTGCAAATATAGACAGTGGCACCTCAGTGTGATCCACACTTTAGGTGTTGGTGTTTATGAGTAAAATGAGTAATCCTGCTTCTGAAAATAACCACCATCACCACCTACAGCATATGTTTGTGTGTGTGTGTGCGCGTGCATGTGTGAATACAGGAAAAACACAACTACAGGGGAACTGATATGTTGTGATGCTGGAGGGCAGGCAGAGGCGGGTGAATCAGCACCATGGAGACTGGTGGTGTTCCACGGAGGATGATTGCCTGAAGGCCTATGATGTAAAGACTGAAATCTGAAGATTGGGCAGAAACAGATCCCAGAGTGAGTCTTCTGCTTAAAACAGACTTTGTTAGAAACAACACCAGACGCAAGAATGCAGCTGTAGTTGAGATACGAAGATACGCAGTGGTGGAATGTAACTAAATACATTTACTCAAGTATGGTAGTTAAGTAGCCTGGGTGCAGCTGAACTTTAGCCCCGCCCACAACACTTTTTCTGCGTGAAGTTCGGTCTGGCAACCAGAACCAGTACTAAAATCTCATTTCCATTGCTTACAGATTTTGTAAATGAATACAGAAACTTTATGCAGGGATTCTAAATAAGACAAGAACGTGGGGGAATAGGGTCCAGGTTGACAAATACAAAATGTTCCCTTGAAGTGATTTGGCTTTTCACACAAAATGAAACAGAAGAAATATCTCCAGGTGTGAAAATACTGAAGTGCTGCTATCTCAGCAGCTCAGATATCAAATAAAAATACAAATATGATTATAGATAATCAGCATACCATGGACCCATACAGAATATGAACCTATTCCTTACGGTTTCCTCAGCTTACTCTGAACTGCTTCCTGCTGAGAAATCCTCTCTCCCCGCTTCCTCCTTAAAGGCTGACACTTCAGCTAAGTATTTATGGGATTCTCTCTCTCAGTAATATTATCTTGTCAAGCTCTTAGCCAGCTCTCTGATTCAAGGCTTAATCCCTTCAGTGACTCACACTTGCATGAACGTGCACACTACCACACATCATAGACGCACAAACACTGACAAACCATCCATTCCAAGTGTGCGGACTGGAATAAATATGAGCACAAAATCTAATCTAGATAAAGTCTGTAAGCAGCAACCACTCTCCAATCTGAGAGAAACTTAAAGACACCTCTTAAAGACAGTTCCCATGGATTATATTTGGTGTGTTTGAGACAGGGAGAAGGAGTAAAACACGCTGCCTCACTGCATCTCACTTGGCTAAGCTTACAGTTAGGTCTCAGAACATAGACTAATCTGGTTCTGTTTTGCTGAATATTGTGACGCTCGACTAGAAAAGCAGCTTTGAGAGCAGGAGCAGTGAAAAACAGAGAAATGGGATTATGTGTGTCTGTGTGCGTGTGCTGCGGTGGGTATGACACGCAGCAGGGAACCTTTAAAGTGAACATATTCACGTAGAGTCTCGCATGTTGATAGAAGGACGGTAGTTCAATCCCTGACCGTGTGTGTGTGAATGGCTGAATGAGCACTGTGTGTAGTGTAATCTCAAGTGCAGTCCATCTATCATTTTAGCAACTAGCATCAAAGTACAGATGAGGCTGTCAAGGTATTGGTCAGTGCAACCACAATTAATCCTAAGGGCGCCATGAGTGCCTGAGCCAAAGTTCACCAATACCATCTACTAGTTGTTGTCAGCCCACTAGCTGACCAACTGATATTATGATCCATAGAGCCGTGCAACTAAAAACATACACTTCATATTCAGAAGTCTGCCTGCTAATCCATTAAGTACATTTTTTTCTTTAAGCACGTTAATTTTACACTTTCTGTAGTTGTCCTGTGGGCGCACAATTTCACCTGATAAAAGGTAGACACTACATTACATGGAAGGTCGGTGGTTTGATCCCTGACAATGGAAGTCTACGTGCCAAATTGTCCTTGGGCAAGAAACTGAACCCCAAATTGCTCCCCGTGCTTCGACTTTGGTGTGTGAATGAATTCCTGATGGTGGCAGGTGGCACCATGTAGGGCAGCCTCGGCCACCAGTGTATCAATGTGTGTGAGCGTGAAAATGATCATCTGTAGTGTTTAAGTGCTTTGAGCGGTTGCTCTGGCTAGAAAAACCATTTACCATTACATCTTGTTTTGGCAGATAAACCTGAGGTTCCTCTTGACTTTAGCTGGTTTGGGATGTGTCAAAGTGCACACAGATGAAGCAGCTAACTGTAAACTACATCAACTCACCAATGACATGAGAGCCAAGACAGAAACATGAGATTGTGTTTAAGAGTTATTGTTACCTCTCCTACAATGCAGCATGTCATTAGGACAATATTCCACTCTATTCCATGGTGTTACAATAAATAAATCAAAAATAATAATGACATTTTTAAAATAGGCTTTACTGGGTTAATATGGTTTTGTCCAATGTCCTGTTTTGATGAATAAATTATAAGAAAAACAAAGTGAGGCAAACACTGCCTACACTGAGCAATCATTTCTCAATTGGCCAGGGTCAGTGGAGCCACAGGGAGAGGCGGCTGTTACTGCTTCTGAGTGCTGGAAGTGGTAATAAAATCCAGCATGATGCATCAACAAGCATTACAACACAGATAAAGGTCAGGAGAAATTAGGACAAACTGGTTAAAGTAGTAGAGTACGGAACTACCAACCTCCTTTAGAAAACGCAGACTTAAAAAAATTCAATTAGTTGCCTTTTTTGTGAATAACATTGGACTATGAGTCACTCATCAGTATATTAAAACGCTGTCTCACAACTGTGTGAACCCTCCTGCTGACTCAGCTACGTGGCTGGTGCAGGGTTTCAAATGTAAACATCGGAGTACACATTGAGGAAGAGGTGGAGGGGATGAACACCAGCCACAATCCCAAACACATAATGAAGCAAGGCGATCTCTGCGTTCATTTCTCTGCATCCAGTAACATCAGAGGAAACAACGGATGCAATCCTGAACACACTGCTAGCCAATGTAAAGACGTTGGATAATAAACTCCACGACCTCTGTTCTTGCATCAGTTTCCAATGAGATGTCAGACATGTAATATGTTTTATTTCACAGGGTGAAAGTATAAATATTAAAATTCTATTACCTGATTTGGAGTTATTTTTAACTAAATATTGCACTTTCCACTTAGGAAATGTACATCGGCCATTATAACAGCAGTCTACAATTCAGCACAGGCAAGTAGAGAGGCTGCCTTGTCATATCACTGCAAAGACTTGCTCTCTCCTTGGTGCTGAAAACTTAATTCAGGCGAACCATAAGCAGGTTATGCCTGATTTCCATTAACATATTGACAGGAAGTGAATAAATGAACGAGGCAGAAATACAGGAGCTGTAAGTATGACAGACAAGATGGATCTAAGAGGAGCAGGCTGCTCTGGGAATCCAGTTTCATAACATGAATTTTTGAAGGGGTGGGGCGGGTGAAAAGGAAAGGAGGGGGCTGATGTAGGAGAGGACGCATCACTGGGTAGATATGGATGGAGGATATTTATATGCTGCAGTCCTCTTGCATAGGTTCATTCTACACTTACAGAGGACAAGGAGAACAGAAGCTCTCTTCAGAGCAGAGGAAAGCTTTTTCACTGTTAGACCTCAGTAGAGACCAGTCAACCTGTGTTTAACATTTGCTAATTTTATCATAGTATTACAATGTAAATGTGTGTTAAATGTGTATGAAAAAATCTTAACCTGCACATCACTTTGGCAACATGTTCAAACACCCATTGATGTGTTGGTGTCAGTTTTTTTTATTTACCTGGAAGTTTTGGCTCCTCGTTTCTCCCAGTTAGGCAGGTAGGTGTTTCCATGTACTGACAAAGGCGGTGGGGATCAGTGAATAAGGCACAGTGGTGATGGAGTTCCAACTGTCTGACGTGGGGTCGTAACAGTCCAATGTTTTACACCGCTGAGTCCCAAAATAACCGCCAACCACGTACAGCTTATTTCCTGAGGCCACGGCGTGACAGCTCATCCGTTTGGACGTCATGTCGCCCACTCGAGTCCACTGATTGGTTTCACAGTCAAAGCGATAAGCCGAGGCAGCAGTGAATTCAGTGTCACCACCCATGATGAAGATCTGGCTCCCTAAGACAGCAGCTGCTGTGTAGCGCCAAGGCTGGGGGCATTCAGCTGCAATATTCCAGCGGTTACCCACAGGATCGTAGCACTGAACCTATAGATATAAAGACACAGTGGGTGGGATAGTTGTTAGGCTCTGTTATTACTGACTTTGTTCACGTCAAGGCAGGGGAATTTCAGACAACCATGCAGTAGAATGTGTTTAAATGATAAAAAGTAGTTTGTCATGTAGTTGGTCAGTAACTGGAATACTGGGAGCTGCCTGTTAAGGACATGTAAGGAAGGTAAATATACAAATCCACTAACCTTGGATGCTTTGTCTCTATGTATGGTGGACCCTCCAAATACAAAGAGTTTGAGTTTGGCACTGACCACGGCTGCATTACTGACTCCATCTCGTAGAGGAGCCATCATGGTCCATTTATTACTGAGAGGGTCATACCGCTCGACCTGGGAAAAAAATTCACACATTTCATGTTTGAGTCCAAAAAGTCATATGGGTGAGAGGTGAATATGTGTTGGATTTCAATATTTATGAGTACAGATAAAAATGCAGAACAAATGATAAAAAAAGAAGTCAATACCTGTTTTAGGGAGACAGATGGAGAAGCAGGAAAAACTCCTGCTATGGCTGTATGACCTCCAACCACGTAGAGACTGTTCTCCAACTCAGCTGAACCATGGCCAAATCTGGAGAAGAGAATGTCTGCATCAGATTTTCATATACTTGAGACAATGTATGTGCTTGCTGAAATAGATCTTTAATTAAATGCATAGTGTGGTCTGCCTCTGATATGGGTGATGTGCTGCTTGAACTGACAAGCCATGAACTGTGACATGGGGGATCAAGTAGACACTTGGATTTTGTAAACCCTTTTCGAGGGTTTTAATAATTAACTGTTAACCCACAATAAGTATTTTAACCCATTAATACTATCAGTTACATTTAAAAAAAAAAGTTAGGTTGGTGCATGGTAAAATAAAATAATGCTATACAGCCTCTGATTGTTGACAAGTCAGGAACACAGTTTCAAATTGTTTTGTAAAGCCTGTTGACAGTAGTGAATGGGGGATTTGTAATGTAGAAATTTAGTTTTTAGTTTATTGTATAATCACATTTTGTAGGAATAGGAGAACATCACCTGCATATTTGCTGACTTTATGGAACATGTTTTGTGTCGTATGCCTTATATTGTTTTTTTGGCATATTGCTGCTGTTAATAGTTCAATAAGTGCAAATAGTGAAGGTGAGAGCAGAAGTCGTTGTCTGGTGACTCCATGGACTGCTTATTGCTGCTCTTGGTGTGGTGAAGAATTTTTGGATCCAATAAGCCAATTATTATGTGTATAAAATATAATCAACCATTAGACTTCAATACAAAAATGGACAAGACCTCCCAAGTCCTATACTAAACTCCATAGGTGCTGCCAACCCTATTATGTACACCCCTCTATTCTGTTGGATGTACAGTGGGAGATCATTCCATAAGCCTATGTCAGTGTAGAACAATGACTTCCTCGCTTTGCTATTTACCGTTAGGACTTTATATGACATTACACTTGCTCTGGTGAAGTGAGCGTTTTAACTGCCGGCTACTTCCAGCAGTTTCCTTATTCTAAAATTTAACAACCTAGTGTAGCAAGACAAGCTGATTTCCTCAGTATTCCCCTCAATCAGCTCAGCAGAGAGCCTGATCTGTGGTCAGCCCAAGCTTTGTGACACTAGTCACCTCAGTACTGTTCCCTGCACACTTTACTATAATCTTGTAGTTGCTACCTATGACTACAATTGTTAAAAACAATGTTGACAACGTGCTCTCTTACGGCCCTCTATGTTGTGTTTGCCGGTTATTGGTTTATTTGTATTAATCAGAATGAAGACTCCCGTTTCTTTGGAGCTTCATGTAGTAACTCACCTGGCTATTAACATAGGGGCTCCTTTACTCCACTCTTCATGAACAGTGTCATAGATCCAGACGTCTTTCGAGACCCCGTTCTCCGACCCTCTTCCTCCTGTGACATAAACTTTACAGCCAATGGCACATGCACTGAACTCCTTCCTGGGGCTGGGGAGGTCTGCCTTAGGTATGATCTCCTTTGCTTTATGGTCAACCTAAAACATTTTAATAAAAGTAATTTTTTAAATATGTTAATGGAATAAAGCCAAAAAACAACAACAACAACTTCAGAGTCAAATAAAAAAAAAGCAGTTATATAATAGGCAAAACAGATGAGATGAAGGTCATTGTGACTGGTTGCAATTTTTGTAATCTGTATTTAGAGAATTTGTTCGGGTGTATTAATTTAGGGTTCACTTGTAGTATTTTTATAATATCGTGTAACATAACAGCATTTTATGATTATGGATATGTTCCATTATTTAGCTAAATGTGGTAGAGAAATTACGTTTTCAGAGCTCAAATTTCCTTGATATAGTCTTTAGTTAACTATTGTTTCTTTGGTCAATGGGGAACTTTAAATATAGTATGTTAAATTCCCACTGTGAAATAGGACACCTTAGTTAATCTGCTGTTTGTAATTTAGCACATACAGAAATAAAATTCAATAATCTTTTAACAACGTGGCACATGCTTTACTAACTGAGCTAATTTCTCACAAGTATTAACATTTAACCAACACATGCACTATTTTTAATACATTAAAACAGTTCATCCAAGTATAAGGGACTGTGTGTTTGATTTTACCTGGTATATCTTGTCACACATGAAGGTCTGGCCTCCTAGTATAAGCAGTGTGTGTCCTGCCTTACGTGGTCGAGCACAGGGACTGGTCACTACTCCGTCATTCTGAAGAATTTTCTTCTTACACTGCATTGCCTCTTCTACTATTGACCTGCAGAGAAGAGCAAAAACACCGTCTGTGAGATGAAGACATATTTTTCACATTTCTTGACTAAAAGTGTTGCCTAACTCTTAATCGACAGCCTCAGCTAAGGAGAATTCTGGGAAGGGAGATGTTTCCCAAAAGTCTAAGCATATTTAACCTCAGTCGGGCCTTCTGCAGTCCCTCCTGAACCAGCTCCAGCTCCACACTGCCAGCTCTGAGTCTGGTTCCTGAATGTCACCCAGATGGCCAACTTAGCAGAACCAGATAAAAAGTTCACTAATGTGTGCAAAGTCTTCTTTTTGACACTGTATTTTGAGCCAAAAATCTCCAGAAAACCCTGAAACCATCTTTTAAAAACTGACAGACAAGGACGCTGAATTAATAAATGTACAAGAATTTCAATCTGTGATCAGAAAATACTGCAGATGAAGAAGTGCTCAGAATCTGTCTGAAGCTATTGCCCCACGCACAGGAAGCTTGTACAGCAAACGCCAGCTGCCTATCAGGGAAATGTCTG
>CAFUXE010001332.1:13490-23599 GCA_903364295.1 Serranus cabrilla
CTCACATACACAGACAAACACAAAGACTTAGTACATATTTTAAAGTGAATATCCACAACGGAGGGTGAGGTGGGTGGAACTGCACCCAATGGGGTGTTCAAGTGTCGCTCAATCTCAGACAGCTGGTGGTGGGGAGCCAGAATGCTGGCCTGGCAATGAGGCAGCTACTAAGATTACACTTAGATACACTTTTTGTGTTACATCTTGATGTCTCATGTAACACATAGGGAGTGGCTGGTGGGTTACAGGCTTGCTAGCCCTGTATCATTAGGATTTACAACAAGACTTGTTTGCATTGCATTGTAACACTGCTTCATGATGTCAGTGAATCACTCCGTCTCACTCTGAGTCACACACCCTAATGTAAAAAATGGCCCACAGTGTCAGTGTACTGCAGCAAGAATAGCAGTTACCTGCTGTACATTATAGCTGACTGGATGAAACTCTTACAGGATAATACAAAAACAAACAAATAAACGTGTACTATACACAATAGATATTTAAGTGCTGGAAGACAGTGAAATAGAACAGAATATAGCAGGAAACCTTAACACAGCCTACCTGCTTCTCTTGTCAGCCATAACAAGCTCTTCACAAGCTACAGCTTCCAGCAGACACTCAGACGGCAGCAGAGCCAACCTGATGCCCCTCAGCAGCTCCGGTAAATGATGACGCCGACCCTCCAAGTCGTATCGGACCCACCGCATCACTGAGTTAAACACAACCTGCCACAGTTCAAAACAACAATCAAATACTTAAAAAGCTGATCTGGATACTTTGCTATGACACCGTCCTGCTAAAATGGATCAATCTAAACACATTTTGAAACATAAAATATTGGATATTGATTAGAAATTACCTTTGTAGTATGGCTAGTTTAGAAGCCTTAGCATTAAGTGTCATGAAAAGCGCTATATACTTATAATGTATTATTATTATTGTTATCATTATTTGCTATTTTATATTTAAAATGATAAAAAATGAGAAAGGAGGAAAGAAATTCCAGGAAGGGGAGGATCTCTCACCTGTTCGTCTTCTATTTCCAGCTCATCGCTAAGAATCAGCTCCAGCAGTTTATCTTTAGAGAGACTATAGAAATCCTCTGATTCTCTTACCTAAAGGACAAAAACATTGATTACATGCAGAGCACATCAGCGACACATGGATCTACTTGTATGATGTCTACAGTACATTTTCATTTTAGTAACTCTGTTAAGTGATAAGAGGAAGATGAAGCAAGAATCTAAAAATATATTCACAATAACAATAACACCACCAGCACATCAAATGAGCTAACGTCAATATACAACAGGATTGTGGGGTATAGTTGAAGATTAGAGATGCTGCATCTGTGTCCAAAATCTTTTGTGATGGAGCAGCTCAACAACCGAAAGAATCCATGTTCATTAACGCAAATATCTAATCAGCCAATCACATGGCAGCAACTCAATGCATTCTGCCATGTAGACATGGTGAAGTTCAAAGTGACTATCAGAATGAGGAAGAAAGGAGATTTAAGACACTTTGAACGTGGCATGGTTGTTGTTGACAAACATGCTAGTCTGAGTATTTCACAAACTGCCGATCTACTGGGATTTTCACACACAACCAACATAGTTTCATCCTAAATGGCCCGCTCTCGCCCTCTCGCCCTCAGGTTCTTTATGCGCAAACTAAAAATGAGTATAACAGCAGGTGGATGGAAATGCACTTTTAGTTAACCGTAGTGGGTAATGTGCTATTCAGTGACATCCGAAAGGTATGGATGAAATGGACAACACTTAACAGAAGAAAACAAGGCAAGTGCTTCTTACCGTCTCATAGTGTAAAAGACACATCCTCCACGACAGCTCGTACAGTCGTTTACACTGATGAGCGTCCGATAACAGCATCATCCCGAGGCAGTTGGAGGAGTGCAGGTTTTTTTCCAAAAACTCTGCAGCTGCATCCCTAATGTCATGAAACTGCAACATGTCACCTGCCTCTAACAATGACTCAGCGTTCTCCTCGTTTATGATGACTCGAGAAGAATAGGCAAAGTCAAGCAGAAGCTCCAAGACCTGGAAGAGTCGAGAATTACAGTTAACCACTGGCATTATAGTATATGAAGCTTTAAGATGCAACGACTGATTCTAAGGCTTAAACCCTGAGTCAGCATGGGAGAAAGGCACCCTGGATAAAAAAAATCCTATTTATATCACATAAAATGTTATTCCATTTTTATACCATTCAAATATCTATAATAGTCATAAAAGTCACTTTCCTAGAGGAATACAAAAGTATGTTTCCTTGAGTTTAGCAGTATAAAAATAGTGCAATTTAAGTAACCCTGAAAATGTTTAAAACAAGTGACTGTTGACACAGTGACCAATGACCAACCCTGACCAATTTCTATCCATTGCTAGGGGAGGTGGACATAGACTTCAGGTTGGTTTCACAAAAATGATTGGACACACAATTCAAGAATGCATTCATCCAAAGAGCTTTCTGATGCAATTTAATATGACAGCAATTAATGGGAAAAATATGGCTTAATTGTCCTCAGTAACAGCAGTATTACCTCAGGGTGTATACTATCTCTGAAATTGACGTCACTGTCCAGACTTTCTCGTAGACCTCCGCTGAACATGGCCTCAAAATAACGACTGCATGCTGCCAAGACAGCCCTGCAAGACACAAACACAGATTCTGTCCGTGACCAATCTCAAGGTTATAGGTTCAGAGGTTACAAAGTGCCTGTAAAATGTAATAGGGGCAGAAAAAAAGTATGAACATTTTGAAATATCCTAGTTTTCTGCAATAATTTCTCATACAATGTGATCTGATCTGCATCCAAGTACCAAGTATAGAAAGACAAAACTTGCTTAACCTAATACCACACAAACAATTATACACACATCCCTTAAACATCCATGGTGCTGGTGAAAAAATAAGTGAATGCTTAGGCTAATGACTCCATCAAGAGCTAACTGGAGTCAGGAGTTAGCAATGCTGGAGTCCAATCAATAAATGGGGAATTGAGTGAGGTGAAGAGCTACTTTGACCTATAAAAAACACTCAAACATTTTGAGTTTGCTATTCACAAGAAGCATCTGCTGATGTGAACCCTGGCAGTGTTTTAAGCCTGAATTTTCCCCTTCACGCATACACAGGTCGAAACCCTTGGATGACCCAAGAGAGGCTCTCTCTGGAGAACAAAATGGATGAACTACCACTGTGGATCATTATGCTGCAGGCTGCAACATCAGGATTTTCACAGAATATGGCTCAACAGCAGCATGACAGTGATAGTGCGCCTTGAGCAAACAAGACACTATGTCCTTTGGGCGGATACAGTTGATAACGCCTGTAAGACCAGAGGTGCTGGTGAATTTACGTGAACATGGCTTGGTGTACTGACACTGTTACAATCGATAGTAGCCACATAAAATGTCACTTTAGGGCTTCACTTATTTTGCTCTCTCCAGGCTCTTTACCTGCTCTCTGCTTCTCTGCTGATAGACACACACACGCCTCATATTTCAAACTCAAAAAAGTGGTCTAGATGGGTGTAATGCTATGACAAAGAGTGATGTTAAAATTTATATTCAATGATTGCTATATAAACATTTTATGCATCCCAAGTAAAACAATTCGCAATACATTGAGTAGGACTGACATATTGCCCAGCACTACTATAAGTGTTGTCAGCATGTGTTTACCTGTGGCATGGAAAAGAGCGATCCCCGGCCCACAGAGTGACATCTGTGAACATGCACTGTTTCCTCAATGTGTTCAGATGGGTCAGGACACTGTCGGGATGTGAAGGCTTGTGGAACAGTGAGATGTTCATGGAGCCCGTACTGGTGCGGGACTTGCGATTCTCATGAACAGTCACTGACATGGCGGCTTCGTTTGGCACCTCCAGGGAGACACTTGGAACAATCTCTCCTACTGCTCAATGACAAGAACAAAAAAGGGACTCTGATGTTGTTGAATCAGCAGCAATTTCACTGTACGCATGCATATATATATTTCAGGTGTGGTCAACAAGTACAGCTCATTAACTTGCATAATTAAACCTGGAAATAAAGTGTTGAATCCCAGCATGAAACAAAAAATTAACAACAACAGTAAAAGAAACTGAGCTCTGAGACTTAGGGTATCCTGTATCCACTGACACACCCTAAAATCTAAAACTTCAACTCCTCCTGTCCTTTATCTTGTTATGAAACATTTGCTTTAACTAGAGTTATAGGATCCTTTGTCTTTTCATCTTTGAAGTGCTTCTCATCTCAAAATCCAGGATTCTTCTATTAGACTCATCAAATCCTGGGAGTCCAAAGCCCTGTACCACAAAGTGAACTCAACACACCCAGGATATCTTTCTGTTATCTGGCTTCATTGAACCTAACAAAACACAATCTGGCTAGATACAGGTTACCAACTCAGTAAGTTAAGGGCTTCCCAATCTAGTTGTGTGCACAAAAGGGGTGCTTGTAGCTCATGACCAATCGCAAAAACACAAAACACAGTTTAAGCTTCTAAGTGCTGGAAGGACAGCAGGCAAAAATGCATATATCTGTGAATGCATGAATTAATATCACTGCAAAAAAAGTTAACAAAGGTGAATATCCAGACCAAGGCGCTGGGCAGAAGAATGTGTAAAATACAGGAAACTGAAAAAAGTCTGAAGAACTGCTTGATTCTCAAAACATCACTGTGTTACCATTAAAATAACATACGTTCATGGGTGCATTACAGCACCGACTCCATTTTTTCAGTCTTATAATATCCCTTCCCCATAGCGCACGAGTAGATCAGATTAGAATTCCATTGAATTGATGTTAAGCTATTGTCCTGTGCCATTATCTGTTGTTATGTTAATCGTTGTTTCACAAATGATACAATGAGGCGTCCTATTTGCAGTTGAACAATTGACTTACTAAGATGAGAGTAAATTAAAACAAGCAACTATAAAATGTTTTCCTATTTTAAATATTACTCACATGCCCACACATACAATAGAAGAGTAACTGATCCTCTTGTCTAGGAGATGGAGGACAAAGTCCTCTAGTTCTGTGTAAAAACCAGTGTGCATATGAACATGTGAGTGTGACAAAATGTGATGACGATTTAAATCTACAGGCCAAACATGAATTATGGCAGTCCACCACTGCTTCATTATTACCAATAATTAGGATCAGGATACGTTGTTCATTACAACCCACAATGCCAGAGTCCTGGATGTCCTAATGCTGGTTTGAAATTTCCAACCCTGTTACAGCACCCCCGTGAGATTCCTTCATTAATATATTTATATGTTTCACCACAGCACTTTCACTCTCTAGGCCAGCAGCTCATTACACTACATCAGTATATGCACATCCCATTCAATACAAGAGTGGTATTATCTCTAACCAATTATGCAACTAATTACTTAGAGCAAAATCTAAAAATCTGATTTTCCCCAAAAAATACTAAATTACACAAAACTCTAGGACAAATCGGAACATGCTGTAAAATGTGTTCACAGTTAGATGAATACAAAACATACCTTATCAAAACATCACTGAAAAGGTGCTGCTTCAGCATCACCAACACTGATTGTGTGTATGGGTGTGTTTGAGTGCATCCATCTATGTTTGCTGACATGCAATTTTAGACCACAGTCCCAACAGATCAGTCACGTGGTGTTTTGTGTTTAGTGCGTCTCTGTTTCACAGATCACAATGCAGACTTGAATGAACAAAGGATGAGAAGCATGAGCACATGCATACACATTCACACAGTGAACTGCAGCAGGGACACACAAAAACACACAATGCTCAGTGTGCATGTTGTGTGGCCTTACAGATAGCGGCTCAACAGCTACTCGTAAACATGGTTGCTAGGCTGGCAACCGGGGATCAGCTTTTGCTTACTGAAACAAAAAATTTGGTGGCAACCATATATCTTGCGTACTTAAGATACTATGCAGTTATACTTCAGGTTAATAATGAAGTTGTGACACAGGTTAAAGAAAAGCTTTATTACTTTACCCGATCATAAAAATATATATATTTATTTATTTTCATGGTCTGTTTGTGGTCTGTTGTTTTTATGTTTAAAAGTGGCTGACCTCAGTAAGGATCTTGGTGGCCTGGGGGGTTAGCCTCTTGGTGCTACCATTCAAAGCTCGTCAGAAAAATTTATTTTGTTGGTGGTGTCATAATGTATGGATTGTAGGGTTGCCTCTGATTGGCCTGAACATTTCTTGACCTCTCGCGTTACTGAGGGCACATTTTGTTTAAATACTTCAGCGATGGCTGCATGATGGCTTTTCTTTGAAGCCAGAGAGCATTCTACACTGCAGAGCTTTTTCCCCAATGGTGAATAGCAGTGATCAGGAGTGTTAATATCCCTTTTGGGTGCAGCTGATATGATTATGGAAATCAGGCTAAACCTTCTTAAAGGGATAGTTTGTATAGATTTAAAGTGAGGTTGTACGAAGTACTTACCCACAGTCAATGTATTACCTGCAGCAGATGATGGAACCAGATGCATGCTCCATGCAGGAAACGAATAAATGTATTGCTGTAGACCGGGACTAACCCAAAATGTATTTTAACCACCTAAACAGTGGCCCACAACAAAAGTAGTGCCAAATGAAACGGCTGTGGAAAGCAAAAAAGAAAGCCAGTGGACATATTCTAAATATAGCGTAAACTCCAAACTGGGAACATGTAAACCATCATCTACTGCAGGTAATACACGGACTGTGGGTAAGTACCTGTTATAACCCCACTTCAAAAAATCTGAACTATTCCTTTAAGTTAAAAAAAACAAACATTCCTTACAAATTCTTGTGCTTTAAATAATTCCACTGACTTATCGTTATTAATGTTAAGAAAGAAATAATGAACCAATAATTAATGAACCCAACTTCACCCACATTCCAACTGCATCAGACAAAGAACTGCACTGTCTTAACAGCATCAGTGCAACTGATTGGGGCCTTGGATAGGCACTGTCATACTTCCTGGCAGCCAACAGTAGTGTATGTGTTAATGCAGGGACTGCATATTTCTTTGCTCGAATCAGGGTCTCATGCAATTTTGTACCAACACACACAAGCTCTGAACAAGAAAACTTATTCATGTCCAAGGGCATGGGAGACAAAAACCCATGCAGGGAAGTAAAACACAACAACAGATGGAAAAGGGTCTAAGAAGAGCAAAGTTACTGAGGCAGACCACTTGGACGGATGAGCATACTGCCAATGCATCTTTTCTTTTAACTGTATTATACGCCAAACTAAACAGTTAACTTTACATTGTTAGAATGTCACCTTACAGCTGGTTGTGCATGGGAAAAATAATAAATGAGAAAGCACATGCTCTGACCTTCAATGACTTTACCGCATCATTCTGTTTGCAATAAAATGAATACCAAATAAAGCTCTGCTGCCTGTCTGTATCTTGCTGTTTTGTAGCTTAGTCTCACTCTCAAAAACAACAAAAAAAAAACAATCCCATGGAACCAAAGTTCCATCATTGCAGACTGCTTGCGCCCTGAGACTTTAGTTACACAGTCTGTGTCCAAATAGTTTCAATAAAAATGTATAATTTAGAGGACTCTGGCCCAGAAACTTACGTAAACAATTTCCAGACTGCAACATTTCAGTTCAAAGTTCATCCTTATTGCAAACTGGCCAAAGGTTAGCCAGTGTATCAACAGCTATTTACTAGAGTTGATGTGGCTTATTTTCTTTTAGCACATTTCTGATTCATGTGTTGAAATCCAAATAGTAGAAAAAACTAAATGATTTAATTCAAACTATTACATTTTATGAATAATAGAAAATTTCAAATCCTTTCAAATGTGAGCTGTAACAATTACATTAGATTAAACTGCATTTAAATTAAACAGGCTTGAAATCACATATTGTTTTGTATTGTTACACGTTTTATAGTGTTTGTATCAGATGCACATCAAATCACCTGAGAGGGATCAAGCTCCAGTTGTCTTTTCAGGAAGTAAAAGCTCACATGCAAAACAAAATAAGCATTGTGGTTTGTACTAAGGTTTATAAAATGTCAGCCAAAATTGAAAAATAGCTCATCAAGGTTTTCCAGAACCCAGGATAACCTCATAAAATATACTGATTTGTCCAACTAAAAGCACAAAACCTAAACCTGTAAATGTATTACAGTCTTTTGAAACAGACACTGGGAGCAAGCTGAAACCAGTACAGTTTTAGAATTTCACTTAATGATTTAAACTATGAGTTGTTATTGTTGACATTCTTTGACAATGTACTAATTGACTAAGTAACTAAGTAGTTTAGCTAAATGTTAACGAAATAATAGTTTGTGATGTGATTGGACAGTTGAAATTGTGTCCTTGATGACAAAGCTCTACATGGCCATCTGTGGTCAATCACTTACAGCCTTCACTACAGTGACAAGCAGCTTTTTATTAGCACAACTGAGAAAAGATGACTGATAACTAAAGGGAAAGGATCAAAAGGAGAGAAAGATCATATGAGAGGCTTTGGTGGGAGGGTGCAGGCAGAGGTGACTAAACCAAAGGAATATTAAAGGGTGTGCAGGCTAACTTACGGTGACAGAGGCTGCTGACCCAGGCACAGGCACTGACAGTCAGGAGGTGAGGGGGGCTCTGCATCCCCGGACTGCTACACAGAACTAATGAACACAAACAGATCACTGCACTGTATGTTTCAATACATATTATAAAGCAGTAGGGGTGTGAGGGGCTGAAGGCAGTGATGTGCATTAATAATATAATCATGCAAAGATCATCTCTACATAAACATTATGTACACTTATTGTATTTTCCTCAAATTTTACCTGAAGAGTGATCCACGCTGGATCATCAGTCAGCATTTTCACACAATTCAATAAAGTGTCAAAACAAGCAATATATGCTTAAAGGTAATGTTTAGCTACATTTGGCTATTACCTTTAGATAATGTTAGCTTATCCTTCATTCCCTCTAAATTATTTGAATGTTTCAACATGCACTTGTCTGTAAAAATGCCAACCCTATCGTAGTATGATTTCTACAAACCTGGTACCATACCTCTTTTCTACCAACACACACACAAACACACACTCATACACAATCCTGTCTTGCAGCAGCACAGCTCACCAGTTGAATATCAACAGAGCTGCTGAATAGACTGAGGCCTTGTAAAGAGACTGGTAGTCAGTAGGCCAAAGCTTGTTTACCCACAGCTAGCATAGCTGCACCACTGGACTTGTTGCCCATGGCCACTCAGTATGTGCACGTTGTTGTACGTTATGGGGACCTTTTTCCATTAAACACAGATCTTGTTGGGACCATGAGTCCTCACAGGAACCAAAGACAGGCCCCACTGTGGCAACATGCCATTTCTGTAGTCCTGGTTAAGGTTAGGGGCAGGCTGTCAATGTAACATCCTAAAAAGGATGGCTGCCCAAACTGTGTATTTTTTTTAACTTAAAACTCTCTCTAGTTTGTTCAAATGTAGCTGTTATTACCATATTCAAGTCACCTTAAAAACTATTAAAAAGGGAAACTGCAGAATGTCAGGAGTAAAAGCTACTGCACTTTATTAATAAATAAGGACATGCTATACCCAAAGCATGCTGAGATGACCAATATGAGGGGTGAGCATATTTTTAGTGACCATATATCTGAGTGGTGAATGGCTCAAAATGCACTTACCCACCGTTCTCTTGGATCTTTGCAAAGCTGATGCTAATGCTCAACAAAAGACCAAAACATGCAGCCAGTGGCACTGATGTCCTGAAGCTGTGTGCTCCTGCTATCCTGAACAGCAGAATAAACCAAGGATATCGCCATACACACACACGCACAGGAACATCATACAACTGAATGACCGCAGACGCGTTGCTCCTATGTCATGAAGTCCTGCTGGTGGCTGATGTTGCGCCACCTGAAGAATGCCACAGGACATCTGCTAGACTCCCTACAGTTTGCCTACAGAGCAAACAGGCTGCAGCCAGTATGGGAGCTGCACTACATCCTGCCACACTGCCTAGGGACATATGTTAAAATTCTGGTTAAGCTCTGCACCATCAATCCAAAAATCCTCTCCTCCAATCTCTCCTAGCTCACTGTTT
>CAFUXE010001332.1:23703-34067 GCA_903364295.1 Serranus cabrilla
GACCTGAGGTGGGATACCAACATCGAATCCATCCTCAACAAGGCCCAGCAGAGAAAGTACTTCCTATGGATATTGAGGTACCTTGCTCTGTCATAAAAGTTGTTGAGGCAGCCCCACACTGCAGTCATTGAATTTGACCTGTGTAGTTTGGAAGAGCTACAAAACGACTGCAGCAAAAAGTAAGGACAGCTTCAAAAACGATTGGTGCCCTTCTGCACACCCTGCAGGACTTGTACTCATCTAGAGCCCAGAAACAGGCACACAGCATCATCACAGATGCCATACACCCAGGACATAGCATGTCCTTCCTACCAGAAAGCTCTGAAGAACAATGCACACCAAAAGCACCAGACACAGAAACAGCTTTTCTCACAGGACATCTCTCTCATGAACACTTAACAACATGGTGCAGTAATTGACACTTATTTTTCCTTATCTGATATGAAGGTCAAAGCACAGAGGGTGTTGTATGCTGTACAGACTGATGTGTGATTTGTGAGTTTGGGCTATATAAATAAAATTCAATTGAGTCCATAAAGGTTGGGACAAAATGCGACACCTACATAAAAACAGAATACATCAAATTCAGAGTGTATATTTATCTAAACCAAAAGTTTATCAGTTTGAACATAAAATGTCTTTGTACAGTAACATATAAAATTATGTCCCATGATCAGATGATCTCTATGTTATGGAAGGATGGTGTTTATTACCCCCTTACATTTAGCTAATAATAGCTGAAAGAAGGAAAGTGGAGAAGACAAAAATTGTGTCTCTAAACCTGTTTGTTAAGACAAAGTATACTCTATTAGGTGAGTGAAGGGAAGAAGCAGATAAGGCTTACTCGCTCTGTAACATTAATACCATAAACTAATGGCTTCAGAGGTTGGCATACACACTTTGATTTTCATCAAATCAATATTACAGTGCACCTCAACGCTTGGTGCTTTACTGAGGTATGGCCTTAGCGTCATAAGTTCACTGCTAGATGTGCTCCAGTATAAAGATCAAGTTTAAATACAGCCAAGAGAATGCAGCTGTTTGAACTCATTCACCTTCACATCCACACTAACTGTAGAACAGTATTTTACTTGCATGTATTGTTACCAAGAAGGCAACATGGTGGAAATACCATCTATAAATTAACTTGCTTAATATCATATGTATGCATGTGGATTCAACAATTCAAAATTATTGGCCAGCAAGGCTTCATCAGCAAAAAGTAACGATACAAAAGCAAAAACACGCCACTAAAGATGGCAAAGACAACACACACAGGGTGACCTGCGATGACTGGAAATTAAATGGTTGGAAATTGCATTTCATTGGCACAATGTCTCGCACCAAAGAGCCTTTGTTACACAATTATTAGGTTTTCATCATAAAAGTTGATCCAATCTTTTAGAGATTGTGTATTAGCTAGCAGTATTTAGCCTTCAAGCTAATGGATAACTTGTTTAAATCAAACAGCAACAGCAGCGTTTGGTTCAAGTTAGGACTGAAAATGTTAACTAACCACATTGTCTAAATATAAACGTTACACAGTATGTGTATCAGATAGATATGTCCTTCAAATGGAGAATAACAAACAAGTTTGGCAACAACTAACACAGTTAGTAAAAGAGGTTGCGCTAACGTTAGCTCTGCTGTGCTCAAACTTCAGTGTTGATGAATGCCATACCAAAGCACTTCAGCTTAACTAACGTTACTTATCTTGCAGCAGCCTGTATAACATCAGGAACAATACAAACACTTTACTCTCAATATAACGACGTTTTAAGGAATTATTTAAGAATAACCGATGTTCTGATGTGGTCATTAACTAATAAAAGAATAAAACACAAACGTTAAGTGAGCTCATGTCTGACGTGTATCGTGAACGTTAGTTGAAATAGCTACAGTGTCTGCATCTGACTGTCCGCATGGGAAATGCCAACAAAGAAAGGTTATTTTACTCACAATTATAATACTTGTAGGTATAAGTTAGATCCACAGTACGTATAGTGTCTGCTTCGTTGATAAAAACATTATATTCCTGAGACAACAGCCGAAGTGTATCTGCCCGTCTGTGCCTGTCTGGCTGGTTTTGGGGGGAAAAAAACAAAAAACTTGGACCTGCGCTGCAACAATAACCAATGGCTTTTGCCAGACTCGCGACTGACGTCTTTCTAACCAATCCCCAGTGACAACACGTTGCAGGATGGCCTCTCAGCCAATAACAGCAAGGGAAGGCGGGATTTCTAGAGCTTCGTTAAACATGAGCACTACTTGCTTGGACCAGTCCTCGTTGTTCACTTAACGAAAAACCAGAGCCAAGACCAATGAAATGTGTCAACTCAGAGTAGGCGATATATCGACAGTTGTATCAACCAATCAGCTAAAGTGGAGAGCTGGTATTAATGGCGGCAGCAAAACAATACCACGTTGGTGCTTGACAGACTACAGATTTAAATTACATATAAAGAAACCAAGAAAACAATTATCATCAGGTGAAGAACTACCCAGTATGTGAGAGGCAAATATTCAGTCCACATTACATAATGTAAAGTGCCATTCTTTCGTTGAGAATATGCCTGGAAACATCTGGTTTTTCCTCTTTTCTCTGTTAAAGCACAAATCAACACTGTCCCCTGGTGTACGAAAAGCTCATACACTTTGCAGCCACAGAAAAGGTGGACATACCTCAGTTGACTATTTGAAGGTCTGTGTAGTGGTGGAAGAAGTATTCAGATGCTTTAAATAAGTAAAAGTACTAATATCAGACTGTAAAATTACTCCACTTGAAGTTTTTGAAGAAGAATGCCTCACATTTTTATATTGTCATTAAAGAATTACTTATTATTTCACAGAACACCGTTATCCTGCAGTTTGTGTTAAATTGAATCAGAATGGGATGGTTTCTGAAACTGACTGAATATGGCACAGCCCCACCAAGAATATTTTTCACCAGCCTCCACTGTATTTAATATTCTGTTATGTGGTTTAATTCCTAAAGATGTGTAATCATTTCAAATTGATGTGGAAAAATGCAGAATGAAACGAATAGTTCTTTGTTTTTTATTAAGTCATATTGACACTGAAATAGCAAGGATTTGTGAACAGTTAGTAGTTTTGGTAGTGTTAGTTTGCATAATTCTCTGATATCATTCTGATCGATGTAAACTACCCTTAATGGATGTTTTCATTAAGAAATTATAGTAACCTTTAATGTGTATTGTATGTGTATAAGTCAAAAGCATTGCACCCCACAAGAACTCAAAGGCGCACTGAAACAATACAATGCAAATTGTACGGAAATACGGCCCATCATTAGTGTCCTGCACCTGGGCCCGTGGAATCATAATTACGCCACTGCCCAATCCCCTACCTTATTGTAATACTATATCATAAAAATATAATGTATGACAGCTGTGAGAACTATAATACACTATGATGCTTGGAAGAAAATATTTTGAGTGACCAGTAATGATTAAGTGTTGTTATAATACCTGTCGAGTCTTTTTTGTCAATGCCTGCCTTAACTCGAATCAGCATAGAGGACCACAGAGGACGCTGAACAACTCATACAGTTCTTTTCCATTTATTAAACCAGGATGGTTATTGGTACAGTAGTAGCATAGAACAGAACAGTGTAGGTTGATAACCTTGAAGAAAAGAGAAACATCATAATGAGAATGAAATCAATCAATCAATGCAGTCAACTTAAATCTCTCCAGTCAAAAGTCAAACTAAGCAATTGATATTAATTCTGCAGATTAAAGACAAATCATACTTAAACTGGATCTAACTGATTTGATCACTCTCTATTAATTTTTAGCAATTTCTTGAAATGTCAAATCTGCCAACTTAACTTCTTTTTAAATATATTTATTGTACTACAATGTTTAAATTACAATGTACACTCTTTTTAACAGGTTTATGAATTTTCTTAATGTATTTAATTTATGTACTTTAACATCTATGAAATTCCTCTTAATCCAATGTTTAAACAAATAATCTGATTTAAATCTTCAACAAATTATTCCTACCAATCATTCTAAATACAATCAAATATTTCCAAACAAACAAACTTAATTTTATAAAGTCTTTTCAATTGAAATCTGTCATTTTAAATGTATCATTAAATGTAACTTAGACAAACAATTCCCCTAATGCAGTTTTCCACACACAGATTACATTTGCAATGTTTGCCTCTAAAATGTAGGCCTATAAAGATACATAAAATGGAAATACCCAGTACAAGTACCTCAAAATTGCACTTTACAGTTGTACAATGTACTTACCTACATTACACTACTGGTCACAACTGACAATAGGCTAACCCGAGAAACATCACTTCAATTTCACTTTAACTCTCCAAGTGGAAGCTGCGAATACTGATATTGCTTACACCTCGCAACTCTGATGTTTCCGATAACTTTGAAGGCAACATGGCCCTCTGGTCACCATAGCAACATGACGCTATGCGGCAGTAGAAGTAGTTTTTGCCTTTTTACTCTTTTCGTCTCTCCACCTTTTGTTACTTTGAACGCTTTGACACGAAAAGATAGCTGTGCCGAAAAATGCCGCTGGTTGTCACAGACTACTCTTGGACACAGACAGACTCAACGGTTTGCATAAGTGTGCCCTTAAAAGGAGCGAAAGATGGTAAAGTGGACATCATGTCTACAGACGAATACCTCAAGGTAAAACATTTTTTACTGTTGTGACGGCTAACTTTAGCAGTTCATGCTAAACTGCTGAGGTAGTGTTAAGTGTTAATAGCATTTCAAATTTTACAGCTGAACTAACGTACACCCCTGACTTTTAATGTCTACATACGTACGTACACAAGTTTTAGCAAATAAATAAAAACATTTAAAGGGGGTTTTGTGTTCACCTCTCCATACATTATAAAAATGTCTTCCTCTTCATTTTCTGCACAGGTGCATTACCCACCATATTTGTTTGAAGCCTTCCTGTTTGAACCTGTTGATGATGACAGAAGCACAGCAAAGGTTGGGAACGGAGTTGCGGTCATCAGTTTGCAAAAGAGGATCAATAAAGTATGGAAGCACCTGATGATAACTTCATGTAAGAGCATCTAACTGGTTTTATGATGTAATACCTTATGTCTGCTTGATTTGACTAAAACATCCTTAACCTATAAATATAATTTTTTAATTAATCGATTACAGATGATAAAGAAAAAAAGAAGGAGGTCAGAGAAAGGGCTCTGTTGGAGTACCAGGAAAAGCTTTCTTCAGAGTCCAGATCCAAGATGGAGAAAAAGCATGCAGTGAAAAAATATACACTGCAGACAATGATGAAGGTAACATATATAGTCAGTGACACAACAATTTACTCATAACTCATCACTTAGTGCGAAATATGGAATTCTGCTTTTAAATCTGCAATGACTTATGTTCAGTATGTCTGACTCGATTCCAGCTTGAAAAGGAGGAAAGAGACTGTATCCAGAAAATGAAGAGCAGTGAGCAAGAGAAAACCACAGCAGAGTTGGCAGCATGGCAGCTGAGACAGAAACAAGAAGCCGAGGAAGAAGCTAAACTAAAACTCCAAAGTCAAAGAGACAATCAAAACAAACAGAAAGCCATGATAGAGATCCAGAAAAATGGATGTTCAGATGGAGAAGAGGCCAAACTGCGTAAGTACTTTTCTTTGTAATCAAATTTGCTCCTACAGTAGTTGCTTTTGGTATGTTAATGAACATGTTCCTCGATTTAGATCAAAGAGGCAACAGTGAGGCAAAGAGCAAGAGGAAAGAAGTGCACCTGCCAGCTCCAAGACTTGGTGGAAACATTCAAGTCACATTTACCCCACGAGTTTTCCCGACAGCCCTCAGGGAATCTAGATTAGCGGAGGAGAATGAGGTGAGAGTTGCTGATGTCCTTTCCTCTATTGTTATACAGCAGTGAGCATCATTTGGGGGGGAAATTCTTTAACAGTAAATACAGACAGAAAGACACATTCTTGAGTTGCCTTACTTGTTAATTTGTGGACTCTTACGAGACCAGCATCAACAAAGTGATTCCAAAAGGAGGTTAAATACACAAATGCAGAATCTGTTGAACATTTTCCCAGTATTGAACCCGGAAATTAGCATCGCCATGGGATCTATCAAGAATTTCTGTATCCAATTCTAAAAGCACTGTCACAGCCACCATAATCCATGTGGTTACAGTGTGAAGCAGTAAAACGGAGCGTCAGTAGATGGCGCTCCTTCCTCTCTTGCATTTTGGATCATTGAAGAAAATTAGCTCTGTGGCAAACACACGTTTCTGATGCTGATGTGTTTTGTTCAGCAGGATAATCTTCACAAATGAATACCACTTTAATGATGTTTGAAGCGTTATTGCAGTCGACAGAAGTGAAAAGCTATCGTTATGCTATAGCAAACTACAACCTGGTCTCTTTACAATATAAGTCTTAAATAAAGGAATTCTGTCCACTGAAATGATAAATACACAATGTAAACATGAATTTGGGTACATTGTATGAACCTGAATCTACGTGACTGATTTCTACCAGCAGTCGCAGACCTCTGTGCTCCTGACACTCCTCTGGCTCCTCTGCCAGGTAACATTGGCACACAGAGCTTCAGTGAGCCAGGGAGTAGAGGCAGATGTGGCAGATCTGTACAGAGCAATGCAATAAACACCAATACTATTACAGTATAGTCATAACATTAAAAACACAAGATACTGTTTGAACAGTCAAAATAAGGGTTGAAGTTTCAGCTTGGTTACATCCATTACAATGATTGGTACTAAAATTAGTCATTATAAAACTCAATGTCATTAACATATCCTCAGGATGTCTCTCTAAAGCCTGTGTGCTCAGTGATGCAGTAGCAGAGAAACAAACAATTCTTAAACACAACACACTCCCAAAAAAATTAAATGTGTTTAGTCAAAGTTTTGCGTTAAACTCCAGCCTATTTCTTACTGCAATCTTTTTGCTGCCACTTCCAAAGCATTGAGTGGAATTAGCACTTACATTGTGCTTTTATATTTTAACCAACCAGTGGCTTGAGAAACAAGCTGAAGCCAGGCGCTCATCAAAAGCAGATGTTGAAGAGCTTGAAGACTTGAAAGAGGAGGAGAGGAATCCTGACTGGTTAAAGGACAAAGGAGAGTAAGTGAAGTCTTCTCTTAAAACATTTATTTATACTTATTTCTTTCTAAATCATGGAATCACTGACTGGCTCTGCCTCTTTTCCTAGCAAATGTTTCGCGACTGGGGACTACCTGGGTGCAGTGAATGCTTACAACCTGGCTATCAGGCTCAACAGAAAGATCCCGGCTCTGTATTCAAACAGGGCTGCTTGTCATTTGAAGTTAAAAAATCTTCACAAGGCCATCGAGGATTCCTCTCAGGTATATGCTATCACTTACTATACTGGGGAAGGTACAAAATGAAAAGATATAATGGAATGCAGTAAGGCTTTCAGGCATTCTGTATTGCTTTCAAACATTAACATTATCTCTGCTGAGTCAACTCATAATATGTAGTCATGATTTACTCTCCTGTCCTTGTCCTGTTTTGTTAAGCAGTAATGAATATCTGCCCATGTTTCTCTGCAGGCACTGGATCTGTTGAGTCCACCAGTTGCTGCCAATGCAGCTGCCAGAGCCAGAGCCAGTGTCCGCCGAGGATTCGCCCTCTGCCAGCTACAGCTCTATGCAGAAGGTATGAACAGCAAGAGTAACTTTTTCATTTTGCTTTGTGTTTTGAGATGTAATGTCGGAGTAATTTGTTTTTTTCAGAGTGAACTAAACTGATGAACAGGTGACCATTTCCATGACCTCTGTGCTGTCCGCTGATCTTCCTGTGACATGTTTTCTCAGGGCTACAAGACTACCAGGCTGCTCTCAAGATTGACCCTCACAATGAAGCGCTGCAGGCAGACACACAGAGAATCAGAGACATCATTCAAGGCACTGCAGCTAATCCTGAGACACAGGGACACTAAGAAAATGTACATATTATGTGTGACTTTTTATTTTTTTGTGATTTATCTGTTGAAATATCATCACAGTGTTTAAGTACCAGTGTGCTCTACTGACTCATAGCATGAAGAGTGCATGGAAGACAATGTATGTGTGTAAATCAGAATTGATATTGGTGTTGTTTGTACATGACTGCTCCAACCTTCAACTGGTGTTAGTTGAAAAACGTCATCAGAAGAGGTGTCACTTTTTTTTAAATTGTCATTTCTGTGAGAGAAGTCAGATCAGCTCAAAATAAATGATTTAATATAAACCCATTATATTATTCAGCTTTTGAGATACAAAAGTCCCTATGGTTTCACAACCAATATTGTATCATATTTTAACTGCTATTCTGATGGTTGGATTGTATTGTTTTTAATGATGTCATATAAATAGTGTGGTTGATAGAGGTGGCTTGTCTAAAAGGTGGATTTACTGCTTTAACCCTAAGGCAGGGAATGCTTTGAAGCCCAGCAGAATGCTTAATTCACAATTAGGTACTAAGTCAATTATGAACAGTATTGAACGGTTAGTGTTAGAAAGTAAGATATTAAAACTGAATATTTAAATTTACTTTACTTTATGGATACTGACACTTCAAAACCTAGTGGAGGGAAAGTATCTTCTTCAAGCAGCAACTAAGCAGCCCGCCACCAGGGGGCGATAGATATGCTTCAGACTCACTAGTGGGGAGCTGTCATGTTGTCCAATCTTTTCTACAGTCTATGCACCAACTTAGCCTCATCCTGTTTTATTTGTGTAAGTGTATTTGGTCAAACAGTAATAGAATATTTTTACATTGATTTGCTGCTTCTTTTACCAATTTAAATGATCTAAATACTTCTTTCATGAAAGGCACATTAGCTTGTGTTGTTGTGTGACAAAAGAAGAATCTAGATACAAATTTGTGGTCACCTTAGCTTCCTGATCAGAGCATTTATTAACAGGATCAGAATGACCACCCCATTAGCTCACAGTATTTTATGATGCCAATTTCAGATTGAAAGGATTTGGAAATTTACACTTTTCTTTGTGAGAAGCCTTTCTGTGATCGCCTATTTTTGCTTTGAATCTGAAGTGCAAATTGAGGTCAACTGATGAGACCACACATTGGGTCAGGACCCGGTGCTAGTGGGTCATGGGAAGGCTGGTGTGAGTCCCCAGATAATTCTGGTAAAAGTGGTGGTTTGATGCTTTATTTTAACCCAACATGGCAGCCAAGCTTTTTTGAATTCCTTTGGCATGACATAAGAAGTTCAATGCAGGTTCGTAGTGGACAAAACCAAGTATACCAGCATTAACATGTGGAAGCACAGAAAAGATTTTTTTTTTATCAAGCCACTAATCTAAGCAGATCAGCGTTCCAATCCAGCCAAACATGTGAGTGTGACTGTGAAGTAGCACTTGAAGACCTCGACCACACACCCTGCCCTCTGTCAGCAGAGACAGTTTAAAATCTGTAAACACCCCACAAAGCCGCTTTTCTTGTTTTATGTTTTTTTGCTAATCTCCTGATCAAATGTGCCCAAAGCTTCCCAAAGAATTACAAATGGTCGAAATTCAGCATAAAAAGAATGGCGTCATTAACAGGCTTTGATTTGTAGTGGAGCTGCATTGTTGAAGGGCAGTGGGAGTGAATGATTGTCAGTAATTGACTTCTCTAAGCGTTTGAAAAGATAAACATAATTCCAGCATAGGCAAGCAATGGAGTTGAAGTGTTATTACAAAAGAACCATGTAGGTCATTCAAATAGAGCAAATGGATGCTGGAAACTCACTTGACGGCTTATTAATGCTTCAGGAATTTTGGTTACATTTCATTCTGTTGGGTATCTAGAACAGGAGGCAAAACACACACCAAGTATCAAATCATTGTGTTATACATTTTTATATCATATTTTAAAGTTCGGGTTTCTGCTTGTTTTACTGTCAGTCATTTTAATGGTATGTTGTGGATAGATAGATAGATAGATAGATAGATAGATAGATAGATAGATAGATAGATAGATAGATAGATAGATAGATAGATAGATAGATAGATAGATAGATAGATAGCTGTTGGTGCATCATACTGTAGAGGTAGCTGGACCATCAGGGAAAAAACAAAACAGACAAACAAACAAACAGTTCCATTCTATACACAGCAAAAAGGGTAAACCCCTGAAAAGGACTAGTGAGGCATTAATGTTTACTTTGCTGTTCTTATTCACTATGGAACTTCTCCTTTTCTCCTCTACTCCTTATCTCCTTCCCTCTGTCCTTCACCCTCCACCCCTCTCTCTTTCCTCACCTCAGCAATAATGAACTGCCTGTGAATCTGTTTAGAGAGTTTGTGAATGATTGACTAACCCCTTTTTGATTTATAGACTCC
>CAFUXE010001332.1:43497-61076 GCA_903364295.1 Serranus cabrilla
CTTCACCAGACACAATGCATCTATCTGTAGTTTATAGTTTCAGTAGTTTAACTATACAAACAAATGACAAAAATGTATAAAATAATAAAAATGTAACTACTTGAATCACCACACAAATATAAATGCAGTTAAACTACCAGCAAGCTACTGCAAGATGTATTTAAACTACTAGTTCAATGACTTGTAGTTCAGTGCTCCCATCACTGTCGGGCTCAAAGTTTGAGGACTTTAGTCGTCCTGTATTTAAGTGAAGTTGTGCTGTATAATGAGTCGTTAGCTGCAGTAAAACCGTGTGTTTGATACATAGCTTTGTTGTGGTATATATATTTGACTCAGTCATGTGTCTATGATAATCACACCAGAGGTGTGAGTGAGCGTGTGAATGGTTGTCTGACTATGTGTCAGCCCTGTGATGGACTGACGTCCTGTCCAGGGTGTACCCCGCCTCTCGCCCAATGTCAGCTGGGATCGGCTCCAAGCCACCGCTACCCTGGTTCGGTTAAGCGGTTACAGAAAATGAATGAATATTATCATATTTTTAGCACTTATTTGGCAAACTGGACCTTTTATGCCACAAGAGGGCAGAGCAGCTAACAGAACAATGATTTATTTTTATAAATTAATTTGTGTCATGTCAACTTTCATGATAAATGTTGTGATTTGAATTCTGTAGAGATTAATACAGTTTTTTTACGACAGTAATATTAAAAACAGTAATACGCACTTCAACAAGTCTTACTATTAATGCAAGAGTTAAGAACTTTTTAGGAGAGTTTTAAATTTTTATTGCATGTGCCCTTTATTAAACGTTGAGTAACTGCCCCTTTAAATGACTCTGCAAAGCCCTGTTTTTATGTTATAAGACATAAGCAAATTGGCCTGTCAATGTCAATGAGTCCGGAAGAAAACAGACCAGACGCCGACACTACTACCAGTCTGCAGAATGTGAGCCATGGAGCTCGTTCATCTGTCTAGTACAGACCCAGCCAGATCCAGCATTTCTCAATAAGGGAGGGAGAGTAGATGTGCCCCCAGCCTCTTCTCAAAGCAGAGGATTTTTAGATACTTTAAACCGTGTCTGGAGGCGGACATTAATAATTTGAAAGAGAAAATGCTATCAAATGATGACTTGTGACCCTTTAAATTATTTCTTTAAATGGGTGAAATATGAACTACTCTTTCCAACACATAATCGTTGCTCCTTTAAGCTATGAAATACATGATTCTACTTTCTATTGAGATGCCATTTTTTTTGCTCTACAACAATAACAATTCACATGAGTCAGCTTCTACTGGCAGCCTCACTTGACCCATGAACAAGAAATTATAGGCCTAAAATTCAGTTTCACTCCACTTACTTCATATGAATGCTTTTTTTTCTTCTCAACTTCAAAGATATGAATGACATCTATCTTACCCTCAACAGAAACCAACCCAGCTGGAGATGTGGTAGAAAGATTTTTATTCTCGTCTGTTTCTCATAGCAGAGCTTCTGCCAGTCAAATTATATGAGCAGCAGATCCCTGACTGTGTTGGATCTGACTGGATTAGCTGTTTCCTGCCCCAACACAAAAGGGTTCACCAGGAAACCAGATCAAACCACACAAGCATATACATTTGTAGAGTGAGCATATCACATGTGCGTGTATAGTTGTGTGTGTGCGTGCAGGGAGCCAAGAGGCAGGCTAAAGGGCCGAAAGCCAAAAAAGAACAAGAAGAGAGAAGCAGCAGGAAGCTGACTAGTCACTTTATCCCTCTTCTCTCGCTCTCTTTCTCTCTCTGTCTAGCTTTCTCTCTCCCTCCGTCGGCAGACAGCAGGATCAAGGGAGAAAGTTGAAGTTGAAATGAAAGGTTGAACCAGGGATTATTCCTGTGTGGAAAGGGGTGGGGGTCGGTAGTAGACAGTTCAGGTTTAAAAAGAGCCAAAGGAGCAGAGAGGGGATGGTTTACAATGATCAGATTAGAATGTCTGTCGAGTCTTGCCTATCACCCCAAAACAGAAATAATCATTACCCTGTGTATTGTTCAGCTCCAGTTGGGTGATTTATTATCCCTATATTAGACACTTTTTGGTTGATTGTTTTGTCAAACACAGATTTTTTTTTATTTATAACACCTCATTCCTGTGATTCAGGTCATATGTTATAGTCATAAGAATGGCTTGTGGCTACTAATAGCAGCATGAACTGCACATCATTTGCCACCACTATCTGCCCCGTCTTTAGGACCTTTTTTCAAAAGATTTTGTGCTAATGATGTTACGGCGCAAAGATGCTCTTAAAGTTTTAAAGCTGGGTGAAGTTTGCCCCCTTTTGCCCATGTTCGCAACTATCCAAGTGGCAGAGTATAAATGTGCTGGAGGCTCAAGCTTGGGTTTGAGTGGTGAATATCTCCAAAGTGGAGACTGATTACAGGTCTGTGACCTCTCCTGACATGCTGCATCGATTCAGGTTGAGCTTGTACTGATTCGGCTCATTGAACGCTAACGGTAACAATAAGGCAACAGCATAACTTCACTTAAACCAGTCATCAGGATTTAATGTTAATTATGGTCCTGTGTTCTTCTTCATATCCAAAAGTTAACAAGCACACAGCCCAGTTTCATACAGTCAGTGACCACATGAGCTGTGACTATCAAGGTGAAAAAATTAAACAGTTCAAGTTATCATTTCATTCAGTTTAACACTATAGGTGTTCAAAACAATTTTCAGACATTTGTAATGGAAGTCTTCTGCTGTTAAAAGCTTGATGTCTGATCTCAGTCATAGGATAACAATAGTGTTAGCATATTAGCATATTGCACAAGAGTGCAATTGGTGTGTTCACATGTGACCAAACAAACTGTAACAAGGATTAACCGACTGACTCAGACTAAACTTTGGGTGATGAAAGCACCTTAAGTCATTCAAAGGTGCCATCTGGATTAGAGAAAATGATCCCTTTTTGGGGGCTATCGATCCTATTGACAGTATAATCGATCTTCAAATTAAGATCTACCATCTATAGTATAGATCCGTTGTTAGAAAAGACCCAGACGAGAGGAGAGAAAATTCATGGTAAATGGACTGCAATTGTAAAGTGCTTTTCTAGTCATAGCGACCACTCAAAGTGCTTTTATACTATGGATCATCATTTAACCAATACAGTAGTTGAGGCACAGCAGTAAATAACCGTAGCTCAGTTACTTATGTTCAGTATCTTGCCCAAGAATACTTTGACATGTAGACTCATGTCCATGTCATGTAGACGGTGGCCAGGGATTGAACCACCACACACAGTCACTGCTACAGGGGGTAATTATAAACCATTCTGATCTGACGTAATGTATGTTTAGCATACTCCAAGAAGCTTTCAAAAATGTTTAAAAGCAGTTTTACATGTACAAATTGATCCATAAATACGACTCTATACACATTTGTTGTGGTGAAACTATTTACATTTGTAAAACCTATAACATTTTTTGGCTAAATTAAGATACAGAATTTTGAATAGAACTTTACACATTTGCAAATCACTCTGTATTTTTGGCCGTCTGCCGAGGTCAGTACAACACATGGGTGTGTATCACTGGCACAAAAGTATACTAACTGCTATTATCCAAAATATTCACATCATCAACTACCATTCACTTTTCCTGTAACATACTTACAAAATCGCAAGATCACATTGACTAAACATGGTCAGCCATAGAAGAATGCCTCTAAAGTTTCTCTATGTCTCCCATTTCATGCGTAAAAGGTCTGAATAACTCTAGATGCATACTCAAAAATACCCCTAAGATTATTTTTTGCTTACTGTTGCTTACTGAAAAAATAAAATAAAAGGGCAGATACTTCCAGTAAACATAGTATGTAGGAATACAGTCTGAAGGCAGGTAGATTATTTTGAAAGTGCTGTTGCACTTTTGAACATCACATCATTTAAAAATCAGTGTGTTCCGTAGTTGACAAAGAGATGAACTTGAAGTGGGTTAATGTTGACTGTGAGCCAGCATCAAGCTCTCAGTTTACAGTCTTTAAATAAAAGTAAATAAAAAATTGCTCAGACAAAACATTTTTGCCTCTTTGATAGCACAGTCGTAGTAGACACTTCTTCATTCAACCATGGCACAGAAGCAGGTTTCCGCTTTTACATCTGATCAATCATGATGTTACAGCCCCATGTTTTAATGTCAAGTAACTAATTAAAACCAAACTAAAACTACAGAAACCATCTTTGGGAAAAATGTGTTTGACCCATAGACTGTAAAGGTTTGACCTCAACTTGGAGTTTTTAGTTTTGCTCCTGTCCCTTCACTAACTAGGAGGGGGCGGGATTTATAACCTATACTACTGCCTTCCACAAGGGGCGAGATAAATGGGTCTTCCACTCAAAACTAGAAGTTAAGGGGTTACAGTGAAGTGTAACTGAGTCTGGTTGCAAAAGGTTGACAGAAGCAAAACAGTTGATTTAGAGGGCAGGAGCTGATCAATGTGGAGCGCTTTACAGCTTAAAATGAAAAGAGTCTAAAAGTTTAGTAAAAATCAGAACTGAAAAATTGGAAGAGGGGCAACAAACATGGATATTAAAATCATCAAGAATAAGAACTCATTCTAGAAATAATGACCTCTTAAATGTCTAAAAATTCCTAAATAAAACCAGAAGTTTCTGACAGGGGTTGGCATATTAAAACCCATAAAGTAGGCAGTTTATTCATTAAAATTAAACTAAGATCCTCAATGGTGGAGAAGCAGCCAAGTCTGACTGGGGAATAGCTAAAATCATTCCTATGTATTACTGCCAGGCCATCCCATAGGCCTGTCAGGCTTGGCAAATGGAAAAATAAATTATCTGGGAGTGAAGGCTCAATGAGAGGGACGTCGGCCTCTACAGACTTAGTGTAATAGACTGAGACGAGGTGGAGGGAGGAAATAAGAGAAAAGGTGAGACTTGACTACGGACGCAACAATACAGTCCATTATGCTATAAGAACTAAATGAGTAAATACCATCAAATACACTTAACAGGTGATTGCTGATAGCATTTCTGTCTCTGTGGCATTGTTATCTTGTCAATGATTAATGAGCTGACAGATCCATGTTTTGTTTAAGGTGAAGCACTGGCAAATGTTTCTCCCTTCATTTCAGAGATATACTCCTCTTTCGCTGTCCGTCATCACTTCTTGCTGGATTGTGCCCCAGCTGTATGAAGGAGGACCCAGTGAGTGAGCAAGGTCTGTGGGTGTCACTTTGAGTACAAATGAGATGTACTGGCATCTTCCTGCACCGGTGTGGTCACCACAGACGCAGCAAAGTTTGCACACTGAGAAACACAGAGGGCTTTCCCTAATTTCAGATATATTGAGAACTCTGAAATGTTACACTTATTTATATGTACAAGTCCCACACTCTGTCTTTAAATCTTTATTCTACTGATGCAACAGATTAATAAGCAAGGCAAAGTCCTGTTACGTAATGGCATTTGCTGTTTTTTTGGCATTTTGTAAGATAACTTTCTAAATCAGCTTTTTTTTCTTATCTGACTGATACAGGACATATAAGGTTTACCACACTGATCTCCACACATGGAGGGCTTTTATCATATAACTGACAGATTCTTCTGCAACTTGTTGATGCAAGCAGAGAGATTTTTATTTGAGTCTTTAAAATCATCTTTGTCAGGTGTTTGAACTTCCGACTTCTCCCTGACCTAATCCCTCTCCTCCTCTGGATGTTTCTGGATATTGGTCAATTTGTTACTATAGATTACTGATTAAGATTAATTATTATATATTGCAATGTTTTTTTGCTTTATACATACAATATACATGTTTTTTTTTCATTCATCTTCTTTTTTTATGTTTTACTTGTAACACAATTAGTCAAAGTTGATATTCAGTGGTTTCCCCTTTTTGTGTGGTTCATATCACATCTTATTTATTTCTATATTTAAGATTTGTTGTTGCTGATGATCGTGGAACTTTCAAATCTGATGCTACATTTGTGAATGTAGCATCAGATTTGTTATAATAACATTTATTATAAGGAGTGTTTCTGTGGCAAAATTATTTTGTATTTGTTCAATGTGAAATTCTAACAATGGGGATATGTAACTGTCACACTATGTAGAAATTCCATCACATAAATTATTTAAATCTGTAGATAAACAGCAGTATGCATGAGTGCGCTGCAACAGAATCTCTCTGTCTGCTGATCCGTGTGAGAACGCTTGTCCCTCAGCATATGCATATATAAGCCCACAATACACTTTCAATTACAACACTGTTCCTGTTCTCCCTCTCACTCCCACACACACATACACACACAGGGACACTGAAAAAGCAGAGTCCCTTTTTCCCAGTTATGCAAATAACATCAGCCCTTAAAACGGTTTGAGTGAGAATTAAACGTGAATTAAATGAGGCTCGGCTCTTTTCTTTCCATTCTATCTGAATAAGGCAAAGTCCCATCACCATGGGAGATCCCCACGCCATTGCCATGCCTGTTATGGGATTGACAAGACAAGAAGTGACATAAATACCGTGGCTGGCGTTCAATCCAATTATGTGGCGTGGCCCGCCTCAATACCTGCTAGCCATGCAGTGCTGCGCTGGCGTCCTTGTATTCAGCCTGCCTCAGAAAAAAGACTGGCCGTATTCTTCTTTAAGCCTAGCGCTAACCTTGGTCTCTTCACCTCAGCTAGCTCAAGTCTCTGCCCTCAACCCTACGCTCAACCCATCAGCCTGCTTTAATACAGGCCTTTGGACAAGGTGCTTCCCCAGGCTCTCTTAATACCCTCGGGCTAAAAAACAAAATCCCCTCTGAACTATCCAAAGGCCCCAAGCTAGCAGTAGAAATGAATAGATGTTAATATAATAATATACACATAGCACTAAGACAGGAAGTCTATGTGTATAGAAATGCTGGGTGATGTTTCTGTGAGTGGCTGAAGTTTCAGCTCAGTCACTGAGCTATGACTCAATGCAGTCTCTTACTGATGGTTTCTTTCTTTCTTATAAATTTAAACATATAGGCTTTGCAGCACATGCTTTTAGAATTTGACTCCTTTTTAATTTTATCAGTGGTAAACCATGATTATTTTTTAGCATGCATAAGAGTACTTTAAGGTTAACTGCTGCATCATAACTTATCTAAGACATAACATATACTTTTAAACTTTTTAGTTGTAATCCCTGCTTTCTACAGCCCTTTTCTTACTGCGTTTGCACAGTAGTGCCACAAAGTGCCATTACGAGCTCTGCTGTAATTTTCGCCTCATTCATTTTGAATCTGCAACGACGTAATATTGGCGTCCATTCACATTGCAATCCAGCATTGTGGAATGAGGTGGGAGCAGACGGTGGTGCTTTGTAACAAAGCAGCAGCAGTATGTGTACAATAAGCATCCATGCATTCAAAACAATAATGGTGGAAGAATGCCACATCGGGCTGTTTCTCACCGTAGAGATTCTACAGACTCAAGGAAAGTGGCTCTGCACCTGCAGGCTGTTGGACTTTTTGCCATTATTCTCTAAGAAATCGATTGGTACCAACCATGCCAGGATATCATGTCTGGAAGCTGCCGAAATAATGCTGCAAAGTTAGGCTATTTTTATTGCTATGTTATTAACATGGTGATTTTCACAGCAGTCATGTGACCTCTGACATCATACTATCTGAATGTAAATGGGCTCTTTGTGTTCCCACAAGTCTCTTTACATACATGTCTACTTTATGATGATAACATGCAATTAAAGTCAAAAACCACATATGTTTTATCATGCAGTTAAATGTGCTATTTCCGCTTACTATTTTCATATTTCTGCATACTGGGTCCCTAAACAGGCTTTGAAATACATAAATTGGGTATCACTGGAAAGCTGAGACTCTTGTGGATTCAATGGACGATGTCAGTCCCTGTAGTAGCCAGTGAGGGCATTTCTTGAGTCTCGACCTTGCTGTATAAAATGAGCTGCTGTGACCTCTTGGATAATCACAGCCTCATGAAACTTTACAGCCACAAACTAGAAGACCTAGAGTATTCTGAAGATATATAGCTTTCCTATATCTATTGACAATAAGGGGGTTTCTCAGCAGTTTAGAGAACAGAAGTGCTCGCCATTGAAACAACCATTGAAAATACAGAAGTCTTGCAAATCACCACATTTTTTAAAGCCAAATCAGAGCATGGATTTGTCTGTGTGGTCCCAAAGATCTTATCTGGTTCACAAGTTGAACCAACTGCGAACCAGCCCAGCCAAAGAACTAGGTTCACGTTGGTCAAAAACGGGTATCAGAGAATAAAAAGGAAACTATATCCTCTTCCTCTGATGTTTGTTGATTGAGGCCCATTGATCTTATGTAATGAATGTACATCAGTTACTTATAGGAATCAAAATTATATCTTACTAAAACTGTAAAGAGCGTATAAATCATTATTTTGGCCACCTGAGGGCAGTGGAAGCTCGCTGCAAACACAACATTGACATATTATAAACTTATAATTTGATATGGCAGATTTTTTTGTAAACCTTTGTTTATCCAGCAATTATGGAGCAAAATGATCTTCATTTAGGATTTATTTGGCCAATCTTAGTCCAATATTCCCTCTCTTAACTCTTTTTTTGTCTCTAGTGCTTCATTAGGTTCTCAAGCGAGTCTCCTACTGCCTGCTGTTCAGTGCAGGGGAGATGCCTGTTTTGACTGAAAACCAAACTATAAGAGTCAACCAAAAAAAGTTACAGACTGGACAGATAAACAATGAGCAGTAACTCACATTAAAGATGAGGGGAGCTTCAGATTCAAGTTATCATGTAGGTTCATCATTATAAGCAACCACTCTCACATGGTGAAAACCCTTAAAATAAGAATATTGATTATAGATGAGATGGCGGCTAAATTTGAATACATGTGTGCTGTGATTACCCATGGTACATACTACATACTGTGGTTCCCTCCACCATCTGAATAGCACATGAAAAAACAGAAGTAACCAAACTGAAGCAACAGGTTGGTGTGAGCACTGGGTCACTCTCTCTTTCCCCACTCCACGTGCAAAACCAAAACGCAAACCGGACTTGACAACCAAATCGGTCCCCCTCCCTCTTCCCCGGCAGTGCTTGGCTTGTGTTTGGGCCCCAGAGCCTATTTTAACCACAGGCATTTACAAGCTCCCCTCTAAACAACCTGCCAGGTGCTTTAAACCTCCTGCTGAAGGGCTGCAGAACGTTAGAGACTCCAATAAGATTAGAGCAGAATGGGCTGTGAATAGAAGAATGGAATCTCTTATAATGGGAAAGATTGTTAGCACAGCGATGTGTTGCTCTGAGCTCCCATGACCAATCTACAACTAATGAGCATTCAGTGAGCGTGCCCGGGGCTATGATGGGGACACTGAGGCGAGCAATTTCTCATATTTGTCAGCAACATGAGCTTATCACTTCGGTCAAGTTTTACACTTCAGTGTATGAATTCAATATGCCGAGGACTCTCAAACTGTTTGATGAAAATTCATGGGACTGGTCATTGACCAGTAAGTATTTTATAGTGAGATGTTCATTTAAGCATCCAGAGAGTGAAAGTCAACAAGTAAAAGTACAAAATGTTTTAAAATATATCCATGGCCTTGCTGTCATAATATGATTTGATTTCTAACATTTTACATAACCCTTTGATTTAGAACTCTCTATACCATTGGGAATACAATTATTATTCAATACTTCAGGTCATCAGGCATACAGGTGATACATCATACAGAATATTTTGTGGTTGTATGTGACGTTAATGGTGAAATTGTGGTAAAAAGGAACCAAAACTAGCAGTCTACAGCCAGCAGCTATGCTTAAGCTAAATGCTAATGTCAGTATGCTAACATGCCCCAAAGCACATGGCCATGATCACCATCTTGGTCTAGCATTTGTTAGACTGTAAAATAATGTGAAATTAACATTTATTTCACAGGCATTCAGTCATACACAAAGTATTGCACAATTGGTCTCCAACAACTCCTTAGAAAAATAACTGGCAGGTAATGTAGAGTCGGTTTATCAGAGGCTGTTTGCTGCTGGAAATGACATTACTGAGAAATTATAAGGTTGTAAGACTAAACAACAAGTTGGAAGACAAAACACTTGTGGGAACTGCATATATGGTGATAATTCTTTCTAGAGTGACACCTTATAATATATTTATACATTGGTGATACAGACATTAGCAGTTAGAGCAGTTTTCATTTACAGTCATTCATATTCTAGTAAATGTCTTCAAACCACAAATCATACAACAATTATCTTCAAACCAGCTAACTCCCTTATATTATTTTCTTGACTTGCTACAACATAACCTAAATGTTGTCAACATATATGGATTATAATATATAATATGGTTTCAGAAAGTGATATTCATGGTTTAATGATGCCACTGACATAAACTATGACAAAACTACAATGGGTCTAAACGCAATACTTTCCATAGTGTCATTCAGTAACTATTGTGCTGCATTGTCTTTTCCAGTGGAAAAAAGTACATTGAGGGAACAGGTGCATTGAGGTTACACACACACACACTCACAGGCACACACACACTCACTCCTCTCTCTCTCCGTCTCTCTCCGTCTCTCTCTCTCTAAGGAGCTTTATCCCAGGGCTTGTGTCTTTCTTTCCCTCGACAGAGCGAGGTGATGTTTAATGGAAAGTTAATATGGCTTTAATGCTTGTCGCCGCACTTCGACACCGAAGGCCCCACTAATCCACTCTGTTCCACACTGCCTGGAAACAGATGCTCTGGCCAAGGGACACAGAGAGAGCGAGGGAGCAGGCTATAAGAGGAGCGACACAGAGTGGAAAGTGAAGATATTGGCTATTAATTTCTGAGTATTGAAACAGATTACAGTTTTCCACAGTGACATAACCTTTTCACAAGCTTGTACTGCTCTAATATGCAAACCCTTTATCTGTAAACTGCGGCAGAAACCGGTCAATGCTGCAGTTGCTCCTTGCTCAGACTTTAATAATTTACACATTATTTTTGAGCTATAGGATCTATAGATCTTTTATCTATAATGCAACATTTAGAATATACAAACCTATATGTATACAAATACTTTGTATTAATATTGTTAATATGCACAAATCTATCTCCTTCTCTTCTCTTGAAATCATTTTTGTATGCAGTTAAAATGCTGCAGTTTTGGTGGTTAGCTCAGTTAGAAAAAAAATAGACCAAAATTTGTCATAGCTGCAACATTATCTGTTGGCCATGCACCCAAAATGTAGAATTGATAGAATAATTTAACATGAAAAAAAGCTTCACAACAACAGATCACTATTTGTGCTCAAAATGTATTATGTGCTCACAGTGTTTTATGATAACATGTTTTATCAATTTGTTTTTTATTGCCATTGTAATAACAGGTAACCACAGAAAAATAGTCCCTCATGATTAGCTGTAAGTAAGTAAGGTAAGTAAGTATGAAGTGTAAGAAATCAAAGTCTGCTTAGGGACTCGTACTTTATGTCACAAACATAACTCAGTAATATAATCATAACTACCTCACTGATAGCGATTACCTTTTTGCTCTAACCTTTGGGAAGTAGTGTTGTTTCCTAAACCTAATGAAACTGCGACTGTTTGATAGCAATAACAATGTGTTTAAATTGGTTACAGTTACATTCAGGTAACACTGAAAAGGGCGCTCAGTTCTCCTGTGGGTTGTATTTGAGGGTAGGAATACACAGCTTATGTGATCATATGGTTTAAAGACAGCCTCTGAAACATTTACCCCTGTTATTTTGAAAATATATCAAAAGGGTTAAAGTCAGATTAATCTCTGTTATGCTGCCGTTTGAAAGTGTTTGAAGCTCATGTGTCATCATTTTGTGTCAGCTTTGTTTTTTTACATGTTAAGAGTTGGAGGCTTAACTGGTTACCACACCGCCTTAGTTGTTTCCCCCCTCTTTGCATGTGTAATCAATACAGCCAGTAAGGTGGGGAGGGTTCATGGTGTAAGACTTCAAGAGGCTAATAGCTTTTAAAATGAGTCTTAACTGGTGTTTAATTCACCAGCAGCTGTTCTGCTGGTTAAGAATCGAGCAGCAGGCCGGTCTGTCTGTCGGACCAGGAGCAGAAATTAGTTCTGCTAATGCCCATGCTCCCTCCCAGGGAACCATCTGCTCCACTTCAATACAATAGAGGGATTTTCTGAAGAAATAAAATGCTTTGAACGCAAATTTTTCTCTTTCTCTTCCTCTCTCTTTCTCTATGGTGTTGTTTAAGGTGGTCATCATGATACCTTTAAAATGAGAAGTTTACTCGGTTTAACCGAAACAACATGAATTTGAATGCAAGAAAAAGTTGCATATTGTTATTATGTTGTCATTCTATTCTTTTATTTGCATTGTAATACACAACCATTTGTATTGGATCACTTGTTTACCCCCTCTCTTCTTCTTTTACCCATAAAATTAAAACTATATGGCACCAATACATAAATGTATAATTCCAGGACGACACCTCTTTCCAGGGACAGCATCTTTGGAAAATGACACCCTGTCAGGACTGTTCATTCAGTGACCATTTCCATTAAAAATTGCTGATAAGTTGCTGTTAAAGTTTGCTTTACATTCATCTCTGTTGTATTATGTTGGAATCCAAAAGTTCAAAGACGGGTGAATAATCAGATAAACACTAAAAGGAGTAAGTGAGAAAATGTTTGCCATGTATGGGAAGGTGAACAGTTTGCAGGCAGTGCAGAGGTCATAGGAAAAAGACGGCGTATGTAACTGAACAGTTTTTTGTTTGTGTGTTTAATATATGGTTGGCATATATGCTTTAGCTCCTTTCGTTGTAAGAGTATTGAAAATATGGAACAGACTTGTGTCCAGAAAGGTTGGAGAGGAAACATTTGGAGTGTCACCTTGTGGGAAGCTGCTGGCAGAAAGCTCTGACCTCAGGAAGCGTTCCCAGGGTCAATCAAGATAAGAACCCAGGTTCTGTAATCTGCTGGTTTAAGAGATGACAGGTGATTCAGTCATTCCTGTATCCTAAATCGTCACTGCTCGCTGAACATAACGCCAGCGACATTAGAGGAAAGTGTGAGAAATGATGCTTGTTTCTGAGAAACATGGCTACAAGGAAGATGAACATAGACGGGAGAGCAGCACGTGCTTAAATGCCATTAGTCACAGGTCTTACCGTGCACCCTCAGCTCACGGCCCTCAAGCCCCGACCAAATCTTCTTTGAAAAGCTTCTTTGTTTCTCTCTCACCTCTATCTTTCTGAAGTCCATCTACCACAGTTTTAACTGCCGCTGTTGTCAGGACACCACCACACAGTCAGGGCCGCCATGTCCTGACTGCAACCTTTGATCAGAATCTTTTCTGGTTCTTAAAGAATACATTTTTGGAAAGTTTAGAGTGTGACAAACCTACCACCAATCTTTTTAAGTCTCTGGGGTGGCACATAGGACCACACCTCAACCGCTCCACTCTCAGCCAACTATCCCATCCGCTTTCACTCACATTCCACACAAGAGCTGAGATCACGAAACATCACCTCGAGCAAACGAAAGCTACTACTCCATAGCAGAACATCCATCCAAACACCTCGGCTTACTGTATGCCCACTGTACAAAGAATCATTCAAAAGTTTCCACCAGCCACATCGACAGCAGCTGACAACTTCTCTGCCAACTCCACATCAGATGACACATTTCGTATTCCACAGCAGTGAGTCCAGCAGGCCTCAACACAGTGTTCTCCATGGTTTGTATTTCAAGCTTCAAGATTCACTTTCTTGTCATTTTTGTAAAGACAGTTCTATTCCGACTTCAAGACACCATTTGAACCCCTGACTTTCCCAGAGTAAAAGAGTTTAGACCATTATGATATGAATATATGAAGTTCATTCTCATGCTCATTTATATCTCATTAGTTGTTGCAGCAATTTTGTTACACAAATTTTGTGCTACATTTTACAGTTATTTTTTTAATTCAATATTTCATTAATAAAATTGTCAAAATGTAAAATCAAGAATAACATTTAGACACTAATATCTCGAGTAACACCATAAAAGCATGATGGGATTTAGTATCAAAGCCTTATGAATGTTTCTGTATTTTCACTTTAGTTTTGTAAACTGTTGGGGAAAAAACCTCTTATTGTCCTCATACTAAAGGTCACAGTGGTAGTGCTTTAACACGATGAGATCAAGTTTAAAAAATTCTCTCACTGCAAAGAAATGCTATTACAGGGAATAACATCATCGCATGAATAAAAACGGGCTAATTGAATCCAAGCTTTCCAATGATTTCCAATTTATGCAATTTCAAGACTGTTAAGGGACCACAGCATGCAGAAATATTTAAATATAATAATTTAACTGCATGACAAAAACAACAAGCTGCCTTAAACTGCTTGAGATTAGCATAAAGTGAACATGTCAGTAAAGAGGAGACTCGCGGTTAATCTTCATTCAGATATCTTGACCTCTTTGAAAGTTGCCATATTAGTTTTTCCCTCACTTAAATTTTCTAGAACTTTCGAGCGTTAATTCACCCACGTCATATGATACAAGTATGTTCTGTGTAGCTTTAAAAAACATCGGCACACTGTGGAGTTATGTCCTAATTCCAACATTTACAACACAAATACATATGGAACTGACTAACAGTAACAAATGACAATTATTTGGTATATCAGCAAACCCAATCCATAAAACACATCAATGTTAGCCTAAATATTTCAACACAGAAAATACTGTTACAACACAGAATATGTTTTAAAATTCTCTGGTTCCTCAGCTTAATTTAGGAGCACAGCAATCATTTTAGTAGTAAATGTAGCAGTAAAAAGGGAGATTTAAATATCACCTCCAGCAAAAAGTGCTTGAGTTGAAAAACATCTGCTGGTTTGTGCAACTCATCAACTGGATGAGAAATCTATCCACCACTCTGTATGCGCCTTGTTTCTGCTTCCTTTACATCTAGCGGTAAGATTGATGGAGTGCAGTTTGGATGACGGTTCAGTGAGCTTTTTTGTTTCAGAGAAGAGAGCTAAAGACAACCCAGCCTGTGGTGAAAGACACACACGGGCTGATCAGTTAGTTTTTCACACAGCCACTTTAAACTGACAGTCCCAAACATAATGGAGGTAATGCACTGCACACTATTTTTTTTTCTTTAATTATTGTGACAGTATTCTCATTAAATTGTCACTCTTCTCAAAATATTATCTCATGTTATTCCCGAAAAAAAATGTGGGATGTTTTGAATGTGCAGAAAGTTTTGAACGAGCAGTATTAAAGTCCATGGTTTAAATTAATGTATATATTAATAACAAGAATGAATCAGAAAAATCATGAATATTAAAATAAAGACTTGCAGCATTAAATTCCATCACATTTTCTTAACTTGGAATGTCACAGGACACCTGAAGTTTGCCTTTCACATTAATAAAGACATTTTTCACTATTAATTGAACACTCACGTGCACGTCTCTTTGAATAAAAGCATCTGCTAAATGAAATTGTTACACCATAAATTGGTGCATTATGTCCCACCAGAATGCAGGAAATGAAATGTTAAATGCTGTAATGCGATCAATGTCCCACAACTTTCCAAATAAAACCTAAGCCTCTTGCCTACGACCATTATTTTGAAATGACGATTATTTTCTCCGTTCAGGGATGAGCGTTGGACATTCAGGGGCAGTGGGTGTTCTGTGTTTCTGACCTTTGACTTTAAGTCTTTCGCTCTTTCAATCGTTTTAAGCGGAAAGCCAACCTGTCTCTCCAAAAGTCACTGCCGAGGGATGATGATAAGGACGCAAGGCGGGCATAAAATGTGGATTTTTGTGAGTTTGTTTTAATTTATCCGACCAAAGAGGTGTTTTTTCCTCTGTTTGTTCTGGACATTTTGCGGTTTCTAGATGCAGCATTCTGTGCAAGAATTAAACCGACCCCAAAAAATCATATGGTCATCTGTATGCTCACTACAAAAGTACTGGGTTTCAACATGCACTGTCCTTCTGTTGATGTAAGTGCATTTCATTTTCATTGGTGCAATAATTGAGTTTATTGTCTGCTTGCCAACAAATCAAAAAATATAAAACCAGGAGGGCAATGCAATTGTTTTTGACTGAGGTCCAATCACAAAAGAATCAGAGGACCGTTGACCAATCCCTTCGGCTTAGTGTTCAAAGAGATTCAGGGAAAGATGGACTGAGGGTTGAACTTGTGCGCGTGCACATGTGCATGAGCTGGAGTGTGTGTGTTTATGTAAAGGAGCGACTCCTTATAAAACCTTTCCAAGAAGCACACAGACTCATAGAGCGCAGATTGGGTGTGTTTTAGTTTGTTTCCCTTGGTTTTCTCTCCTGAAGACATATCTGCAGAAAACAAAAAAAAGGTAGGAAACTTTTCCAGGTCGGACAACCATGATGTTTCCCTGCAGCGCCCTGCCGCCGCCTCTCTACCCGGGCTTTCTGCGTCCCTCTGCGGCTCTCGCCTCGCCCCTGAACCAGTCACTCCACTCAGGCTTCCTAGTAGAGGATCTCCTCCGATTAAGTCAGCCTATCAGTTACGTACATCGGACTTTCCCCAGAGGTCCTGGAGAGTTTTTCCCGCTCAGCGCGGGACCGGGCGGCTCCCTCCGGCCGTTAGAGCCCAGCACAGAGCGCTCTGTGCCCCTAAACTCAAGCCCGAGCAGCCGCAGCAGCGGCGGCTCTCCGCAGAGCGCCTGCCCGGACTCTGGCCTGAAGTTCGGCGTCAGTGCGATACTCGCACCTTCCACACGAAGCGGTGAGTAGGAGAAACACTTCGGCTATATTACTGCTGTTAGTAGTCTTAATTAATAATCAAACTTTACTAAATATGTATTATTCTTATTATTCATATTTTTTTTTAAATCCTGCAATAACCTATGTAATATACATGTAGAGGTACATTAGGCATAACTTAATAATGTTCTGTTTTTTTTCTCCAATCAATTATTTCTTATTAATATAATAATTATTTTATTTGCTATAAATTCATAAGAAGCTGTAACTCCTTCATGATATTTATCATGTTCAATACATTTCTGGTTTATTTGCAGCAGCACATATAAATGTCAATTTGTGTCCTTTTTCAGCTTGCTCCTCACTCCAAAGTCTTCAGACCAAGACCTTCTCTTTGCCTTTATTTGATGGAAGCCTTCATCCCTTCATCAGAGCTTCCTATTTCACAGGTTGGTGGATTTACTATGTCATATATAGTCACTGGTCATTTCAGTACTCCAGAAAGTTTTCAGTATGATTTTGATGGTTTACTATATGAAAGAGAAAACCACTACATTGGGTTGCAGGATAGCTACCTTTTTTGAAAAACAGAAAAAAACCTTTCTCTTTTTTTTATTAGGTTATATAACATGTTTTGGTAGAGTAACAACATCCAAATATCTCTGCAGGGTTGATTAATATCAATGATTTAATAGTTTCTATGGCAGATTACTCAGTTCTAAAGTTTACAGAAACTCCTCAGCCAATTTTCCTCTAACTCATCCATACCACCATGTCTCATGTTTGAAAAAATAAATAGCAACACCATAGAGATAAAAAAAAAAAAAA
>CAFUXE010001332.1:66418-82914 GCA_903364295.1 Serranus cabrilla
TATTAAAAACTTTAAGTACCAGCAGCCGCCATCTTGGCTGGTTTTATAGCAGGTGGCTCCGGCTGCAACCAATCACAGCCAGGGCGTGAAACCTCTCCACCAATCCAGTAGCGGCTATGGCACACCCCAATCTGCATACAAAATAGTTAACCAAGGACGCAGGGCAGACATACACAGCAGTTTTACACAACTAATGACCCCAGTCATAATGTATTTCACAAAAATCTGAGCTGAAATTATGGATAAAGTGAAGTGTGTCTTTCAGGCTGGATTTAAGGGGGTTAAAAATCTGGAGTGCTCTCTTTTGTTCATTAATTATCAGTGATCATTGATCTAGATAATTGAAATAGTTAGAACTTTTTCATTGTATCTAAGGTGTAAGGCATTGTTTGGTAAGCTTTATCCACCATCTACAGTCAAGCTGTGCAGGACATTTGCTGATCATTGTTCATATATGGCAAACATTATCTGAAAGTGTTACATATTTCACTGCAATTTTCCCAAAAACAGGAACATTGAGAAAAGAATTTTTAAAAATGTGTTGCTTATATTAAATTGTTCTTTTGAATGGCAAGGTCAAATATCTGAAACCATTGTACTTCACAGTATTTTCTGAGAATAAAGCTTTATGAAATGAGCTTTAAGGTGCAAGTCACCTTTTAACTGGATCCGTTCTAAATTACAGTAATTCAAACTTTTTTAAAAAAAAAGAAGATATTTTCAAAGCATTAAAGAAACTGCTGCTTTAGATACATATACAAAAAGTAAATAAAATCAGTTTTGAAGACAAGTTGTTAAAAAAAACAAAACAAGACTTTATTGCCATTTTCCACTATGGATTATACAAGGAAAGCTGGAGGACAATGTAAGACTGGTACCGACATTCAAATTAAATACAAAAACAATGTGATTAGCATTTCTCTTTTCTTTCAGATGACTTACAAGGCCATCATCATCATAATAAAAACAATGACGTAATTACACAGCGTTGTTGTTAATGCAAACTTTATTTACATGAGGAAATTAAAACAATCACCGACTTCATGCCATACTTGTTAAGCCTACAAACACAGAGTGGCTGCTGTTAAATAACTGATAAAGAGAGGTTTGAGTGGAGGACATTAAATACAGTATTTACAGCCAAATGTCAACCCACAGCACAGTTGAACACAACTTAAACACACCTGTTCACAGCTCTGCTTGGTCCTCCTGCTCACCTTGGAGACAGATTCTCAGTCTCGATAGGCTGGAAAGCAACAGTGGGCATCGCTAAAATGAGTCACTTCTCTAGAATAAAATAAAAGCAATAGTCTTTAACCCTGTACCAACAAGTCTGCAGGTTTTAACCACAATCAAACACTTCAGCTGATCATTCAGTTGAGTTCAGCTGGGAGGAAAAATCTGACAACTTTTGGCCCTTTTAAATCTGAGGATTGAAAACCATTGACTTCAGACAAACACTACAGTGCCACAAAATGCTTTTAAAATAAAACTGGACAGACTTCCTATGTAATCCAGTCTAAACACCTGGTTAAAAACAGACAAATATCCTCCTAGTATATAGCTGAGGTGTTTAGATTCTTGTCAATTAAACCTCAGAGGGCTTATGTCACTGTGTAAATGCAGTTCAGCTTATTTTTTTTTGCAGCACAAATTGCTAGAAATAAGACATTTTTGTTGATTCAAGTTAGTTCTGGAGACCCATTTGCACTGTGCCATTTAAAAGAGGCTTCAACTATTAGCCTTTCCACCAAACAACACCAATCTGGAATTTATACCTTAATGATTCAGGCATGAAAACTGTGAACTTTCACATCCCAAATGTTTACATGCTCCCAGTACAAGCAGACTTCAGCTGAGAGTTACAAACTGATACTATGACAGTGTTCAGCCACAAGGGGGCAGTCATATACTGCATTTACACAGCTATATACAAGCGTGTCTCTCCATCCAAACACAGCAGCACTGATGTACATTATGGTAAAACAGGAAAAAAACAACATTTGTTTTGTCCTGAAACCACAAGAGAAGCACTTCATAACAGTAAAGTGGTTAACAACCTTTAAATATGTACAAACATATTGTGCCGTGATACTAAAACAGAGAGGAGTAGGGTAAGGTCACCATTCCATTATCATAATACAGTAAAAAGTGTACATAGATGAAGGGCGAGTAGCAACCTAAAAGAGTAAGACAGGATAGGACAGGACAGGACGAGACAGGATAGGATATGTCGGGACAGGACAGGAGGTGTGAAGGGTGGGTGTGACAGTTTCTCGATAAAACTGTACAGACTGAGAATTACAGCCAACTACGCGATGCTGTACACACATCAAAGCTCACTCGTGGACTCTGAATCAGCTTTTCATAGAACAGCTTTCTGTTAAGTTTTAATATTAGCTAAAAACACTAAGATGGTTCTGTAGTGTGTGGAGAGGCTGGAAAGCCCAGTCACAGCCTTAATTCAATCTTAACTCAACTACAATCACATTAGGGTGTGTTGAATTTACAGGCACAGTGGGTGGAGTCAAGTTCAAACTTCAGGGTGGGTTTTTGTCTGCTGCTTCCTGGTTGGCTGATAGAGGGTGAGCTTTAGTGTGCAAGTGCTTGCTATTTCCATCCACCAAAACATGAATATAAACACAGAATGAGTTAAAAAAAAAAAGAAAAGAAAAGAAAAAGGTGGATTTTTTTTTAATTTACTACTACCAGCTGAACTCTACAGGCTCCGTGGATGAGATGAGGCGGTGCTCCTTACTGCCGGTTGCTCTTTATCCTTTCCAGACGTTTCTTCAGGTCGTCCAGGTTGGCTGCCGGCGAGGCTGAGCGGGTGTGTGCGTGCGTCGGGGAATGGGAGTGTGCGTTGTGTTCCTGCTGGTACAACTCTCGGGACTCTTTGAGCTGAGATAGCTTACTGTGGAGCATGTCGGTGGAGGAGGCCACCGACGGTTTAGAGGACAGCAGGGAGGAAATGGGAGGTCGTTGCTGGGGTTCGTCCTCGCTTCCTCCGAGACCCTGCTTCAGGTAGAGAGGGAGACGGAGAAGAGACGGGTTAGCACACAGTAAATAACATTATGTCGCTGTTCACACTTGAAAATACTTCTAATTACAGAGCAGATTCAAGCCCTTCTACACAACTTAACCCTGCAGTACCTCACCAGAACTGCTAGGGACGGCTTATTAAACAGCAAACTGCACCAAAAAGAGTCCAGTGACTGTTTCACAGATGATAGTTTTATATCATAACCTAATACTCCTAAAAATTCTTTCTTTTTTTAATAAATTCCTATTTACCTTGATCATTTTGCACTAAAGCTCTATACAGGAGTATAGAAATATAGACTTTACCTTGTGGATATTTTAAATGTAATATTTATTTATCTAATTAGCAGAAAACATGCTATATACATATATTAAATGACATATCAAGATAAAGGATTTTGGCCACATTGCTTAGGTGATCTGTAGTTATAGCTTCCAAAGGTAGCATACACGCTCCATGATCAGTTACACACAGCTTTATAGATTTTACTTTTTGGGAAAAAATGAGAACGTCAGAATCAGTTTCAGAATTGGTGTCAGTGCGAAGGAAGTTGGATCGGTGGAAGCCTGATATATAGACTGTAAAATGAAAAAGGTCAGGTTGTTGGACAAACAGTGTACACTCCAAATCAAGTAAACTAAAATTTATCTTTAATCAACACAATGCAGTAAAAGACTTAAGTGTACACTAACCCTGGCGGTGTTTTCCAGGCCTTGTCTCTGTCGGAGGATCTTGAGTCTCTCGTAGTACACGGCCGGTTTCAGCTCTTCATTGTTGCTGGTCAGGTTGAAGTCCATGCCATGCTGAGGGATCACTGTAGAGACACACACGTTATGATGCATGCCTGACAAAATTGTGACTGAGGTGCACGGTGAAGGCTTCCAGTTGTACCTGCTGAGGTCTGGATGCGAGCCTTGCCCTCTCTTTCGGACTCGATCATGCGGAGGCCTCGCTCCACGTAGCTCTGGAAGAACTGGGACGAGTTTTTGAGGAAGGGCTCTACATCGGCGTCAGAGTACTTCTGTTTGTACTCGTACAACTCGGTCAAACCCTGAGGAGGAGAATGGAAAACATGACGTGATGTTTCAGTAATGTGTCCAAACCCTTCATAATACACTTTAGTAAGATGAGTGATGTCTCACTATGGGATGGGTTAGGGTTCCATTGGTAAACCCTAATTTGCTTTACCAATGGAGGAAAATGTTTTATTCGTCCCATTACCAGCATCGAAAGGCAGCGAACGGGAGGCAAATATTCAGCAATGTTAAATTTATGTATTTTTTTCTCAGATGTGCACATGCCTGAGTTCCAGGCTCCATGCCCGAGTTAAAATGGCTCACCCTCACCCCCCACAGGCAGCTGTAACACCAGGCTCTGCAGCTTGAGAGGAAGGGTTGAATGTTAACAGCAGGTGGCTCAACCTGACATCACAGCCACCAGCCAATCAGGACTGGATTCATGAAATAAAAGGTTTCTGAGGAATATGTAGGCTGGCACAACCCATAGTCAGACATCAAAATAAGTCCTTCAATGAGAACCTTGTTTTACACTTCAGAGAATATTTCTTTAAAGTTTGAAGTTGCAACAATTGGTACATTACAAACGACTGTAAACATGGAGTAAAGCTGACCTCTTTGGTGTTCTCCTTGGAGCCGATCTTCTTGAAGATTTCAGACAGAATGTCACTGACTTTAGCCTTTGACATCCGATCCTCCTGAGAACAAAACACAAAGGACAAATTCAATCAGTTATGCATCAGAATAAACAGAGATAAGCCATCCGACAGACAAGAGCTGTACTGAATATGGAAAATCTTGATTTCCTCTTGTGGGGAATCAAATAACATTAGCACTCAAGTATGTGTGTTGCTCACCGTGCGCAGACCAGTCTTCTCGTTGCCACGGTCACTCTTGAGTCCTGATAGGTTTCCAGAGTGTTTGACCACCCGCCTCAGATGAGCCTCCAACTCTGACTCATTACGATTCTCGATCATTGATAGGTGATCCAGAATCTGTGCAATACGCAATTCAAAATACATGACATTTATTTCCCAATCACATTTATCACAGCAGAGCAATTGCTTAAACAGGATTTTTTTATTAGTGTGTGTGTGTGTGTGTGTGTTTACCTTGGCCCCTGTGAGCTTGCAGAGTGTGTGTAAAAGAGTCTTAAGGGTTCTGTGTGGCACGTCACTCTTGAGCTGCTTTAGTTTCTCTTTGGGGAAAACCTTCATGAAGTTGTGGACGTCCAGTAAGATCCGATCCAGGTTGATGCTGTTGATGGTCTCCGGGAGAAAGCGGATCATCCTCCACAGACACTGAAGCCACATAAACACGGGAGAGTTAGAGGTGAATGAGGCGGCGTGTTAATGGACAGCAGGGCTGGTACAAGAAGGATGTTAGGTCCTCCTTACCTTCATGACCAGCTCAGAGAACATGGGCGGGGCCGTGGTGACTAAACTGTCCTGAAGCAAAACCAGCAGAGCACTGCAGAGGGGCGGGAAGGTTGAAAAACAATATTGAGCTGGGATTGAAGTCAGAAATACTTAAGCACTCTTCATAAAAAAACAAAACAAAAAAGTCTTTTGATACTCAATTAAGAAACTAACCTGACAGAGTTATGCCATTACAGGTTACATTTTATTCAGACATCAACTGTCTTCATACTAACCTGATCATGTTGGTCTGGTCGGACTTCTCCAGAACTCTGGTTACCAACAGGTTGACAGACCTGATGACCTGCAGTCCATCCTCTATGTCCTCCACTCTGCTATCCAGCATCAGTGTTATCACACCGTGCATCAGGTCCTTCAACACACCCATAGATGCCTCTCTGGCCAGGGACTCCATAGAGAACAGCTAACATCAAAAGAGAGGAGAAGAGAAACCATCAGTGTCCACCTCACCAATGTACTTACAGTGTCTTGACATACTACATAATCACATGCAACACTGTGACTCACAGACAGCATGTTTCCTATGATGCAGCTGTACAGTTTGATGATGTCTCTCTTGTCGAGTCGGTCGTCGGCCATGTGCGTGCTGTAGATGAGCCGCAGCTGCATGAAGGTAGCGATGAGGAACTGATCGATGTGTCCCGACATGACTTCTGCTTTGTCCTCCTGCCGCAACACCTCGTCGATCTGAGGGGACAGACCGCACTTTAGAGCTCACCTCAAAGCAGCTGTTAGGGTTGGGAAACACCCAACAGTGAAACATCACGGTGGATGATTATATTATCAGTGCAAAGTCAAAATCATATGGAAACAAAACCTGCTACAAGCATTTAATAGATGCCACCGCAAACACATGCCTGAGTACAGGTGTGGATGGGGGGCGGGGCTTTTAAGTCACAATGCTGGGCTCAGTGGTTGATGACTGTCAGCCACCACGCTATGATTGACACGTGAAGCTCTCCATAGCTTTGTACAGTGAGTATGAGCTCATGCAGTACTTGTTTTTGCTCGTCTGTGCACTTGTTTGTCATTTGTTTATTGCATATGTTTAAGGACTCTTATGTTTGTGCGTTGTGTTTGCTCTTTATATTTTTATAATTCTAACTTTTCTGTAATTTATATTCACACTTTCTGTTTTCTGCTTTTGCTGCTGTGATAAGGGAATTTCCCCGTTGTGGGAATAGTGTCATTTCCGGCAGCAGCAGGCAGCTATCAGAGAAAAAGCTCTAAAAACACACTGTACACTACCTGCAGCACCAAACAAGTTTTAATTATGAGTCCCACACTTTAAATCCTTTACTACGGAGGGGCACAACTGAAAAGGTGCCAAAATGCAGCTTCTCTAAGGCCATGAAAAATGTCCATAAATAACTTATTGAATAATGACCAGGTTCAATATCATAGAGGATGAATGAAGGGCAAACTGTAGCTGTTGAGCCACAGCCAGTGCAGTCTGCCCGTCCTGTGCTTTAGCTACAGCAAGAAGAATGAGTCACTTTGAAGTTGGAGGTTGAATAGAATCCCATGCACATCATCTTGCTTTTTTTTGTTCAGGGGGATCGTGTTGGTTAAGGCAACTAATGTTTAAGCTAGTGAGAAAGGATGGTGATTTTCTATCGTGTATCGTGTGTGTTGTGCGTTTCCCAAGAGCACTAAAACAGCTACTCTGCTCGTCATCCTGCCGTTAAAAGGTCCAATGTTTTATTTATTGTCTGAATTTGAGGGGAAAGAAAATAATATTCTGAAAGCAGGCCACAGCCCTCTGTTCCAGATCTGCCTTAGTGCCTTTCACTCATAATTTCAGGGAAGGAAGGAAGGAGGGGGAAGAAGAGCGGCACTGATTATGATAAAGTGTGCTGCTGCTTCAAGCTCCTCAAGCCTTTTTAAAACATTGCATTAACCGATCCCTGCATGTTGGAGTAAACAGGCTCCCTACATTACTCGGTACTCCAGTGTTTCTCTGAACTGATTTCTGGCAATTAGCGTAACATCAATCTGCCGTCTCTAGCAGATTTCTGTCTGCTCTGAAGGACAGTAATGAGCTCAGCAGCTCGCCATCTTCATCTTTCTGTCGGCTGATTCCAGTAACGTACACTACAGCAGCAGAGGAGTTCTTGGAATATTTAATGCTAATAATCGTATCTAAGCACATATATATTTGTTACATTTTCCCTGTCTTAGCCGTTAATTAATTTCATATTGTATTCTAGTCGCTTAGATTTGACTTCTATTTTGAAGACACACTATTGAGACATCAATTGAATTTAGTTCAATGTTACTGCAAATTTTAAAAGAAATATACAAGAAGATGTTGAATTTGTTTTGTTTTTCATCCAATCAATAATCGATTCATCAATTAATAGAATATCAATATAGTTGTTAGTTGAAACCCAAGAAATTAAACAAATCAAGACAAAAGGAGTGGAGTCAAAAAAAATAAAATACAAGTGAGATCATTATTTAGGATCAAAAAAGTGAAAGGTGGGGTGTGAAAGGTCAATAAAATGTAGCAGGTGATAAGCAGGTCCAAATGTTGTTCCCAGTCCAAACCTGCTTTGACAAACATTTATGAGCTCTGGTAACTGGCTCATGGCAGTGAGCAGTAAATGTAAATCCGAGCTTCAAAACATTCCTTAAGTGATGTCAGACAAGCTTCATACCTGTGCCAGTGCCTGTATGCTGTTGTTAATATCACCGCTAGCCACCTGAGAGATGACAAAGTTGATGGTGGAAGCCGTGCTGTTGTGGAGGTCATCAAAGTGTGGAGAAACCGAGCGCATCCTTTAACACAAAAACACAATATTAGTTCAAAAGTGCTTTTAATGCTCTACTCCAATGTGCTTTAGTGTCTGAAACACAATCTAGCCGTGTGTTTACTTGGGTTCAGGGATCATGATGGGTTCCAGCAGCTCGTCCAGCTTGTGTTGGACGAGGTCCGGCAGCTCGCACACTCGGCTCTGGTCCATTTCGATCATGTCCAGGTCCAACTGAAACTCCTTGGGGATGGACGGGTGGGAGGACTCGCTGTGCTGGGCGTTCTGGCGGGCTTGGCTGAGGAGGAGACATGACAGTATATTTAGTCCAGTGGATTTTTTGACTTTTAAGTTCCAGTAAATGACTTTATCTCATTAGACTGAGACTCTTAGACAGTATGTCTCCAGCGGTGCTCAGTCTAATGTGATAATACTAAGGAGAAGGCCTGTCACAGTAACTATTTTTGTTATGTCCAAAACAATATCGCCATAATATTGTAATTTCAAGACCAATTTTTGACATTAAAACATCCTAAATAAATTAAACCACACAACCCAAACATTAATATAATACTTTTTAATCTAATGAAAATATCTATAATTTAAGGGTGGACCAGCAGCACTATAAAACTTCAGAGTCGGGGCAAAGGCAGATCCGATTCACGCAGGTGGATTTCTCCTGAAGAACTTCGATCTCTCTGCAATGTAGACAGGCAAAAAAGTTCTAATCCTTGTGAGCATGTGCAGAACAACAAACAGACAGACAGCAAAGCCTGAAGCAGCAGGATGCAAGCACAGATATTTGCCAGAAGCGACGGGCCCGTGGGTTTAAAATAACTGCAACTAAAGCCCAACTGAAACACTGACCGTGTTGCTTTTTAACTGATGATGACGACTGATGAACTAATGATAAAAGGCAAACGACAGGAAGAACAAGACAATCAGTTATATATGCAGCTAATGTTCCAACTCTTAGCAGTAAGACTAATATTCTGGCATATCTCTATCCAGGACTCATCATGTGCTGATATTAACATTCGGACTTGTTTTTTTCCTCACTGATGCATAAATACAAACAATCACCTAATCACTGTTATGTTTATACCAAGTAAACTCTGTAAATGCATTATTTTTGAAAAGTGCATTACCAGTGTTGTGACTTATAGTTCTTTTGTACATATTTCCCACCATAGAACTTAGCAAAATTGTTGATAATTATAGAAGGTAAAAAAATAAAGACAAGGTTATTAATGGGTTTTGCAACTGTCAACATTTTTTGAGAATACAGTGTTCCTATATTTGCAGCTGGCAGAAATGTGTATGACCAAGCAGAGAACAGTTCGTCCTGAGTTCCAGGTTCAGTAAACAGAACATACATAAGCAAGACGGAGGGAAGATGGGGCAAGAAGAATGAACCACATTTAGAAAGTGATGGCAGGACATTTGGAATTTAGTCTGGCGCTTTACCTACCACGTGACTGTTTCTAGCAAGAACAGACTCTGAACTCCCACTACGTAGAGAAGCACGACTAACACTCAAATGTCACGGCGAACCCCTCCGTTCGTTAGGCTTATGAATGATGAGTATTAGATCGCATTCAGAGGAGCTGTTACGATGACAACATGTAGAAAAGAGGGGCGGAAGAGGTACTCACATCCTATAGGTGCGATACATTATTCTGCTCCGGAACAGAAGGTAGGCAGAGCAGAGAAAGGAGAAAAATCACACAGGAAGAAAGATGAAGGGTTAAGAGACAGACAGGCAGAGACTGGCAGTCGGACCGCCAGCCAGCCAAAGACGCAAAGACACAGAGGGTTGGTTTCACAGACACAGTGGATAGAATTTTATGTGCTTTTTTTTTTAATAAGTATCTGTGAGATCAACCCAACATGCAGTGACTGACCACGACAAGAAGAGAAGGACAGATTAGTTGCAAGCAACATAAACATTCAAAAGATTTATTGCATGCAGATCCGCCAATACCCAGGTAGAAATCTGTTATGTTTGTTGGTAACATGCTTATGAAAAACAGATGGAAAAGTTGGGTTAAAGAACCATCAAGATATTTCAAACGCCACTGCAAGATGAAAGGTTTACTACCAGCGAAACTTCTCATCTACAGGGCAGTGGATGTTGGTTGGAAGGTGAATCCTGCTTCTTAAATAAATCAATTTTCCTCTTTTTCGTAATGACCAAAAATCTAATTCTGCCAACTGAGATTGAATGTTGCGACATGAAGAAAAACGAGTTTACGAATGAATATATTTTAAATAGGCACTGTAAAACCAGTTATTAAGCAGTCAGATGATTGTTCAGAAAGAGTGCTACGCACTTTGTTTGGAGAATGTTTAACAAAGACAACTTCTTTCCAGGATATCTTTGCTTACTTCAGCTTATTCCGCATGTGTGACAACAGCACGGTTTCCAGGGAAATGTGAAAATGTGTGGCCATTGAAAAACACAACAGAATTTTGCCCAACTGACGTCACGGTATGTAGCAAAAATGACATTTTTCGTGTCCCCAGTTTTCCATAACGTTTTCTACAGCATCCAAACTTTTTTTGGAATCAGGAATGTTTTTTTTGTGATGCGCAATTCTCATTTGCTTTCCTTACTGATTTTAATTCCGCTCATGTTAATAACGTACCCCGCAGCCGGAGTCAAATAGGACCTACTTGAGTTTGTTGGGGTCTTCCTGTGCGGGCTTGCGGAGGAACGTGGCGTTGGGGTTGGGGGCCTCTCTCTCCCTCTGAGGCCTCTCTGTCGCACTGGGTTTGGCAGGAGCTGCAGCCGCCTTCTTGGCTGAACGCTTGATCCTTTCCTCCAGCATGCTCATGTCTTTCTCTGACAACTGGAAATGATGGGGGAAGAAATCACGTAAAATTGCATGGAATATGTTTTGGGATTGAGTCTTATGACATCTGACAAAGCCGTTATGACAGCTGTATCGTCTCTAGCTTACATTTCCTATTAGTTTGTAGACTTGGTCACCACAGACGTTGTAGACAGCCACCACAGTGTTCAGGGCAGCATTGCGGACCGATGTGTCTCTGTCACCGATGTGAAGAGCAATCTCCTTCAGAGACTTAGCTGGAGTAGGCTGACATACATTCATCCCATAGCCCTCTATCAAACAACCCAACTCCTCCAGACATTCTGAGGACAGAGAGGAGGAGGATGATGAATGTCGTTTCAGTGATTCTCTTTAAATACTTTTCCCAGGTTTGTACAGAGATTGATGTGGCTTCTAACAGTAAGCTCGCTGCCTGGAAAGACATACCCGCTCTTTGTTTGGAGTTCTTGGACTTAGTTCCATCCATAAGGAAAGGGAAGACCTTGGATGCTGGGTAAACCTTACACAGCATGGTCAGAATGGCCCGAACGTCTTTGCGGACCACATCCTTTGACTCTCCAACCTGAAGAGCAGAGGAGAAGAAACTGAGCAAAACAAAAATCTTTACAGTAGCGTCTTTTACGATTCTGAGTGGCACGTTTGCTCACCTTGGTGATGAGGTAGGGGACGAAGGAGTTGGCCTCGTACTCAGTCAGGTGGTAGTTCTCCCTGTTCAGCATGGCAAACAGCAGCTTCAGATACTCCAGCACCTTCATCAGGACTGTGGTGTTGGTGTCAAAGAACCGCAGGGTGAACCACTTCAGAATCAGGTCCAGGCAGCCGATTGTGGCTTCACTCTCACTTTCCAGCCTCTGTCACAACACAAATACAGAGATTATTTTCAGCACTAGCCTCGTCCTAAAAATTCACAATTTGTAGATTTAGACCAACCACTACCTCGATCATGACTCCTATGGCCTTGACGTGTCTCTGAAAGTCAAAATGAAAGAGCTCATCCTGTAGCCACCGAGCAAAGCAGGTGGACATCTGAGTCTTCAGTTGCTCCACGTATTCATCTCGAGGCGTGTTGAAGTTCCATTTCAAAATCTACAAAAGAAACATTGTGAGTATGCAAGTAAAACAGGCTAGCAAGAAATAATTTTGTTTCCGACTCATTTTCATCAGTATTTCACTTAACCATACTGGATCCCTTTACCTATCAATCGTTATGTCACCAGTTTCAGTTAAACTTCCAGATATACAGTACATCATTAAAGGCCTTTTGAGCAAATATCATGTCTGAAAATGTGTGTTAATCGAGAATTTGGTTATCACAATTTATTTTTCTATGAAAACATGACAAAAACTGTAAAAACTGTTGAACTTGAACCAAAAGGGTTGGATCAATGATGCAAGTCAACTTAAGGGGGCACGCTGTGCATAAATTACTGAGGTGGGCGTCTATGTACTCCTTACAGGCACCTCGCAGCTAAAGTATACTGTAAAGGAAATGATGTGTATGAAACATGACAGTTGGGGTTTAGAAGAAGCCAATTTAAACTTTCAGTTGGGGACGGGAAAGTTTCTGATCAGAGGCAGATTCAAAATAAACGGCATAAAATGCATCATGGTGACAAGTTAACAACAAGCACTTAAGGTTAGCCCTCGCTTAGCCTAATATTTTGGTCTGTGTGCTCTATAAACTATTTGGCTTGGAAACAGTAACAGCCAAAAACAGCTGTTCCTCAGACGTCCTTTCTATCACCCCTAAATAGACATGAATGGAACAATCTGTTGGCTAGTGATAGTTTTTTTTGCGTTCATGGTTATGTTATGTTGTAAAGTGTAAAAAATCTAGCCGACAAGTATAAATGTTGATTTTTGTAGTGTTATCAAAAGAAAAAAATTTTTTTTTGAAGTGTAAACACAGCATTTCTAAGAAGTTGTTTGCACAAATGGCCTTCAATAAAATACAGCTGTTACCTTCAGTTGCTTCTCCTCTTTGATCCTCTGTTCTTTAGCATTGGGGACGAGGATGAAGATTGGCCCAGACCGATCTTCATCATCCTTCTGGGCTTTGGCTGCAGGCTTCTTACCAGCTGCACCCTGAGAGGAGAGGCGACACCGCAGTGTGAGGGACAGTGAGGGAACCTCCGTGCTCCGTCTGTGGAGGTTTACTCGCCATTATTTGTAATCATGTTTACTAAAGGGTTTCTTGTGTGTGATTTGGATGACAAAAAAAAAAAAGAAGATAACAACATTTAATAATACGTGTGTAGAACAGAAACAGGAGACAAAGAGGTGTTATGCTGAAAAGATATCGGTGCAAGTTAACACAAACAGATGTGACACTATTCCAAAGCTTGGAATAGACGTTCAGAAACACACATTCATGCAGTGGATTAACTTCATGTGACCCCTCTCAGTCTGTGCTTGATTTCTGTAAGCATGCAGTGCTGTAGTGCCATCATTAATGTGTCCTAAATCAGACATTTTTGTTAAAACCCTAAAACGGCTCATTTCACCTCCAACCTATGTGTCCAAGTGGATTTGGTTATACAGCTGTAAAATTCAGTGGCGGTATTAGTGATTAGAGAGACACGGCATTAAACTGCACCAAGATCCGACGGGGTCAAGACAGAGAAAAGCTGGACAGGGGTTAACATCCGTCAGGCTAACAAGTGTCCGTTGAGAAACCCCGCCCAGGCTCGCTACTCAGCTCCTCTGGAGCTCACAGCTGGCTTTAACAAGGAGCAGCTGGGAGACAAAGTGTAAAACATTCTGGGCTGAGTTTCATCACAAGGACACCTGTAACACATCTCTACCTGTTGACTGCTAGCAGCAGCCTTCCCTTTGCTGGGGGGCTTTTTACTAGGATTACTGTCCTTGTCCTTGGAGGAAGGGGGAGGGACAGGTTCCTCAGGAGGGGAGGGAGGCTGGGTGAGTAAAAGAACCACATCATATTTACACTTCACTGTAATGAAATGACTAAAAAACTAAACAAAATGACGTAAGAATGTTGATGCCTCATATGCACAACCATTAACAGGAATGACATCAACTCGAATACAAATGGTGGATGTGTAAATATTTAGAGAAAGTCCAGGGGTCTCTTCCAGAAAGCAGGTTTAACAGACCCTGAATTAGTCAACTCTGAGTTTAGGGTTAGGCTTAAAAAAATAAAAACTGTGTAGCCGGTTTCAGAACAGCTGATCATAGTCTCAATCAATCGACTGAGAGTTTTTATGAGATTACTCTGACAAAAAAAGTCATCACCTATGGAGGTCCAATATAACAGTTCAGCCTGGCAACATGTAAATAAAAGCTTCCATTTTAAACCAGTGTACATATTATGTGGACTGTGCACATTTATTGAAAAAAAAAATCCTGAGTCAGAGCAGGGAAATTGCCACTGAGTAAATATATTATAGTTGTATTTAGTGTTTCTATTAATTCATCTTTCAGCAGACTTGCACTTCCTTAATGGATGTTTAAGTGGTGGAATCTGACTGTATTACGTTGTTCAGCTTTAATCTGATGGGACAACTGAAGATGGATAAATATCAAAGACAAGCAATAGAGATTTGATTTCAAGCTCACAGGCTGAACACACTGATGTTCCTTCAGAACGACCAATTAAATCATGAGTGAACAATTAATTATTCTTTGGTCCTTCCATTGTCAAGCTTCATACTGATTTTTTATTTCAACTGATACAAATTATACAGTTGTCATAGAGTTATATAAAATAAAATAAAAATCCAGATCCAAAAACGAGGACAGGCACACATTTTTTCTGTGCTGAGGGTGGCTTGATGCTGTGTAATATTCATTTTTCCCTTCACATTCAAAAAGCCTGACAGAACTTATTAAAAGCAATAACGGAAGGTGCATTATAACCAGGACTTTGATTGTGACATACAATAAAACCCAGCAGCTAGCAGGATAAGGTTCACAGAGTCAGTCAAGTGTGTAACAGTAACATGACTGAGTTTATGTTGCTTCCCCCGTTGGAACTGGAAACCCAGAGTTTACCCTCAGAATTTTCACTAAACCCACTTTCTGGAATCCACCCAGAACTGTCAAATTTTAATGGAATACGTCTCTCTTGAAACACATGGGGTGCTAAATCCAATTCTACTTTGGCTAGACAGCCATCACAACATGTATAAAAGAGTACAAAGAATAACAAAATATCAAAAACACGGAAAATTTAAAAAACAGAAGTTGATTCAAGATATACGTACTTTCTTTCCAGCCGCTCCTCCTCTGACTTTCTTAACTTCAGGTTTGCTGTCAAACTCGTCAGCAGCTGGCTGCCTGGAGGCTGCAAAGGAGAAGCATCGGTCAGTTTTATTATAGTCTGTGAAAACTATGAAAGCATTTGACGTCACAAAGTGTGGGATGTCAAATTTCTCCATTTTGCATTATATATGGTTTATATGGTGCTTTCTCACCCTCTAGATCAATCTACATTTCTCAATCTCACACCAAATCTATTTCAACACCTGTAGAAAGATGTAGATATCGCTACATAAATAGAGTCTAAAAAGTCAATAGTTGTATTGTCATACAAACCTGAAGGCGCTCTGCTTTGCTCTGCTGAGCCTTTCCCCCCTCCAGATTTGGCAGGAGCGGCAGGTTTAGCTGGCATCACTGCTCGGGCCTTTTCCAACATGGCTACGACCTGATCTCTAGAGGAAGACTGCAGGAACAGCAGGACAGAGACATTCATTATTGCGGACGAGACTGAACCAATACCACTGCCACAAAATATCTTAGTCTTAGTTATTTGTTGGCTAGAACACAATAAATGGATTCAGTACTTTGAGTTTCCCAGCAGCCTTGTCCATCTTGTCGTAGCCAAGGTGCATCATGAAGGTAGGCAGAGCATCCTGAGCCTTCTTCCTCACATCTCCGTTTCTGTCCTCCAGACAGGCGTAGAGCTGAGGGACACACAGCATCAGGTCCCCCGGCACGGTCCTCAGGGTTGGTAGCTTCTCTGCCAACCAGCCTAGCAACTGGGTGATGAAGAGAGTTTTATGGTGAAACATATACATCTCTGACCCACAGTGTGTGTACTAGGATTTTGCACAGGAATAGGTTTGCCTAAAACTTGGGCTTCTAAAAGCCTACGTGCATGAGTTTCTGTCAAGACTCACATTTCATCGGTTATCTTTTATCACAGCTATAATAAACTATAATTTACTTTCATCAACATAGACCAGTGAGCAAACACAGTGTTCTTCAAAGTAATGTGATGCAACAGTGGTAAACATGTCCCAACTTCCTTGAAAAATGTTGCAGGCATATAATTCAGAGTGACTTACTTACAATAAACAAAGTTTCAGTTCTAACATTAAATATATTGTTTTTGTAAAGTTTTAAATTAAGTATTTATCAAAATAAGG
>CAFUXE010001332.1:83743-110597 GCA_903364295.1 Serranus cabrilla
TACTGTGGTTGGTGTGCTTTGTGCTCAGTACCTTGCTGTCTCCCAGTACAGTGATAACAGGGATTCCAAGTGCTTTAACATGCTGCTTGAGTCCAGGCCCCATGGCTGTAGCCAGCTGCTGCAGGATAGTCAGGGTCTGTTGGACCTGGAGATCACAGAGGAAATGGTCATTGTAGCCAGAAATTTTACATTTTCACTCCAGTACCCATTAGTCCTGACTGAAAAGTAAATCAAATTCTGCAGAAGTGTAAAACTTGAAATATCTGGTTTATTTTGGCTTTGCTACAATTTTGGCTGGAGGCTTCTGCTATTTTCTTACTTTAAAAATCTATTAATATTTGATCATTTTTCTCCGTCGTGTTTATTGGCCTCTAGCAAATAAATCTATAACAATAGTAGTAAACAACAAACACACTGCTTATGTTTTGAACACTAATGTTGGAAGGCCTTATGGTTAACAAGGTGCTTTTTTGTTAAATAATTATCATTCATCACAACTTCTACCAAATTTGTGGGTACATAGATCAAAACATTAATTAAATTTAAGTCATAAACCTAACCCTAGACTATTTCTACAGCAGGAGAGACCTGCTTTCTGACTAACCAGAATCTTGTTGGAATCGCAGAGTCGTCCTTTCAGTGCCAGCGGCAGGTCTCCAATGTTGGCTGTGATGAACTTTGCCTCTGAGATGATGGCTGCAGTCTCATCCAGACCCTCCTTCCTGATCTTCCAGTTCTTATCCCCAATTTTAGCCACCAGATCAGATGAAATCTTGTCACTAAAAGATAGGAGGGAGGAGAGAACGCGAATATAATACATCAGTCAATGAAACAGCAAGCAAAACAAAATGAACTAGCTGTGCAGGAGGGTATTTACAGGGTCCAAGCGCCCTGCACAAGTCGCACAGGGCAGAAATATGATGTCAGATATACAATGTGTGAAGTAGATCATAAATTGGAACCCAAACCCATAAAGGACTGGGCCCCATCTCTAACAAGAAATACATTCAAACTCCATGTATTTCTGAGAATGTTAATAGTGTTTGATTACCAGATATCTGTTCTGGGCAGCAGGTCCATAATGTCCGGTCCTCCACCGCCTCCTCCGCCTCCTCCATCTTCTTCCTGTTCGTCTCCTTCATCACCGTCTTCTTCCACCACTGACTTTTTGGTGAATCTGGTTGGAGCTGGTGGAGACTGGCCCTGCATCTGTGAAGGAAGTACAGAAAAACATCTTTAGGGCCATATAGGTTTCACAAAGCGAAAGCAGGACAGAAATTGTGTAATTCTGTAATAAAAATGGAAACCAAATATTGGCTAAATATCTTGGAATTTACCAAATGGGGATGTTAAGTTGGGCCAATCAAATGTCAAGACCATCATCTTTTAAGTCAGGGAAGGAGGGAATTAGACACTTGTAGCTGAATTAAGAGTAGAGCAATATCCAAACAATTACTCAGTTAAAAAAAATAATAACGCCATGTTTAGTTATCCTCAGTTATGCACAGGGTATAGGGCCATATTGATTTTTTTCAGATTCAGACGTTTTTTCTTTGACATAAGTGAAAAAACACATGACCTTCTATATATTCTGATCCACACAGAAAGTCTGTACCTTTTCAAACTCTGCATCTATCTGAGACAGTAAAGCAGGCTTCTCGTCTTCAAAAAACATGCGAAGTGGAGCTCCCATGTAGAGATGCATGACTCCCAGCAGGGTGATGGCAGACGTCCGAATGGCAGGGTTAGTTGCACCCAACGCTGTCTTCACATTGTTGATGAAAGCCTTCACATTGATACTAGAAACAAGAAAAATTGAAGGTTAAAATCAATTAATCATTTGTGTCTTTGCTTAAGAAGGCAGACAAAAGACTCTACAAGAATTACCACACAATGATCCTACCATCCCAACACTGATATTTGGGCTTTTGGCTTTGGTCGATACATAGAATAGAATACATTAACGTAAAACTGAAGTGAATTGATCAGGCCTATTGTGACCAATTCTGCTATTAGAGTCAGCATGGGCCTGATATTAGTATTAGTTCATCCCTAATTACACTGACCAGACTTTTCAGTGTTTAGAGTATAAAATTAAGGACCAGAAGTTACCCAGCAAAGCCAAACTCCTTCATGGCATTAGACAGCCAGTTGAGAGTCTCAGCCTGGTTTTTGGGGTTCTTCTGTGCAAAGGCCAGAGACACAACCTGACCAAAAAAAAAAATGTTAATACAGGACATCAATTGTCGTCGTCATCATCATCATCTGCAACTACTAGCACATTAGTTGCTTTTATTTGTTACAGAGAAATGGGCTACAAACCTGTTCTGCAGTCCACGGCAGGGAGCAATTCTCTCCAATAGCAGTCAATGCCTCTTTGGCGTTTCCACCACATTTGACGTCTCCAACCTTATCCACCATGCCGTCCAAAACCACAAAGGCTGAGGTCTTTGAAAACTGTCCTCTCCGAGCTATCAGAGCCACGATGTGCAGCTTCATTTGCATCACCTACACAGGGGGGGGGAAACATTAGAATAGGTAACATCCTGTTCTCCAATTAATTTGGGAAAGTTCAGCATAACATTTTGCAAATGAATAATCCAAACAGCCTATGCTGATTGCAGTTTTGTTCTCCGATATTCGTTGTTTAAGGGTCATTTGGTTTGGCCCACATATGCTAGACCTCAGTAAATTAAACGTGTAACAGTTAATGTTTTCTGTATTGTTGCCGCATTAACAGTTACCACATCTATTAATGTCAGTTGTTGTCAGTCACATGGCCTTGTTTTGAATTATATTTTTGTAAATGTGAAATTTTGGGTCCCCTCCTTGATAAGAAAAGGGGTTGGGGATTAATTAGCAAAAATCCTTTGCTCCACTTGAAGCACAAGCCAATGTCTATTAAGTGTTACTGTCATTTGTAAAGCACCATGATTAAATTTCGAAAAGCATGTCTGGATTCTTTGTTCTTTATGTATTAGATAGATCAGAGTGAGAGATGGTGTTTACTCGAATGGATAAAAATGGTAAAAAATAAATAAATAAAAAGTCCCTCCAGAATAACACATTGACACACATAGACCTTGAGAAACACCATAGAAAAAGAAATGCTTGTTTTCAAAAACTTTAGACATTTGTTTTTCTGTATTTTCTGTTTCACATGATATCAGCAGGATACGAGCACCTCGACTGTGGCATTAAAAATCAACCTGCTACAGCCTCTAAAAGACAGAAAATCGACGCCCTCAAGGAGTTTAACAAGGTTAAAGATATGACAGCTGATCAGCTGTAATGTTTATCAGAAAATGACATGGCCTCAGAGGAAAGAAAATCTCCCTTCTCTCAAAACATGTATCTAAACAATTGTTAGGATGCTGATGCAACAGTCAGAGGCGGGTTACCTGGAAGTTGGTCTCCTTCCAGCCTGGTTTCTTGGCCAGCATCCTCACTAAGGCTTGGCAGGGCATTACAGCCTTGTCCATAGTCTCAACAGCCTAGAAGCATACACAAATCAATGCATTAATAGTCCTGCATTTATTGTTTAACAGGTAGTGACACATCAACCTTTTCCATTGCTCCAACAATTTCAACATGTGTTAGTTTTTAGTATTTTACACTAGAAACTTCAATCAATATGCAATTCTTCATTAATTGATGTCATGACATTTAGAAACCAGCAGTGGGCGGCTCCCACCCCCCATTCAAGAGATCCTTCACTCCTACAGCCATCAGACTGTCTAATTCACGAGTTAAGACTAACTGAATTTCCCCTCTGGGATAACTAAAGTAATTTAGATTTTTGATTTGATCATTTGGTTTATTAAAATTAAAAAAATAGCGCTACATGCTAATTATATTTACATTGTTTATCCTACCAAAGCCCAAATATAATAACTTTTTTTTTCATGAAATTTAAAGAGACGATAACATCACATTCTTACATTTGAGAAGCTGGAGCCAGAGAACATTAATCTACTATCACAATAGTTGCTGATCAATTTTCTGTCAGCTGACCAAAATAATCGAATTTTTAATTGTTGGAGCTCTAGAAGCAAACATATGAATTTGTGTTTTATGAAGACAACTGCTACAGAATGACAGATTCCATCAACAGTCTAAGAAATAGTTGGTCATGAATTGATACAGTCTCAAGGAAGAAAAAAAAAAAACTTTACCCTCTGGAACTCCTCCATACTAGCCAGTCTCTCCTTCCAGTTGGCTGAGTCCAGCAGCTGTACACAGGAGGCAGGAAGTACACCTGCTGCCAACTCCTCACATGCCTCAGCCTGACATGAGAACACAACTTTATTCAAGTAATCAGAAATAGAAACAGCAGTAGATTGCTCATCCTTTTGAAAGCTAAAGTCATTCCTCATTCTGGCCTATTTCAACATAAAGAGGTGTAGTGAATAGCATTAGCCCCTTGGTGTTCAACCCCCTTTTATAGAGAATTGGGTGTGGTAGGTAGTGGATTTTAGAAAGCAGGTCAACAGTAGATGCCACATAGAAATGTTATACACCATCTGTAAAGTGGGATTTGTGGAGACTCAGTTTAATGCCAGGTGTGAACAGATGTGGTTAAAGCTGTCCACTTGTGATCACATCGTGTTAATGTTGTGAATGGAAAAAGACTATGCGGATGTTGAAAAGGATGCAGCTCATCTTATAATCGGGCCTATACTGTATGCAGCCATGTGTACGTAACATGACCATGACACACTTTCTGCAAATGCTTCTGCTGCAAGGTACATTTATTCAGACTTACTGAGAGTTCCGTCTCGGTGAATTCTTTATTGTCAGCGGCCTTTTTGGATTTTCCACCAGCTGCAGAGGCTGGTTTGCCTTTCTTAGATGGACCTGCTGAAGACTGAAAAGAAGAAAGACAAAACGCTTTAAGTACATCTGTAGACACCAAGTTCAGGTCATACTCTCCATAACTCAGTAGCATTAGATTTTTATTGATTGTTTGTTGTCTTTTTTGTGCATTGCTCTGAGTATACCTTGCCGGCAGCACCGCCCTGGGTCTTCCTAGGGGGAGCCGAGGATTTTGCTGGTGCTTCAGAAGGGGGAGGAGCTTTAGCTGCTGGCTTCTTTTCCGCTCCACCACCTCCTCCTCCTCCTGAGCCCTTCTTCCCTCCAGGGAGCTCCACTTTATCAGCGGACTCCTTTATCTGTTAATATCAGACAGAAGAACAGTTGTTAGAAGTTAAATACAAGAAAGATGGACAACTTCTCCAAGTTTCAATTTATTGTAGCCGATTACTTTTCCCTCCCTTTGTCTTTGTTTTACCAGTTCTTACCTTATCCAGTTTGAGTTTATCCAAATCAGACAGGAAAGGGTTTACAGCTTTCTCTCCCACCACTTTCATGGCTGTTCCCAAAGCTTCAAAGGCAGCGTCACGCACTTCTGGAGCAGAGTCATTCACTTGCTGAAATTGGTTAAAAAGAAAAGTAAAAATGCTCTTTTAAAAGATTCAATTTTAAATGGTAGACAAGTATCTATCCACCATTTTAATGAATTGCCTAAAATGATGTCACCCCTGGTGGTGTTATGCTTAGTCCCAGTACTGTATATTGTGTGAAACAACGCCCTCTTACAGGCTAATCATATCAATTATAGTATGACACTTTATCTTATCGTAACTTTTTCTGTTTATCATGAAGTGCAGCATTACCAAATGTAGTAATAATGTTTCCACCCAGAGTATGTTTACCTTGATGAGAGCAGCACAGAGTGGTTTGAGGACGCTCTTGGGCAGTGTAGCCTGTGTGCAGTGTCTAAAGGAGCGGGCCAGAAACAGAGAGGCCTGCTGCTTAATAGAGGGGTTCTTGTTATCCATCACACCCAGGACGTCCTCTGAGAGGTTCTGAAGAGTGGTCTGGAAAAGAGAAAAGTCATATAGAGTAGGACAATAAATACAACTACAGGACAAAAAAATAGCAATCCACCAATTTAGACCAGCTTCTAATTAATTTCAGTAGACAACCTAATCTAAGCAAGTCAGTTTGTTTCCCCTCATACTAGCAGTCCAACCCTAGAAAACATTCCATTTAATACATTTTATACTTACAGTGAGGAAAATGGCATCCATAGCCTCCTGCAGGGCCTGGACAACCTGAGGCTTCTTCTCCTTGAACTTCTCCAGAATAGTTGGAACAACCTGACACACAGAGCTCTAATTTAGCAATCATTACACATGGAACAGTACAGTCCTTTAATTGTTGTTTTATGTGACCAGGCGTAAGCCCTCCTACCCACACACAGCCTCACCAGTTTGGCTCCTGTACCACAAAGCCAACATGTGCAAGTTTAGAAATGTATGTTCTTCAATATATATATTGAAGAACATACATTTCTAAACTAAAACACATCTTGGTTTGTTGTTTTTTTTTGATTGCCTGTGGACATTTATTTCGATGAAAGCTCTACCATTTATAGATAGCTGGGTACCATGCAGTTTTTTGCTTGTAATATAAATGTGTTATTTTCGCCTATTGTATTTCCTCTGCCATAGAAATCAGTGGGTGAAAGTTATTACCATACTGTGCATACCGTTGGACTGACTATGTTCCAGTGTTTGTACAAAACAAACCCACTCTTTTAGGTGCTAATACAGACTTTTCCCATGGAATTTAAAAACATTTTATCATGAAAAAATAACTGCTCTCAGAAAATGGAAAAACATTCCCTTCACTTACTTGTCCTGCATACGTTCCAAACTTCTTCCTCAGACCAGCGGCCAGTGCAGCCAGACATTTAGCTGCCACCGTCACCAGCATCACATTAGCATCTTTCCCCACAACCTGAAACCAGGAAGTGTACAATGTAGAGTCACCACATCCCCTGAAACTTAAGTCTTGCTAAAGAGATGATAAGACGACCTAAAACCTTCGATCAACTTGAAACATTCCCAGTTCTTAATTCTTTACCTTTTTCAGAGCTCGAACAAGGTCTCCATAGTCTCCATTCTCTAGTTTGGGGTTCTTTGTCAGAGTCTCTATCGCCTCCAGGGCTTCCTTTCTCTCCTGCCACTTTTTAGCTTCCTACAGAAACAGAACAGGGACACAGAAAGGTCACATGTTGCAACATAATGTACTGACAAAAAGTGATATACTGCACAATGTTCTTGTTTAGAGCGGTTCAGCAGTAGTATCTAAATTCACCAAGTCACACAGAAATGTCTTTGGAAACTTTAAGAGGTTTATCCAAGACTTGGCTGGTTAAACCCCTCCAAAACATGAAGTCTGTCTGTGTTAAGTTGTCTACATAGCTAGACAAACTTACTATTTTGTCATAAAAATCTTTGGGCATCTTGGACAGAATCTCCACAGCTTCCAGCAGTTCGTAAGGATCCACTGCTGCCACGGTTTCTGCTTCATCCTCTCCTGAAAGAGGAACAGAAGAGTTTCCATCAGACGAGGGCCCAACCCAATAAGGAAAAAACACATGCAGCTCTAATCCTGAGTCCACAGCTCCTCAGTATCAAAGAAAGAAGCAAAGCAAAGGTTTTTAAGTTAAACCTACCACCGGACTGTTCTCCTTGGGCTTGATGCTGCTCAAACTTAGCCTTCAAGTCCTGCTGCGAGCGCAAGAACCTCGACTGCTTGGGAGGAGATGAAGGCAGCTTCACCCACTCCTCCTCCAGCTCCTTCAGCTGCAGGGACAGAGCAAACAAGTACGTTGAGTCTAACTTGATGGTGAAAGCCGAGGTTGGTGTGTATGTGCAGTGATGAGTTCGTCCCACCTGTACAGAGTTGATGTTTTGCAGTGGTGGTCTCAGAGCATCTCTGATCCATCTGTAGATCTCTATCGCAAGCAGCTTGACTTCGTCTCTCACCGCTTTCTCTCTGGACTCAAACTGCTTGGATAAAATCTTCACTACAGGCTTCAATGTCACTATCTTAGATCCAAACTCACTAGGGGAAGATGACAGAGAGATGAGAAATGGTTAGTGTCAATAACTGAAGATAGACCGCCATACTAACTTTTCTGTATGACTGTTTTGACATGAAACAGTTCTTGTTGTTTGGGAGGAGTTGAAAGAGACCATCAGTGCAACTGCACTGCACTTTCCGAGGAGACATAAACAGTATTAAAAACTGTGCTACTTATATTCAAATGATGAACTGATATTAGACAATGCAACACAAGAATTATTTATGGATAAGAATGTATAAGACTTATTGAACCCAATGCCATTATCAATTATTGGGATGTATTGTGCCATTGCATATGCTAACTCATATACACTTTGAGTTAGCATTAGCTATAAAGCTCCCCTAACTTACTGCATTAGCTAAGGTTTTACATATAATCACTAACCTTGACAAAGTTGTATAGAGGGGTGAGTGAACACAGCACTTTATGATTTTCCAGCAGTCATTTGCTGTATGAGCCAGAATAGCTGTCATGTCCTTAGTTGTTTTGGCTTGATTAGATTTAGCTATGAATAGTGAGGCTGGCTAAGGTTCAGGTAAGAACATTATGGTTAGCTAATCAGGGGCTGAGGTTGGGTGATGGCTTCACCATCCTCTATAGTAAATATCATCCTGCTTCATAGCTAATTTTACAGTTAAGTGCTGCCACCTACTGACATAACTAGGGCATAACACATCATGAGACAGAGAGGTGGCATACGTGCTAGGAATCCAGTTGTGGGTTTTGACCTCCAAAGTTAAAATCCTATTTCTATCAACACTGATCTCACCCATGGCCTCTCAGGAATCCAAATGCGGAAAAATCCTTCATAGGGATACAGAATGTTAATCCCAGAGTTGGGCTGTTAAAGACCAATATGTGCTCTACACAGCATATCCTTCAAAGCATGCAACTAACTTTTGGGCGAGTCCACAAGATATTCACATGGAGGGTAACACTGACCTGAGGGCCTTCCTCAGTGTCTCGATGCAGGCCACCACTATCTTGGGGTTCTTGTTGTCCAGTCCTTTGAGCAGCTCGTCTTGAACTACCTCAGCCTTCTCTATCTCGATGTACATCAGGCAGATGTCTGTACCTAGCTCCTTAGCCCGTGCCTTTGGCTGGTTGAACACTTTGGTTACCACACCTGACACCACCTCCCCGGTTGTCCTGTAGCAAAGGGCATCAACAAGCACAGTCTGTCAGAATACACGGGATATATTGTACTCATGAACACACTCTTATGAACAAGGACGCATTAAGGGGACTTTTAAAGATTAGTATACACTGATACATCTGAAACGTATTTTTATGTGTAATATCATTCTGACTTATGTTTACTCTAAACCTCTGACAACTATTCCAGGCAGACTTTGGTGTCCATTCATTTACATACAGAGAAAACTTAAATATGCAGAAGGTGAACAATTTAATATATTCATCAAATTTAGGCTGTTACACAGTAATAAAGTTTAGAATTTTAAGTTATTTTTTGACATTTTTTGAAACTTTGCAAGATCAGCTTTCATTTCAAAAGTCACAGACATCAGGATTAATTTGAGTTATAGTCTAAAATAAATAATATTAATAATTAATAATATACATGGCATTGACCAATCATTATTTATCTTCTTTTTTTTTTTTTCTTATACTTTGCCAGAACAGTGGCTATGACTGATGGGTGGAGACCTGTTTCCAAACCATTTAGCCTGGATAGGAATTGTTGCTTTCACACAGAGGGAGAAAGAAGCCAACAGTCATGAACAAGAGATTAATTTTTGTTCCATGGCAACACAGTCACAGGGCGTGCTCGTAGCTCACATGGTTGAGCTTTCCACTTCTATCTGTACTATTAACATAAAGGCCTTAAAAGTAAACTAATAATAACGCTTTATTCAGCATCACCAGATATTCAGATTTCTTTACCATAATTTCAACCACTTTAACAGCACTAGAAAACAGGACTACAACTATATACTGGCACTTCCAACACTCTCTGGGAGAGCCTCTCACGGGAGTGACACTAGCCCAGATACAACACAGGAAACCTCAAATAAACTCTTTCAAAGAAGCATAAATGTGCTTCTTGTGACTGTCAAAGCTCCTTCAGTCTCCCTGTCCCATCAGTGAAGACACAGAAAGATCAAAATACCACACAAGGAGAGTTGGTATCAAAAACTTCTGACATTAGAGATTTCAGCAAGACTTGCTTTTTCACTTCTTTTTTGGAAACTGGTGAGAATCCCCTGGTGAGAAAAGCAACCATTACTTACTTGCCAGCTACATGGGCATTCTCAATAAAGGCCAGGGCAGCCTCCAGGCCTTTAAGCTGAGCCACAGCATTAGAATCTGTGACAAACTTCTTTATCAGTCCCAGGTACTTCCCCCACTCTGGACTTTTCTCATCTTCTATTCTCTGAAACAACTTGAGGGCTTCTTCATAACCATTCACACGGGCTTTCCACACCTGAAGAAGAGCAGAGAGAGTTACAGAAATGTGTGAAGGCCAGAAATAGAAAGGGCTGTAAAAAAAGTTACATATTAACTGGGATTTTTCAAAAACAGAACTAGATGTACTTGGACAACTGTTTTGGAAAAGAAGAAAAATTATACATTTGATCTACACCTGCGTATTCCAACTCAAAATTAGCACTCTCAAAGTCAACTGCCAGTGCTCAGGTGCTTACTGCCAAGCAAAGTAGCAATCAATCTATTCAATGTGTGTATTTGCATAGTTGCAGAGGGGCATTACCCGCTTTACTCTCTGCTGCCACATCCTTAGCTCTCTCACCCAGTGAGGACACTTTTTTTTTCCAAAGCTGACATTAGCAAACATTGATATAAATATGAAAAAAAAGTTAATGCTAATTTGGCTTTGTTAATTTTAAAAAGGGTTTTATATCATTACAAAAAGTTCTAAAGGGCAGTGAATAAAGGAAGTACCTCATTACTTTACAGGAGTCATTTCTTTTTTAAGCTAAGATGGCACATTTACCTACTAAAGTCAGTACAGAGGTAATTACTTCACCTTCTGGCATAACAATCACATGACCAGGAAGCCAGAACTGGTTCTGTTCTTTTGATAAAATCATCATTTACACTGATCTCATACACCAACTGGAAATCCATGGTAGCAATGGAGAACTTTAATCTCTGCAAACATACGATTTCACTTTTTAAAGAAGGCAAGGATTATTCAAACAAGAGGAGGAAGAAAAGAGTTTCTGGCCGCCAGGAACCGCGGTGAATGAATATTGTGTTTTGGATGTCATTATCATATTGTCGGTGAGGTCTCTTTTTTTGATCTCGTGCCAAACACACGTGACACTGTGACCTGCATGCCTGCACCCCTCCCTGGCTCTCTGAAGATCTGTACACTGCTGTTGCCTGGCAACTATGTGGCTTATTAAAAGCCTATTGTACATGTCAACCACTTTTATTGGATAATTTGTTTTGCTGTATTGTGTGTGTGTACTAGACGTGTCCAGGACTGGGAGTTTGGAGAAACCAGGGAGTGTTTAGCAGACTCTGCAGACATTATGATAGATGCGAAGAGAAAACACAGAGAGAAAAAGGAGACAGTGACCTAGCAGGAGGACAAGAGTACATTTCAAACTGGCTTTTACAGAGCTTTGTGATATAAAAGGCAGCAGACAGACTGGTCATCTTTCTGTAGAACTAGTAATATTTGCAGGCTATGTCCTTTGTTGCTTCAGTTGCTAGCATAGAATGCTACGTTATAACTGATGTGTTGTTCTCTGTTAAGGTTAGTTTCACAGGTTTTTTCAACTTTTCTGAAAACGTTTGTTTAAACCAGTTGCATCAGAGCCTACGGATAGTTGTTTGACCCTGGTCGGAGCTGGCAGAATATTAGAAGGCTGCGTTCAAAGGGCAGGTGTATGGGAAGGGTGAGATACGACACACATCTCCTGTTAATATTTGTCCTACTTGAACAAGTTTCTTTTAAATTAATTACATTGTAGTAAAACAGCAGAAAATATCAATGAGCATCAGTCACCTTGTGTTCACATTTCTGGTCGATGGGAAGCTTCATCCACTCGCTATCGTCCCCCATGGTGGCCACTCAGCGGTGGGCTTCCCCAAAGCTACTTAACTGAAAAAAAGACAATTTAGATTATGCATTTTATTTAATGTTTGCTTTTGGGGGGAATATGTTAACCCCAAAAATGTATCATAGACATTTTGATTTCAGTGGAGCATGGAAAACAATCATTTAAATTTCTGCAGAAAATTTGCATTTCAGCAGCAGAGATCAGACTCACACCTCTGCTTGGGACATTCAACAACACTGACTGCACAGGAGCAAATTACACAAATTATGCTGTGTCGATAAGCACAAATACACACAACTGGCCCCATGTTTACTGCCACATTGCCTGAGGTGCGGCTATAGTCAAATATACAAGATCTACCTACGTACAGTATGTTATTTAGATCAGTGTTTTTTTTTTCAAACTTTTTCAGGTGACCCATAAAAACAATGGAACATATGAGCAATTTCAATTTTGTGGTAACACACCAACAAGTAAACTTAACAGGAGTTCAACCAGAGCCCAACCCATGAGTGGATTTTTTGACATAGATCCATAACTTGAGAACAATAAAACGCTGTGGTTTAGTTTCTGCAATCGTCTCTTCAATCTCTAGCGCTGCAAAAGTGCTTCTCCAAAGATACTTTGTCTGTTTCTTCATATAAAAAGACTGAAAATTGTGTAAAGTCATTTCTTCAGATGCAATCTCACTCACTGACATGTACTCACTTCCACTTGAAAGCATCAGCCTGTGATTGTCTAATGCACATTCAGAAGGGAGGGGCTATAGATTTATATTTCATATTGATCCAACCCAGTCTGCTAAAAAGGCTAAAGACATCACCCACATCTCAGCAAAGTGCTGTCAGCTTGGAGCCAGTCTTCCATATAACCAATACAAGCTTTGCAAATAGCTTATGGGCAGTGTTCATAATAGCATTCTTAAAAGTTTATAACACTTGTTACAAACATGTGACACAGAAATTACAGACTGATGGTAGAAGCACCTAAATTACTTTATAATGCTCATTTTATGTCACCTTGGTTATCAATTTAGGTAGGTTCACACAGAGGCCTTGCAAGAGTCATGTATTTACAATCAAAGAATGTGACTCTGCTCCTATACCAGCAAACAGCATATCCTTTAAATATTAATTTGCTCATATTCTTCTTGCCAGTTAGCCTTCACTTCCCACTTAAAAACCACCTGACATTTCTGCTAAAAATAAACGGTTATTGACAGTGTGGTGTTTTTTTTTGTACGAGTAATCAGATATTCTCTGACATACAAAATCAAAAACTATGTGTGAGTGTATATAATCTAAGAAAAATTTGGAAGTAATGTGGATATGATGTCCAAGCAGGCAGAGCCGGTAAGCCTAGTTCAAAGTCCATCACCAAAGACATCATTTGCAGTAACTTACAAAAACATAAGCCAAACCACAGACGATTTCTTAACACATATGACAAGACTGATATATCAATACGCACAAGTTGCTATTCAAAATATATTCAGTGTTTCACATATACAACAGGTATACGAGTGTAAACATGAGGTGAGGAAGCAGTAAACCGCCAGAATTCTGATTTAAATTTCGAACTGCATGCCAGACTGAACACACGAGGGCTTAAGGAGGACGTTCACCCAAAAACTAGACTGCACCATCACAGACAGCCAGTCGTAATCAATTAGGTCCGCAACCGTTAGCAAACTGTGTTACCAACCACATAACCATTTTAATGTTTGTCATCTATTATGTTTCCAGTTTGCTCAGATTGGGAGTGGTCACCATATTATCCAGCTGTCGTTCGTTACTAGCTAACGTTTGTCAGAGAGCGCCATTAAGGAGCAAACTTAGCAACGACTGTCACAGTTGCTACGTTAGCATGTCAACCCGCTCATTCTGAATAATGCCACCCCTAAAAAAAATTAAAGCAGCTCACGTTGAGCCCCAATATGTAGCTGGTAAGCATATGTGGTATAATCGTATTAGGCTCATCAGATGTTCATATTGCGACCTTATTGTTTGCTAGCGGTGGGTGGCCGCGGTTAGCTACTAGAAACAAGGCTAACCTTAGGAGCTAACCTTCCACAACCGCCAACACAGCCAGGCCTTACAACGCAGTTCACAACGACAGCTAAAGAAACACAACAACCTAGCATACTGGCTCAGTGTAACATACACGTTTCAATTAAAATAAGAAAATTATTGTGTATTGCTGGGATACCTGTTTGCGTCTCTGGAAGACAATACGATGCTGCCTGTGTAGTTCGATGGGGATGATAATGGGATCACTACGTAGAAGCCTACTGGAGCTTTATACAAGCGTTGCCAGTGCCGCCCAGAAAACACAACACGGCTTCCGGTGCTAATTAAAAATGACATCTACAAGATATCTCGTATATGTAATTAACTTCAATATGTTGCGTAGTATATGTATTTGTTTAAAACAACACTGTGGAACATAGTTTGGTTTGTTCTTTCTGTGCAAACAGAGACCGTATGCGCTCTTAATTTTAAAAGGGAAGCACCAATTTCCGGTCTTGTCACTGCTGCCTATGTCCAACTTGTTGTACAGTTTTGAATTGTCTCCAAGGGCGGAGCATGAATGGGGCGGAGAGGCAGACACGGGGCGGAGACAGCGGCACCACCCTGACTACATCTTTCTGTGTTAAATAATTTTGTATCAACACTTTCTATATAGTTTTACTGCATGAACAATAAAATAAAGCACGTGAAACACTTGTGGACCGCAATAACGTTGAATAATGCCTTACATGTTTAGAATTTACTCAATAGCGGATTCATTGTTTGTCACTGGACAAAGCCATTGATTGGTTGCATTTGAAATATGGCCCGCCCCCATGGTATGAAGTTCCTTTGCTGATTGGACCATCATATTTATTGCTCTTCCTTGGAAGATATTTTATTGGCTGGTCTGAAATTATGCCCTTTTGTATTGTATTTTTTCATTATTCAATTTATTATCTATTGACTTGAATTGGGAGATTGGCCTCTATCCAAAAAAAAAATCCCTTTTATTTGACTAGAAAATATTCAGGTTAAAACAGTCCAACATACAATAAAAACGGGTACACAGGTATTTATGACTACTACTGTAAACTATATTCTAACAGTTTGCAAATGGTAAATATAAAACTGGGAAATCATGGCATAAATGCATGTAAGAGTAAATATAATAACTAAACAATCATCACAATACAACAACAAATGATCCACACCAGTTGTCCATATGTCTGTATTATACATTGTCAGACTGTCACTCTTCAACAACTACATATTATGAAAGAGAAACTTATTTAATTTCTTAAAACATAGGCCTAAGTGAAAACAATTTACATACCATCATAGGACACAAGCATGTTAGTCTATTTTTTTTCTCTACTCAAGTGGAGAAAAGGACTTTTTTAAAAATTAGACCTTCTTTTAAAATAACATTGTGAATACGCATACAGTAAATTCAACTTGTTCAGTTTGTACCAACACTCCGAGAGACTTTATGTGCAAGATGAGGGCCTGATTGTGGAGAGTATTTATCCTACACTGTAGATGAGAAGTGCCATGCCAGATATGATGGCTGTTAGTAATATTATACAAAATTATGCCAAAAAGCACTTAAGTAGAAAAGCCCTAAAGTGAGGAGACTACCAATGAGGCATAGTTTAAAAGCTCAGATAAGCCAGATAAGTAAACACTAATGGAGTGTTAAATGGTGACTGCTCTGTTGTGTACAGGCATCTCCTGCAAAACAGAATCAAGTGTTTGTTTTGCTTCATAGGAAAGTACTTTAGTAACCGACATAAAAAAGACCTAAAGTGTTGTAAGCAAACCTGCAAGTTTATAATGAGAGGAGTCATTTGGTGTTGCAATTACTGTCTTTATATCAATCTTCTCAGATGTCCAGGAACAACAAGAAAATATTGTATATAACATAGTAATGTAGTAACATATTACAGTATACAGTATTTTTTACTGTTTTTTTTGCTGAAAAACCTGATTTACCCCACAAGTTTCCCTTCATGCTTGTTGCAGACATCCTCTGGAATCAATCTGATTTACAAATTTGGCTGTGTAAATCTGAATATGACATACATTCCAATCAATCACATTTCTAGAACAAAACAGAAAAGGCCAGTTTTCTAGCTGTTGTTGCATATGTGTTTTTCTTACAACAGACATAAAACCAACACCAACGCGAATTATTATTATTATTATTATTATTATGCAGAAAATGGCAAAGGAACTATGTGTGCTGTGTTGTTCGGGGGAATCTAATGAATGTTACCCACAACATTCTGCTGCTTCCATGGACGCCCACCATGTTAGGACATACAGTTCTATGACAGCTAGCAAAGTCCCAGGGCTACGTTCATTTAATGTTGTTGTTTTTTAATAGCTAGATAGATCGTTGGCATAATAGCTACATGCACCTCAATTCCATTAATGCTAATTTCAACGTTATCTCCCGAAAGCATGACCAGAATGAACCGTTTTAATTCCACTGTCCCAGATGACGAGTACCTCGGTAGGTTCAGTGTTAGCTGTGCAGTGCTAACACTTTACTGTTCTCACTGACTTGCTTTTTGGTGCTTCAGAAGTATATATTTTTTTTTATCCGTGCTTGTGATTATACTTGTGTTTATTTATGCTTGTGTTTATGTTCCCACAGCGGACAGTAATGTGTTGTTCTACCTTAGTGATGCAGTGACCCAGCTGCTGGAACATAAAGAGGAATATACCCAGTTTGGGATGATACGCTACTTTGCCGAATAGTATGTTACACTCAGCGCACAGTCAGTCATGTAGCTACACGTATAGGAAGAGTTCTTCTGTATTCACAGCCATATGACTGATGTAAGGCATTGGACGCTAATGCAAACATTGTAAATTACATATCATTATGATCACATTCACAGTGACTTTTGGAAAAATACATTAACAAAATAAAATTCACTACAATTTGGCACACATTTTCATATAGCAAACCACCCCAAAACAGATAAATCACTACATTCAATTATTTACTTCTTACTATGTAAGATATGTATGCTAAACCAGTGCCAGTATGATAATTTGTATACCTAACAACAAACAATTTGTACAGCTGAACACACTTGTGTGTATATTTTTTAAGAAATATGTGTCATCATATATGGTATGTCACATATTGTGTAATTTATTTAGAATGATATATGGTACTTCAAATTGGATTTGTATATTGTCTATAAATATTACATGTATATTTTGATAAAGTTGAATATATCATATCTAATATAATGTGTTTATATGATGTTTACAATAATTAAATATGTAATATATATATATATACAGATAGATAGATACAGATAATTAATTAAAATGACTGATGGAGAAGTTCGTACTTATTCCCACTCCTTTTCGGATTTGTAAACTGAATTAATTAACAAGTCTTCTCATGTGTCATGCTTTCTAATTTCTGTAATATACATTTTCTGTATGACCATCTTTTTACATGTTTGAAATAAACTTCAATCTATCAGTCAATTAAAAAACGATAGTACACCTCATTTTTGTTTGGCAAGTAAGGCTGAGAAGGTGGACTTAAACATAATTTTGTCTTTTCTGATAACACACATTTTGAGGTGGATTTGTTCTTCTCTTTTTGTGTCTGTGTGCATGTTTGTAGTTTTAGCAGTGTTAAGAACAGTAACCACGTGCTCTTCAGAGAGTATAACTACATCAGGGCTACTCCTCATAACAGAGCCTCCTTCATCAGAGTCTTCTGGAGATGCTACAGACAGATTGGCAAGAGTGGAGGTACGTTAGAATGGAAATGTTTCTCTTTTGGGTGTAGTTAGATTGTCCCCTTTCTCAGTATAAGGCTGAATTGATTTTACAATGCTCACAAGGAAAGTCCAAATTATAAACTAGTCTAGAGTATTTTGGGTGGTTTAATAATAGTTAGTCATTTCTAACATACTGTTATTTGTTTCCTGATAATAATCACCTTCTAAAACCCAATTGCCTTGACTGGTACTGTCTATAACATTAAAAATCAGCTTCACTGGTGTATATTCTTCAACTAAACTTGGTTTTATTCTCTTGTTCTATTACAGACCTGCTGTCCACGCTGGAGTACAGGTCGCTGCTGCAGTTATTATGTCCAGACTTCCCTTTGGACATCGTGCAGAGTTCAGCCAGGTCAGTACACCTTAGACATAATGTCATCATGTCATCGAACCGTTGAGCAGAAATTCCTTGACATGTTGTTCACCTGTACAAAGAGGTCACACCTTTGTGGTTTTGTGACTACAACTTTGACATTGCACGATGTGTAAATAAGCCTGTTTGGTTTACGATGGTTATTAGTATGACATACATACTGTAAGGCAAATGGGTTGCCATTAAAGTAGTATTGAAGTACAGTACAGGGGCAGAACATTTGTCTGCTTCCCAGACTGAAACTAGAAGATAGCTCCACAGCAGAGGAGCTTGGTAACTGAAGGCTCTGGTTCTACTTTTGCAGTCTCTCAGAGCCACAAGTAACCCTGCAATCTGGTGCTCTAGTCTAGTAATAGGATACTATGAGCTTATTTAAATATGATGGTGCCTGACCATTAAGAGCTTTGTTGGTAAGAAGGTTTTTAATTCAATTCTGGATTTTCTGGGAACCAGTGAAGGAGGGCTAATGTGGGAGGAATATGATCTCTTTTCCTAGTTTCCTCAGTACACATGCTGCAGAATTTTTTGACAAACTGGAAAGTCTTAAGGTATTTATTGGAGCATCCTGACTATAAGGAATTGCGGTTATCAAACTTAGAAGTAACAAATGCACAGACGAGTTATTCTGGATCTTTTCGCGACAGGATGTGTCTGATTTTTTAAATGTTATTGTCCCGCAGAATTGTTCTGATGGAGGACGCCACAGACTGTCTGATGTCTTTCTCTGATTTCCTTTACGCCCTTCAGCTCCAGTTCTACTACCAAGGTACGATAGCATCTACTGTTTCAAATTGGCTATGTGCAACATGTCCTGGCTTATATGTGAAGTTTACTCGGTTTGGCTGTAACCTTTATTAACATGGTGGTGGTAACAATTTTGATTTGTTTCTAATTATTTCTCAATAAAATCTAATTTAAACTCGTTGCTACCTATATTCAGTTGACTACAATCTAATGCTCAAACTGGGAAACTTTTGATTTTTATAAATATAGATACTAATTCTGAATTTGATGCATTCTGTTTATTTTTACATTTTACACTGCGTCTGACTTTAGAATCAGGGTTCTATGTATAGATAGAAATAAAAACAATAATAGTAACCTTTTAACTACCATTAGTATGGGCGTCATGTCAAATTTATTTTCTAATATCTAATTTAGAATTAAAGGCAGTCTAATCCATTTTCCAACCCAAGGCTGAATAGATCAGAATTTGATCCCCTGATTTCCATCTGGTCTTTTTGCTGTTTCTCCAGAGTTCCTGGACAGCGTGCTGCTAATCTACCAGGATCTGTTAGCAGGGAAGAGTCCTAACACTGTCATCGTCCCCACGTCCACCTCCATCGAGCAGCTCCCCTCTGTGGCTGCAGAGGAGAATGACAAGGAAGAGCAGCAGCAAGGCGGAGTGGAACCGTCCTCTCTTGCCCAGTGTATAGATGCCCTCTGTGACAGGTTCAAACGCAGGTAAAACCAACACACTGCTGATATTCCAGTCTTTACTCACCGGGGCCAGACATCCTCTTGCTTTTTGCCCTGGTCTCATCTATGCTGCAGCTGAACATAAAACAGGAGTCGAGTTGTTAAAGGGAAAGTTCAGATTTTTTTGGTTGTGGGAGTTATTTACCCACAGTCAATATATTACCTGCAGTAGATGATGGTCTGTGCCTTTCCTGTTTGGAGAACAAGACGCAGAAACAAAAATTAGGTGAGCATATGGTAAATATAGCATGCACATAAACCGGTATAACATTTCTAGGGGCCTTTTTAGGCGTTTAAAATACGTTTTGTGACAGTCCCTGTCTGCTGTCTGTTTCCTGCCTGGAGTGTGTGTCTGGTTCTCCAAACCAGGAACATGCAAACCATCATATACTGCAGGTAAAACACTGACTGTAGGCAAGTACCTCATACAACCCCACTTCTAAAAAATACAAACTATCCCTTTAAGCACTAATTGTTTCACTTACCTGTTGTTATGAGTGTGTTTTAGTTGACTTTTGTGTGTCTATCTGAAGTCATCCTCCCAGGTCCTGTATGAGAGAAGTACTGGAACAGACAAACAAAGTCTCATACTACAGCTTTGTAATGAGCCTGTCTAAACATGAGACCATCAACCAAACTATTGGTAGGTTTAACTTTCAACATCATCCTACTACTACTACTACTACTACTACTACATACAGAGTGTTGTTATAATTACAGTTGATGGAACGTGTACAGTTGTATGATTTGTGTATAAGCATATACAGTTTGCTTTACGACTTTGAACACTTTATACAGATTATATATGCAACTTAATGTAAACATGAAAAGTTACATGTCAAAAGTGCTACAGGCTCTACACAGGCAACACAAACCTACATAGGGGCCCCCAAGGGGCAACAATTGTGCAATTGTGCAGGTTATGCACAGAATAACCCTCAGGAGGCCAAATAGGGGCAGAACTGGTGTGGGCCCTGAGAGGACCAACCCACAGGGGGCCAATACAGGATTTGTGTGGGTTTGTTAGTTTGAAAAAAGATGTCTACTCTGCACTCGTTTTATTAGCGTCTCTCCAGAATATTAACTAATACTGCCTTTAAGAAGTTAAATCTTCTCTTTCATCTCTCTCTCTGTAGGAGCATTACCCAGCAAGGCAGAGTTTCTCATTGACCCTGAGATGGACCAAGAACTGGATAAACTGTGAGAGCACACACACACACACACACACACACTCTCTCTCTCTCTTCTCCTATCTTTCTTTTTCCTCTTAATATCTCCCCCTTTCCCGTTGTTGTTGACCAGAATCGCCCAGATCTCAGTGAGTCCTGGCAGCAACAGCAGTGGCAGTGCAGTGGGTGGCCTGAAGGAGGTGCAGAGAAAAGCCTCCCCCCGGAGGAACATTCACCACAGGAGGAAGATGGAGGTGGAAAGCGATGGTTCAACGGAAGAGACAGACTCCTCTGAAAACTGACCTCTAACCTTTCACCGGTCCATAACATGTCACCTTTCATCTTAAGTCCAAAACACACTGTGGCTACATGATACGTGGAACTTTGTTGACTATGTAAACCCAAACACTCGTAGTAGATCCATTGATGTCCAGTAAAGCACGGAGTGATTCCACACCAGAATATTTTTTACATGCAGGACATTATTCTAGTTTCACTGTTGATACTGATGTATGTTTCTCTTCTTAAACCAACCTCTGTACGACTCTGCACAGCCAAAAGTGCCATTGGAAAATCCCTATATGTGCTGTGGCTTCCTACTGATGTGCAAGTCTGTCGTCTGTTCATGGTCATGTGACATTCTACTGTTCTTGGGTGGCAGGATGTTCTGAATTTCACTGTACCACACTAAATGTTTGTGTTGGTTGCCAATAATGCTATTTATTTAGCTATTGACATGTAGTACAAACAACTTGAATATCAACAGGAACATTCCATGTAACACTACATTTTCTCTGAAATTCTGTTATTGTAATGTAGAAGAAGGCTCTGAAACATCATTTATACCATCATGAAGCTGGGTTCACAGCACTCTGCAGTGCTTCCTTTCAGTGCCCTTGTTAACCAGCTGGGTTGTTCACTCCCGGTGTGGTGCAGTGGAGCTCCGCTGCCAGATCGCAATCTGCACTGATCATTTTGGCTTCTGGTCCATTTTCTCTGCATGCCAAGAATGAATCAGGCAAGAAGCACTGTGATAATCAATAATAAACTATAGAAGAGTTGTAGCCACAACACTGGATGTTAACATTATATGTTTATTGAGGAAATTATTTTATTTAGTCCTGTAATGACTGCAATGGCATATACATGTCTATGCTTCTCAATCTGTGGTGTTGAGCATGCTATAAAGAACATGGACTGTATTTACATTGTTAAGCTATTTGTTTTCTTGTAATTGGTGAAGAAAATGATCTGAAGAGTAATATGTGAATATGATGACTGAATAATAAAGATGTGACTGTGAAACCTGGGATGATTTCTGTTGGTCTCTGCTAACTGAGTCTTAAAAAGATGTATTAGTTTTAAATCAGATATTTCTGTCATGGTTCCAGTCAGCCAGACTGGGTGTTGTCTGTCACCCTGTGTGTGTTTTCTCCCTCTTTTGTTCTCCCCTCCTTACCTGTTTCCCAATGTTGTGTTGTGTGTGGAGGGCGGGGCTTCCTTGGTTTCCCTCCACGTCAGAGTCCACACCTGTCTTTCATCATGTAATTATCAGCCACACTGCTAGAACCCTGGTCCTCCCACTACTTGGTGTCTGATTGTTTTCAACCCATGTGGTATAATTTGCTCTCGGCTCAAAATATTCTTTGAGAAGAAACTTTCTTGTGATTTGTGGCTTTCCCTGAAAACTCATCCTGTGCTTGTCTCCTGCCTCTCCAGTACCTCTGTGGACTCTGAAGCTGGATACCACCTACCATACCTCCTGTCTGTTCTGTGGCTGTATCCTCCACTCTGCTCCACCTTACATGCCGCCTGCCCTCCATCCATAATCAACCTATCCTCTGTGTGTGTTTTTCCTTCATAAATCTTCAAACTGGCCCTTTGTCTCTGCCTCCGCTCCTGGGTCTTGTTCTAACACGAAACAATTTAATTGGTATTGCGCTTCAATAAAGTTGAGGGACACACAAGACAAATAAAAAAAAGGGTCCAAATTGCTGCTGCTTAGTCCAAAAATATCCTGACTTTCTGTCCCCTGTATGGGTTTAGTCAAAATCATTTATTATTAGACCTGTCCCCATGTTGTAGCCATATCTAAACCAAATCCAGATATGACTCATTCCTGTAAGTGTGGTAGTCTTATATTCTAAAAAAGATAACATGTCACTTTCAGTGCAGTTGTAAACTTGATTTATTGACAAGAATAACCACCATGATTATCACCAGTCTGCACATCTTCTCTGTGTCTTTGTTTTACAACATTGATATCATGCGATGTTACACCCAGGATTTGGTCAAAGCAAAAGCATACAATAATAACCCCTATACAAACATACATACATACATTATCTATACAGGATATATCTATATTAAAGAGTCATGTACAGTAGATCCCCGTGGTGTTAGAATCACAATAGTGGAATACATAGAAAGGGTACTTTCTGTTAGATCAGAACAACTTCCTGTGGTGTACCTGGGATAGCTGGCATAGAAATGAACATGTGGTGGAAACTACACTACATGAGGACTTTTAAACTTACCTTTCCTCCGGGTTGCCATTGTTTTTTTTTATTCATGTTAGTGTGCTGCTCTTTGAAAAACCTGAAATGTATAATCCATCATAGTGAACTTCATGTCTGCTTATATTTTGACAAAGTAAAATTTCAGTTGCATGACTGAATTCTTTTCATACAAGCTAGGAGACCTACTCATCTGAACAAAAGTGGCTGTTGTATATATCTAGATTTTGTGATTTGAGACATTTGAAGACAATGGCTAATACAGAGGACAGTCGTCATCATTACACCAGAAAAAATAGGCACTGTTTTTCAAACACAAAACACTTCAGGCTTCATTTCCATTGACTTTACGTGCTCAGATCTGTTCAGTTTAACTGTTTGTGAATATGTATTCTCATTGGAAATCCAAGTTCAAATGTTCACATCCTGGATCTTAAAGCTGCATTAATTGTTTTTAGGCTGCTTGGTGGCAGCAGAACAAGTGGAGGCACATCTCTGCACCAACTCTAGAGGAAAGTATCTGGCTATTTAGCTGTTCACCTGCTATTCACCAAGTTTGTTTGTGTTTTTTTCAGGTGTGACTGCAGAAAATTAAAAAACATCAAAAACAAATAAGGCATTAAAATTGGCTTAGAAAACATGAAGATGGAACACAATTAAAACCCACCAATATTGTGGAAGAAAACAATGAATTGCCTTCTATTGTCTTTTTTATCTGCTGGATAAAAACCGCTGTGTGGCAGGATACACTGCCGAAAGAAACTAAGCCTATCCACCTTATTTTTTGTGGCTCTACAATAAAAATGATATGGGCGTAACATCCCGTACTAACCATATTTATCATAAATATGGCGGACACTTTAACTGTATGTATTTTATTTTTGGTTGATGGGAGTGAGGTTTACATGCTGGAAATTTAAAAAAAAAAAGTTGAAAAAGACTAAAAATGCTCATAGAGCTGAAGGTAAAGGCATTGGTTAGTAACAGATTCATATGTGTTCGTCATTATAGGTTACTCATTTTACATTGAAAATAAGGATTTATATATTAAATATTGATTAGTGCAGCTTTAAGCCTGGACCTCTTTTAATGTCTGCCAAAACAAGGAGGAACTGCATGAATCCTCCTTGTTTAGGAAACCAAGTCAGATTGTTGGTCAGTTTGTGAAGGTAAGTCTTCAAAGGTGGAGTTCAGTATATCCTTTAAAATACATTTTATCTACGAAAAACAAACAAAAAGCACAAGTGAAAACATCTTGTATGTCTAATGAGAAGTATTTCATGCTGACTTAACTCCAACTTTGGTCCTAGATTTGAGCAGGCAATGCAAAAGAAGTCTGAGTTTGTAGTCATGTGGACAGACAGTAATCCACCCTCCCACCAGGCTGTTCCTTTACACACATATGAAATTGCACAGCGTCATTTGGGCCTTCTTATTAAACTGAGTTTTAGGAAAAATATTTCATCGCTCAAAGAGAGAAACCCTGCATAAAGGGTTGGTAACTGGAACCACATTTAGAAGAAAGGGAACATCAAGCAGTAAATACAGAAATGAGGCACCTTAAAGGTCTTCAATAGTAGATTGTCAAATCTTAGGGTTATATCTTACAGAATTATAGTTATATACTTTCTGGAAACATCAGTCTGTCCTCAACTGTGCAAAGAAATAAGCAGGTCCGTTTGTTTATTATATATCTCTTCAAAGCACAACTGCTGGGGGAAACTTTGCTAATAAGAAGCCTTTGTGTACTTTAGAGACAGTGATGAAGCTAATTTAAAGACAGAAGGTTTACCCTCTTTTCATACACATGCCGCCTCGCATTCTTCTTTGTTTCTCTTATTTTAAGAGTAAATGTGTGGTTAGCATAGGTACATTCCAGGCTGTTGACCTGGGTTTAATTCAAGGCAAATGTATGGAGGAGAGGAGAGGAGAGGAGAGGAGAGGAGGACATAGACCCTACTTTGTAGATTGGATTGACAGTTTTGTTTTATTTTATCTATCCAGAGAAAGCCTTTTTATGTAAAGATTTGTTGATTTTGAATAGTAATTTATTTCGTAGAGCACCAAGGCAAGTTCAGTGAGGTTTCTTTTTGTTTTTTGCTGTTGCTGCTGCTCTTGTGATAAATGTAGAAATAGTTCATGCTAAAGGGCATTGTCTCAATGTGAACTGATAATGATGTCAGTGTCAGTCATTTGGTCCAGCATTTTTCAATATCTTGATATATAATAGACTCTCATGGAATATTTTACAGATATTTATGTTCCTTAAAGGATAATTTCTAACAGCTTTGGTGATCTCCTGACTTTTCATCTAGTTTGGTTTATGGTTAAATACCTGCAAAAATAATGACATCCACATTTAATTCAGATGTACTTTCGGTTTAGTACCGATTAACAAATGCTAGCTGTTAACATAGCACAGCATGATGCTAGCATGCTGAAATAAGCATTTACATTAGTTTAAAGCACTGCTGTGCCCGAGAGCTTCTAACATGGTGGATAACTCTAACTTTTTGTGACATCACTTAAAAATGGTTAATTAGTTACCAAAATTGTCAATGATAAATGATTATTAAATTCAGCACTGGTTGCAAGTTGACAAATTGATAATATAAACATTCTGTCATTAAATTAACTCCATAGTCCTGAAGGCCGTCTATATGGTTTTATATCCAACATCTATGTGTAGTTACATATAAGTCATTTTAACCCGTAAAATATATCAATGTCAGATATTTGTATTTGAATTTGGGTAGGTTTTTTACATTTGTTTTCAGTGTATGGAACGTCATGTCATCCTATACATCCAGAGAGGTATTTATTTTGTGACATGGCTAAAGGAAGAAAAAGGCTGCTGTATCACTGGATGCAGGTTAGAAAAGAAATCAACCATTCAAGTACTTTGACGAAGATCAACCAGTGGTCCAGTTTGCTGCGTAAGACCAGGCTTACATGCACATAGTGAATATATAGTGTGGAAGGGGGAGAGGTGTTATTCAATGAAGATGTCTTCAGTGGGACAGGAGTAGCCGATATGTTCCTTGTAATACTGCTGGAATGCCTTCCTGTGGAACACCGAGAAGAGAAGAGAATGTGAAATGACGATAGAGATAATAAAGTAAAACAGATCATACCGCACATTTGTTTGGATGTACTATCATCTACGACTTTGGTTTAGATCAGGGGTGTCAAACTGATCCAGTAAAGGGCCGAGTGGCTGCAGGTTTTTGTTCCAACCAGGAAGAAGCACACCTGAATCCAATCATTCTAATCACCTGAACTGTCTTCACTCAGCTGATTAATTATCAGTATCACCTGTGCTCTTGCTATGTTTGGACATATTATGCTGTATTATGTTGTGTGAGTATCAAAGGGCCAATTTTAGCATTTGTAAGCATTTTAGAATGATAATTTTTTGACAAAAATCAATATTTGGACATCCTATAATAAGGTGTATTTCATTTGACATTTTTAAATATAATATAGTATGCCATTT
>CAFUXE010001332.1:115128-141466 GCA_903364295.1 Serranus cabrilla
CTGTTCAGATTTGCACACCAAAGAAAGACAATTGCTGTCTGTATTTGTTGAATCAAGCTAAGCCGCACTGGCTGTTTAAAGCACTCTGTAAAGTCAGCCAGATGCTGAAATGCCTTTGATGTTTAACTTGTTACTTATATTGTTGGTGATACTAGGGAAATCTTTGGTCACCACACACCAAGCAGAAATCTGCATTGTACTCAGAGAACTTTTCTAGTTGTGCCACGGATGTTTACCAGCTGGAGGTTGTTGTCATCATTGACAACTGTAGCACTGGTAATAACTTTTTATGGTGTGGTTTTGTGTACAGTGTCAGTATTTACCCTCTGCATTGCAGCACACAGCATGTCGTTGCCTTGGTGGATGGGGACCTGGACTGAACCCAGGAATTGCACCATGAACTGCTCCACCCAGCCATCTTTCTGGACTGCTAACAGAAGAACAAAGAAATAAGTGTAATTATGAAATGCTGTTGATGATGAAGATGAAGACTATATTTTTACGTTCCAGTTTTTTGTGATGTACCTTGGTTAATATCTTTGGCCACCCTGACAGCATAGAAGGCAGGGAAGATGCCAGAAGCTCCAGTCCTCATGTTGTAACCCTGACACCACAGGTCCTCAGATTGGTTCAACATTAACAATGGGTCATCTGCTTCTAGGTACAGCTCATCTGCATGCCGAGGGACAAACCTAAAAATGGGCATAATCATGTAAAATGATCTATCTAATGTGTTTATTTGGACATGTCATGGTTAGTTTGTGAATGTTAATTTGTTTTAACCTGTAGACAGCTCTGTGGCTCTGTTGTCTCTCCACTCCATCCAAAACACAGGAGAACACACCAAATGATCCAGCACCTGAATGAAACACCATTACTGTTATACTCATAATCAACATCCTACATTTATATTTTGTGTCATCTCCTCCTTTCATGAAAAAACACACCTACTGAGAAATGTAGAACCTAAGAAATGGTAAGAACCTATATTATACTATAGATTACTATATTTTATACTGCTTTCTAAAGCTAGCCAGAAAAGAATTTCAGTACACGTATACAGTGTATAATTGTGAATATGATAGATAAATGTGTAGTGATGTGATTTAAATTCTTGAAAAAGCGGAAACACACAAATAGCAAAAAGCATGAATGAGCTGGTTGTATAGGTTGGTGAAAGAAAATTTACATAAATATGATAATTTTTGGTATATCAATGCATATACTGATAGTATACTACAGCCAGTGTTAAAGGCAAACAGAAAGCAACTTTAGTTAGCTTTACTGTGCACAAAATCATAGGCCTTTGCATATCAATTTCGAAAGTATTTGTGATTTATGCTAAATATTCAAGGAATTAACAAACCTGTGGTGCTGTAGTGGCTGCTGTTGTTGGAAAACAGGTTGAGGAACTTTTTACTTTTGGACCTTCCTCCATTAGAATCCTCTTCCTCTGAGGTTGTGGTTGATGTTACCTTGGACTGCTTACAGATCCTTGCCACAACTTCCCTCCTCCTCTTCACCTCTTCCTCCCGCCGCCTCTTCACTTCTTCTTCCCTCCACTTCTGCATGTCGTCCTTCTCCTTTCTTGTTTTTTCATCCTCTTTCCTCCTCTCTTGGAGAAGAAAACAAGGAAAAGTAGCAAGAAATTAGAACCAATGAAGTACAAAATGTACAAAATGAAGTGCTCCATCGCTGGTGTTCCACAAGGTTTGGTATTGGGCCCCCTACATTCATTCTTTTTATGTTCCAACTTAACAAAAGCATGATATCTATTTCTGTTGATATGCAGATGACACATACATATATCTCTACATACATATCATAAACCCCTTGATCACCTAAACATGAAGATCAAAGCTTGTTTAAAAATTCCATTAATTTGTGAAAACTAAAGATGAGATGAGAGATAAAATTATTTTTAATCAAATATAAAAGTTGCGTATTTGATTTTGTGCCTTCCTACAGAACACACACACAGCTGCATGCACACAATGTGCTTACATGTGCCCCGCCTAGAAGCTGTCCTCTGTTAGCAACATATGCTATACTTAGCAAAACAAGCAGATGGGTGTGCGAGTCAGTCATAAACAAAATGTCGGACCTGGAATTTCCTCCTGCGCTTTCCAGCCATTATCAGAGAGAGAGATATGTGTGAGACATGGACAGTGTGTCCACAGAGTTGCTCCACTGTTCGTCGTATGTATCATATGTAAATGGAAACACATTTATCTTGCACAGTAGATGTCATTACCCAGATGTGAAATGATGATGAAAAAATAATGGTAATACAACACATCACACCAGAGCTAGCTCCAGACAAGCTTCTCCATATGGCTCAGATGACTCTGTAGCTGAGACTGCATTATTGATCTTCTCCAAAAGCTATCTGAGGATCAAACAGAACACTTCACAGACATTTGGAAATATCTATCCAAAACACAGAGAGTCATTTCTGCTATTGAGCAGAAAATAGCAGATGCTCTCCCTTGAATATCCAGCATGGAGGCCCATTTAGACATTTAGACTGTTACGATTGGTGGCCATCCTATTCAGAGACACTTGGAGATATCTGCTGAGATGAAGGCCATTGAAAGTCCTCTCACACCACACCCACTTCAGAAAGCTGTGTACAGCCCTTGAGGAATGAGAGGCCTTGTTTCTAAAATCACTGTTCATGTCTGACCCCTTTAGCACTCTGTGTTCCGTAAAGGCTGCTGATTCTCATTTATTTCTTATGTGTTGGGAATGTTCTCCAGTAGCCAGATTCCAGAAGATTATTGTGGCTTGTTTGCCAATTATACAGATTCTAAATGATCTGTCCACTGAGCAAAAATTAAGCACTATTAACCATGCTTTGGTTTCTTTCTTAGTTATCTTTTCTATTAGTGACTTTTGAATACTTTTGAATACTCAGTTTGCAATGTGACAATTACTTATTTTCCCCATTGTTACATGTTATGAAATGATCATCAATCAAAGAAAATTTGAATATAAATAATATAATCACAAAAAGGGATTGCAGCTATGTATGTTTAAAATAAATTAAAATAGCTGTTACACCGTTACATTTTCTTATTTTTTCAAGAAGATCAAAATGATTTGCTGTCCTTTAATGTCCTTTAATTAATTGAATTTAGCCCATGAACCTGACACCTGTTGGACAGCTTATTATACTGCTTTGTGACAGAAGTGAGCTCGCCATGTTAAAAATAAATCTGTATTATTACCTTGCTTCCTTGCTTCCTCAATCCTCTGCCTCTCCTCCTCATACTCTGGGTCTTCCTCCTCATTGGCTGACTGATAAACAGTCTCTGCATCGCTGTCATCGTTGTGCTTGTTGTAACTGTGCAGGCAGTCTTTAAGGCTGACCAGCTCCAACTGAGCATGTTCATCAACCACCAGAGTGTATTTAACAGAGTCATAATTTAACCCTGCTGTCGCTTCACTCTTTGGTACAGTCTGAGCATCTGCAAGATCTCCCTGAGAGAAAGAGTTAGTGCCATCCACCTCAATGTTATTGTCACCTTTTCCTCCCCCTGCATCCACCTCTGACTTGGTAGAGTCCATCTCTGTTTTTCCATTACCTGCAAGGCAGTGGGTCGGACCATTCTGGATGTTCACACAGGGAGTCGGAGTTCCCTCCCCCTCTTCTTCGCTGATGACAGGATTGGTTCGGCGAGATAAAGAGGGATGTAGTGGTCCTGGTGGGGGCCCCTCTGTGTCTGAGCTGAGGGACATTCTGTTTGACCCCCCCTCGCTGCTGGACCTGGACAGGATTTGTGGGTTGTCTTGGGTCCTGTCATGGTTTTGGCCTAAAACACAAAATACAGACAATGATGAGGTATTCTGAGACTGATGCTAGGAACAATGTTGGCCTGAACATTTTGCTCTCTAAAATATGCAAATAAGTAAAAACAGATCAAAATTAACTGGCTTTTTAAAGGTGCTTGTTTTGGTAAAGCCAAATAGGAAGAAAAGTCTTTGCAAATTGAGATGTCAAAGAATCCTTTTGTTGCAGTACAGGCATCTCTCTCTGCTGCGATGAGGAAATAAGGAAGGTCAGTAACCTTGTTGAGGTGCTACGTTTAGAAATATATGAAGTGAAAATACAGACAATGGTTGCATATAAAGAGTAATTTGCAATTGCTTGCAAAAGTGGAAAAAACACAGACTAACACAAGAGCAAACTACAATTTAGCAGAATAAAACCTGAAATTCCACGGCATTACTCTTTATTTTGGCCTGGAGCCAGGCATTTTGGTTTTCAGGCCCACAAATCGAGTCGTTCATCAACCTCGATTTCAGCAGCAAGCAGCAAAAAAGACAGAGACCAGCTGGTATACATAGTGCATTTCACAGCTAAACTGAATATTAAACACAGTGATAAAAGAAGAGTGCAAATTCAACTTGCATTCACAAACATGAATCCAAATAAATGCTAACGCTGCTCTGTGACACCTGGATTTGTAAATAGGACACCAACATGACAACTTAACAAGACAATAATATGTACATCTTGACTGTTCAGCTTGTTTCTGCTTGTTCTGCTGCACCAAAGGTAGCAAAAAAATTGAAATTGACTAATGTAGCTTTACATATGAAACAAAATAACTGTTCATCTGTAAGTAGAAAGTGTTTTTTTCAAACTTTCATGACCCTTTCATCAAGTACATCTTTAAAATTTTCAATGACTGAATCTCCTGACCTCCAAGTCATACACACCCGTGTTTACTGCACCCATTCATGCTTTTACATAAACCCTTACATAACTAGTCTGTCACCTGCTGAGAGATTTACACTCTTATAAGTGACACATATATTCCTTTATACTAATACTGCAAAAAGACTGTCATTTGGTCCTGATTCCAGAGAAAATTAAGAGTGTTCAATTGTAGCCAGCACAAAGTTAAATTAATATGGGTTGTAAAGTTCATCATTCTAAATGCTGTATACACATTAGCTTTAGTTGACTTCAAACTGCTAGTTTTCTCTTGTTTTTCCTTTACCAGCTATTTCAGTAAAATTTAATTGATAAGCAACAACTGAAAGAATAACATTTATAGTTTTTCTGAAAACTAACATTGTTATGTAGAAATAAAGCCGGAAGAACAAGACAGCTCCTGCCCCCTGCATATAGCAAATCACAGCTTGTTAATTTATGGTGCACAAGAATGCATTCATTTTGATGTAACATTTTTATCCCTCATTTTTATATAATAGTTCATCTTGCTATGGTTTAATGCCAAAATTACAATATAACTAATGACTACACCCAGTAAACTACACTCTAAAGGTGAGTTCATTACCTTGGTCTTCGGTCTTGTCCTGGTTTCTTGGTGCTACAGGCGTGCGTGGGACCACCATGGCTGTCAGACAGGCGTCCTTGTTCATCAGCATGTTATTTGTCTTGAATCCCCCTCCTTTGTTAACCCCTTTCACAGCTACTTTTCCTTTCCTATCAGCCCCCCGGCTTTTCAGTCCATTTGCTTCTCTTGGCCTCTGATGTTCATTTCTCTCTTTCTCCTTCCCCTTGGACTCATCACACAGTCTTCCTCTTCTGTCTTCCTTCCCTGCTGTCACTCCATCCTTTCCTCTGGTGTCCCCCAGGCTCCTCTCTCTCATCGCTGCTCCTCTTCCTCCTCTTCTTTGACTCCTAGGTAGACTGGAAGACTGTGTTTGCGTAGCCCCTGGTACCTGTCTTCCGTGCAGCTGAGTGTTTGTGTCTGTGTTGTTGGCAGCAGCCTGAGCGTTAGCTCTGCTGTTCGCTCCATTGGCTGCAGGTGGTTTTGGGGCCGGGCGGCGCGTGCTGTGCCGACCTTTGTCCTCTGCTTTGGGTTGTACATCTCGTGGTGTTAGATCCCCTTAACACACACCGGAAAACAAACCAAAATAACAGATTATGTATTAGGCAACCAGATGTACGCAGAAGGATTATGAAAGTAGCTTACAGTAAGTAAGCAAGTTAGAGAAACTGAAGAAAAATCCATGCTTCACTCAATTTTTAACCTCAGGGTCTGTTGTCACTCTTGCACTACCTATAATAGTACATCATTGTTAATTATTTGATGGATATATTGTATATAGTAACTAAAAACAGGATGCAGTGGAGTAAAAAAGTTAAATATTGCCCTTCAAAATGTAATGGAGTAGGAAAAGAAAGTAGAATAAAAGTCCAGGTTTGAACTACTTAATATACTGTTATGTGGTTTGATTTATAAACATGCGTGATCATTTTAAATTAATTGGATATTTTAATGTAAAATGTTGACCTTAAAATTAACTAGTAACTAAATCTGGTAGCTAAATATAGTGGAGTAAAAAGTCCAAAATGTGGACTAGAAGTATAAGTTGGAAATACTACAGCAAAATACAAGTACCTCGACTACTGTGCTTGTACTCAGAGGTGGAAGGTAACTAAGTACCTTCCACCTCTGAGTACAAGTACTTCACAATTGTATTTAAGTGCCTGAGTAAATGCACTTAGTTACAGTTATCAGTTAGCAAGTCAATCCCTCAGTTGCCTCAAAAGCATTGAAGAAACATTTACAAATTTGTGTGATTGTGCTGAGAATTGTTCCGACCATGTAGGTGAGTGTAGCATCAGGAGGGCACAGCTTTTCTAAGTCTGCGTGGGCTCACTATTCTATCCATTGAAAGGATGTTTCATGCTCTTACTGCTGAGTGATAGAATTTCATAATACCGCCATATTAAAATGTGGCAACATGACTGTCAGTAATGCCCTGTAAGTGTGCAGGTTGGTTTAAAGTGTTATTTTAGTTGTCCATGTATAAAAGATTAATGGACTTTTATAGTCTTATCCACCACTCAGACTGCTTAACAACACCATTCACACACACTCATACATCTGTATCCACACCTGTAATATGTGGGGAGGAGGAGCGGGAGTCCTTCCAGCTGTCCTTCTTGCCTAAAGAGTTGTTGTTGATGGAGTCCTAGAGGTAATAAAACAGAGCAACAGCATAAGAAAAAAATCAACAACACATGATTGCATTATCACAAGCACATGCACATTTACTAACAAGCATCGGTCAGTAGTGTAGCCATTAATGTCACTTCCAAAAGTAATTCAATCTTCCATGAGAAAATGTTATTTTTTAAGATTGAATCATTTTTAACTTGTTTTGTAGCAAGGAGAAATAGAACATCTGGCTTTAATTTGAATCAGCTGGGTTTGGAAAGATAATCATTTATTTTATTGTAAATATTCTGAAGAGTTTCTATCTATCTATCTGTCTATCTATCTATCTGTCTGTCTGTCTGTCTGTCTGTCTGTCTGTCTGTCTGTCTATCTATCTATCTATCTATCTATCTATCCATCTATCCATCTATCCATCCATCTATCTATCTATCTAGCCTTCACCAGGAAGTGTTTGAGGATTCAGCCTTGACGTCATGGGGACCACGCAGAACGCTGACTCACTTATTGAAATCCCATCCTGCATCTGCTTTCCCTCTTCCACACCCCTTCCTGTTACTATGGTTACTCAGTGTGTGAGCGTGTATGACAAGGGGCTGCACAAAAATGAGCTCCTGAGCCATACTCTAAGCTGTAGAAAAAAGTGGGACATTTTGCAAAATAATTTTTCAATAATATTCAGAAAAGACTCTAACTGTCAACTGTTACCTGTTTCATACCAGAGGAAGAAGAAAAGTGTTTTGTGGGATAGAGGAGCTGAAAAAGTAAATACCTTGCTAAATAAAGAAGAGAAACATAAGGAGGAGAAACAGCTTGGATACCAAGATGTCCTCTAAACTGATTCCATCTACATTTGAAAAATTAAAAATGAATGAGTAGTAAAGTTGAACTCCTTGACAAGGATGACCCTTTGCCTACCAACACATACCAAACACAAGTTTAGAACCAAGGGAATGACACAAATCTTGAGTCTTTTAAAGAGGCATTCCCTCTGTTGAAAAATCAGGTGGACACCAAGAGGATCAGTGTCCCCTCTGACAATGAAGACGAAGAGCGCTCACACCCTCTGGCCCTTCAGTGCCTGTCAGTTCAAACAACCAGCAGAAGCAGAGTCAACAGTACTGAATTCAAATAGGTGACCAGGCAAGGCAAGCAAGTGCTACCTTTCCCAGTGTTCACCCGGCCCTCCATCCATCCATTGTCACCTGGGACCTTTATGATGGACGGCATCAACGTGAAGAGAGGGCGAGGGTATAGGGTGCCACCCGGAAGTAAGTTTGCATTTTAGCGACATGGGGTCTAAGGCTTGGTCTACAAAAATATGTAATTTTGTTTGCTCTCAATGTGCAAGGACTGTCAAAGACTACCCCTTGAACAGAGTCCTTCCATCCATCCAGTACCAGGAACCTTAAAGGACATCCCAGAACTTCTCTTGCCCACCAACACCAAAGGAACACTCCCCTACTATGAGGAGACAACAATTCAGCTTGGATCTACCACTCCCCATGCACCCACATCCTCAACACACAGACAGACAGACAGACAGACAGACTAAAGTAATGGATAAATGATTAAAATCATTCATAGTAATGGGTTCACAGTTGAAATAGTGAGATAAAAGGTGTGGATAAATGGTTTGCATTTATATTACCAGGTTACACTTAGATTGTCGAATAAGGAAAACTGTAATTAGCCCTGTCCAGACACTGGACTCCTCCCATTTAAAGTGGAATTAAAAATCTGTTTTGGACAGACATAACAGATTCATGGGGGTGCCTGTGATGCTGAATCAGCTAGTTCCTCTCTTGTTCTGGTAACGGCACTAAACGAGACTGTGTTCCCCTAAAATATCACCCCATACAGCACTTTCAATTGCCAATTTGTGGAAATGCTCCTTGGGTCGTATTTGAGGATAGGAACAAAAAACATACATATGTGGTCATATAGTTTGGAAGACTTGTTTCACTTAGCAGTGTGGACGCAGCCAGTCATCCCAGAAGCTACAGAGTATTTCTTTATGTATTTAATTTTAGAATACGTATTTTAAAGTGGGTTTCTTCCTGTGCCTCAGCTACATGCTCATTCAGCTGTAGCATCCTGCTTATATAGCCACTTGCCTTCAAAACCCCATGTATTCTAGGGGGATAAGTGAATGAATATATGTCAAAAAGCATCCCACCCCACTGTACGGGTAATGTATCTGTCAAACTCACGTTCTCCTTTTCACCACGTCCATGCTCGCCTATTGTGTGTGCACAGGGTTTAAATTTTTCACAGCAAAGCAAAGTCAATGCACAATGTTCATATCTCAGATTTCAAAAGGGGAATGAGGCACTGCTCAAATGAGTCTGCATATACAGCTGCTTTATCACATGAAGAAAACTTTGAACAAGAATAAAGATGAGAGAATTATCTAAGTAATTTACATGCTATATCAGATCATAAGATCCTGTTTCATCAGCATCCAGAAAATTCCAATGATGCTGTCATTAAGTTAAATGGAACAATAATCAATTCGATTGACAAAAATATCACTGAGATATGTGGATTTTAACACCAATAACCTGATTACTTATTTTAGTAGGACTGTTTGCGTGCAGCTGTTATAATAGGTGTAATAAACTTCAAACAACACAAACAATAGCATGTTTAACGGCTTGATGGCACCTCCCTAATACACACTTGTTTTAGAACTAACAATTAGCTGATTAATTCGCAGCTAAGAGCCACACACGCACAGTGACAGTCTCAGCTTACAGCCATACATGTTAACTGATAGTGAGCGCTATTAGTCTAATGAAGCTCCTGTGGTGAGCGCAGCTGGAAAGCAGGAAAGACTGGTGAAGTCACAGATTGCAGCAGCCAATCACACTGCCAATCACCATACGGCTGCTTTGATTCATATATCCAATGTGTCTAATGACACTTGGAACGAGTGCATGATCAGCACTGCACTTCATGAACTAATTACAATAATATTTTGATTAGGTTTCATAAATCATGAATATGTAATTGCATGTATGTACATGTAGATGTATTACATAATAGTATAATTCCAGTTCTGCTCACCAGCCACTGTGGCTAGTGTTTTCCCAAATTTATTAGCCACTTAACAGCATTTTGGCTTTCCACAATTTTGTTATTTCCATTTAAGTTGACTATAATGTGACTAGTAAGTGTGACTGTGCTACACACCAAGGCTTACTTCTACCAGCATTTGGCGGCTGGGTGGGTCAAACCCTGCTGCGTAACATTACATGCCTTTCAGTATACAGCATATAGTATCCAGTATATAATGTTATTTGGTTCTGTTCAGGATAAACTATCTTTATGAATCAATGTCAATATGCCTTATTGGTGAAAATGGATGTGTCAATCCAACAATATCAGTAACGGATTTGAAACATTTATATGGGGACAATGACAGAGACAGCCAAAGTGTCATTTCAGGATAATGAAGATGAACAAGGAGGTCAAACCTTTGCTGCTAAATGGTAATATTTTCTTTGCTGAAGCTGTTCAACTTTATCCTCACCTAATCATACCTCATTACAGTGACTGCACCTACAGTGGCTGGGTATTGGTCTCTGTATTGGTCCTCTGTATGGCAGCCATTTCTGGATATCCTTTCTCTAGAAATGTGGCCCTAAAAAACTTAAATAAAATGAAATGCAAGAATTTAGAATATTATTGTAACAGCACAGGTTTAATAATGGGTTTGTTTCAACTTTAATTTAAACATTTTACACAGAGTATGGAAATGAAGAGTACTAAAGCCGGATTAGGTCCTAGGTTTGCACAACCTATTATAAGTCAAGCGAATCTAGCAGTCATGACAAGCTGAGAACCCCTGAAGCAGCATAATGGTTAATACATCCGTATGCCTTGAATCCACTGAGAGCAGGTCCCAGATCTTTACAGTGCTGCTGCATTATAGACAGCCATTTGCAGCTCATGGAAAGAGTGTAATGAAGACAAAATAACCTTCTAGATCTGCCTGTCAGCACATTATTTTCCTACTCAGTCAGGTTACAGTGGATCATTGACTGTATCGACTATATGATATGTTACAGTCAGATCATTACTTAGTCTTCTATAAAACATCCTCAGATTACAGTTAACCTGTGAGGAGTCTAACTACTTAAGATTTCCTTTTCACAGACAACTAATAGCATACATTCACTGACCATATTGTCCAGTATCTAATATAGGATGGGCCAGCATGTACACAGCTTTACTCCATAGTATGCCAAGTGTTTCACTCCAAAAGGCTAAAAGTCTATCATTTAATCTAATTGTTTATATAATTTCTCTGATTTTAGAGTCCTTGAATAAACCATATTTACCATTGTTGTAGGTTAATATCAGCAATGCAGAAGAAGCCAGCACAGCTCAAACAGACAGAGCTGTAAATTATCAGTAAAAGAAAGGCCAAAGGATACAAATGTTTTATAGCTGAAAAGCTAGAAAGATTATATTAGCAAATGTTTCGAATTCTTTTTTTTCTTGATAACTGTCTGGTGTACATTATTGTGAGCAGCTAGACTAGAGGTTACCAGATTGTGACTTTTAATAAATGTATTAGTCAGCCAAATAATTTTAAGCAATTCACAAACCACCAAGAATTAACAAACAACCTAACAATATGTTAGCCTGACTATTAACAGACATGTACTATTTGTCTATCTAACCTTCCTAAAAACCTATGTGTCAAGCAGGGGTCGCGTTAACCGAATATTTTCCGTCATTGACCGTTTTTTTAAAACGGTGACGGAAAAATCCGAAGGCCATCCGTCATTTTGACAGATTGCAATTCACACCCCTGACCACTTGGTGGCAAAAAGCATATTACAGTAATTGGCTCTTGTAGAAGAAGAAAATTAGAAAAGAAGAGAAGAAGAAAAATGTTATGGCAGTTGAGAGTCAGTAGTTTCTTTAAAAAACCCAATGTCGATGTTGACAAAAGAGGTGAAAAAAGGTGTCGATCATGCAGATGAAGATGAAGCACAAACTCAGCCCTTGGCCTCGGCGGAGCGAGGAAGCGGCAGCAAGTAGATTAGACGGGAGTACAGAGTTCAGTGGGAGCAGGAGTTCTCCTGGCTGAGGAGGGAGGATGGAAAAATGTTCTGCGACATATGCAAAAAAGCAAATATGAGCAACGGATTTGTCCGAGGATGCACGAACATGCAGAAATCACGTTTAGGCCACAGGTGAACTGTTCATATTTCACTAGTTATTGTTCATATGGAGCTACTGCGGCCACACAGTCAGATGTTTTTTGTTACTGCGGAGAAAAAGTTACATATTCTTCTGCTTGATGTATGTATCCACGGTGTGGATTATTTGTTCAGCTTGTTTGGACTGAATATTCATTAAAAATGAATTGAAATTAAATGCAATTGAATATGTCATTGTTATCGTTTAAAAAATTTAAGTGACCGGTAAAAATAGATTATGACGGGATTTTTATGACCCTGTCAGTCAAAATGACAGACAACGAAAAAGTCTAGCGCAACCTCTGGTGTCAAGTCAAGTCTGTCTTAATCCCTGTACAACTCAAGCAATTTCTTTAAGTGTAATTACAATGAACGAATCAAGCCTTAGAGCTGAAACAAGCTCTAAAGTGAAGTGCTGGTCATACAGTAGCAGAGTGCTATTCAGTGTGTCTATTTCTTGCAAAGTTTGCAAAGGTAATACAATTTCTATACTGTTAAATTGACTGGCATTTTCAGCATTGGTAGATAAAATACAGGAAAGACTGGAAGAGAGAAGGGGGAAACATTTTTGCCACGTAGGGTTAAGTTCTGATAGCCAGTTATGGTCTGGTTCTCTGCATTTGCCAGGCTCTGAAGCTAGCAAATCTCTTATCAAACCTTTAATCTCCATTACTTTCATTAGTGGAACTGAAACTGAAACTGCACCAGTGGCAGCATCCATATCAGCCATAGGTTATGATAATGCTTTGTAACTAAAAAAAATATTGTCTGTTAGTTAGTAGCTTGTGAAATGTAATCTGTGACATTCAGTAGGCTACAAACTATTATTTCAATATCACTTTTTGTTTGTTTAATTTACATTTCATACTGTATCACCTATTTACCTAATTTTCAGGCTGCACTTATGTCTTTTTACTCAACAAGAGGTGATTACTGATGTTATATATATATATATATATATATATTGTTTGTTCAATAATGTCCAACTCTGACCACTATACCGCTACTGTATCATTATTCGGGCCTTGAAGGTACTACAATGTGTGTAACTTTCAGAATATTGTTTTTTATGACACCGTTGGCTGTTAATTGAAGAGCAGTCAGCATATGGGGCTCACACTGTGTAGGTGCAAGTGAGCATGCTGGGCATCAGGCAAAACAGTAACAGGCCAACACAAGGGGATTGCTCATTGTTCCAGCTAGATAGTCTGGAAATGTACACTGGGGTCCAGTGACTGCCTCTACTTTCTAGACTCCTTAAAAATATTGCTCAATATAACTGAAATTGGTTCCCTGTGTTTTTGGATGTGCTACTTAAATAGTAATTATGTTTTATGGAGTGACAACACAATGGTAAAGTAATGGTTAGGTTTAGGCACAAAACCCGCCAGTGTGGCATTTGGGAATGATCATGTTTTGAGTTAAAATGATAATTTTTTGGACTATGGGGCTGTCAGAACAATGAGATGTCTGAATAATGGCATGGCACTCTTCACGAGACTGAATGTGATTGACCAGCAGCACGTGGTCACTCAGAGAACCAAGGTTACAATGTAACCATACATTCTATATCGTCTCAAGACTATATTTCCATCTACCTTATACATATGAAATATGTAACAGAGTGGAGAGATAGTCTCTTCACTCAGAGAACGAAGGTCACAATGTAACCGTATGATATCATGTTCATTTAACATGGTGATGCATAAAACTTACTAGCTTGACATTCTCCAAATTACTTTATCAACTAATGTTATAAAGCAACTCTATTTAGAAGCTAACACTATCTAATGTTGCTCACTTTTGGCACTGTAGCAGGGCTAAAGAGAGAAAAGGCAGGTGCACACATAAACATCAGGCCAAAGGCTGTTTTAAGTAACGGAGAAACACAAGATAGAATCTTTTTAGATTATGTTATTTTCTGTTCACACATTGGAAATACAAAGGGCAAACAATTTATGTAAATTGTTACATATAGCACCTTTAAAATGCAAATGTAGCCAAAACAGCAATCAATTAGTTTGGATTGAGTTATTTGGATGTTAATGCTTATGGTAAACACAGATTAGACGACTAGATGACACTGCTCTGATCTGTACAGAAACAGTAAACAGGATGCAACAAATTTAAAGGGATACACAAGCATACTACAGCTGAGAGAGTGCTACTCACTAGTGCTGGCTCCCTTCAGAGACCACTCATTACTGAACACTGCCCGAGGTGTTACAGCTAGCTACTTCACTGTCATCTTAGCTTGTTTTTATAAAAATCTGAGATTTTTGACTTGGGTTTGTACTGTATTTTCTTCTGCCATTCTCTTGCTAAAAGACACTGCCATAGCTGAGCCATCTTAAATACACTTGTATATATTTTACAAGATGGCAGAACATGTACAATACAATCAGGGTCAATCCCCACACAGCCAATATGTCCTGTCAACGTGTCCTTGAGCAAGTCCCTGAACCCCGGGCTGCTCACCTAATCTGGGTCTGATGAAAAAACAAGTCAGCTGCATGATATTGGTTTACTTATAAATGTTGATATTGTAAATTCAGTAAAGGTATTTGCCGAGAATATTGCCTCAATACACAAAACAGGAACCTATTTACTGAAGCATAAAACTGACCTACTGCCAGCGTACACACACACACACACCCATAAACAAGCACCAACAAAGATACACAGTTAGCCAATGCTGTCTCATCCTGTAGACAGGATCCTCCCAGGAAACACACATACATACACACACACACAAACACACACGCACACAGTAACCCATTTATTCAGTTTGATGCCTCATTCTATACACAGGATAACCGCTTATTATACGCACACACACACAAACACACACACACGCACACACATATACACACTATTAGCATTCTGCCCAGCTATTTTAAAAACAGGGGATCCTCCCAGTCTCCATACCTGGGTGCCGGCTTGTGGCAACTGTGGGAACAGAGCCAGGGTGGTTGGTCTCTTTGGTCGATATTTGTCCATGACAGCACAGGTTGATGTCCCTCTGACAGGCAACAGCTTCCTCCCTCCCTCCTCCTCTTCCTCCACCTCCTCTTTTCCTATTTTATCAAGCCAGCGTTGCACTCCTGTGCTTCGACAAGGCCTTCCCCACCCTCCTCTACCTCCCTCTCTTCCCCTTCTTCCTCCTCAGTCTCCTCAGCATCGATCAGATTCAAGCTCAGGCTCTGAACACACCCCTTCCAATCCCTCTCTGCATGATCATTGGCTGGCTACAGTGTCACATCATGATCATCACCATCATATTCCTGGCAGGAGCAGAGTGGAACGGAGAGGAGAGGTAGAGAGACAGAAAGGAGGAGGAAAAGAGAGAGAGAGAGAGCAAGAGAGGTGGGTGACTGGAGATGGAATGAGTAAGGATTCACAGAGAGAAAAAGGGAGGGTGGAGAGAGACACAGAGATGCAGAGAGGGAGAGAGAGGGGGAGGAGGAAGTCCGTGCCAACCAATCAGAGCACGGAATGACATCATCAGCTCATCAGCTCTGCCTGTGGTGTTTTCTCTGAGCAAAGGCTAATAAACACTGAATGTGTATGTGTGTGTGATGTGTGTGTGTGACCCAGTGGAATAGGATTATAAAGTAACATTGATCCCATGGAGGGACAATGGTGATCAACAGTCATTCAATCAGCAGAGCAGTCAGTAACGCTGTAATTTAATCTTGCAGCCAGCAGTCAGTCAGCCAGCCAGCCAGCGTCAGCCATCCAGAGAACTAGTAAGGCAAAATATCACTAGTGGACCAAAACTAGTCTGCTAGCGTATTAGCTAACAAACTAGCCTGACAGTGAGACAGTCAGTCTACTAGTAATTTAGCAAACCAGTCAGTCAGCTCATAAACAGCCTTTTACGCATTTAAACAAAACACAGATAGTCGTTATGCCAGACAATTCAACAGCTAAATAATTTAGCTGACCATTCAGTCAGACAATTAAACAATCACCACTTTCAATAAGCTAGCTACCAGTATATAACACTCAGCCATAAAGATGCTAAGATGTTATTCCGTCAATCAGCCAGCCAGAAAATAAGTAAAACATTTACCCAGCAAAACAAGAACCAGGCAGTCAACCAACCATTTAACAAACCAGTCAGTCAAAGTTAGTTGGTAAGCCTACAAGCCAGCAGTTAATCAACAATAAGCAAAAATTAAGCAGTAACTATATAAAAAAAAAACAGAAATGGTTCTTTTATAGTCTTTTAGAGAGAATAAAAAGCAGAAATATTTTATTCTCAAAAATACCTGCTTTCTGAAAATACATGAAAAGATAAACAATGATGATATACCTACATATGAAGTAATGTATTTTCATATGTATCATACTTGTTTGGGGGTAGGGCCTCAACATTAGCTTTTGATCCTAACCCTAACCCTAACCATAACCCTAACCCCAACCCTGGTTGGCTGTTACATATCTCATGTAATGTAATTTTGTAATTACAAAGAAACTTAGTTTTGCCTACATTGTAAACACTGTGTGCCTGATTCCTGCAAACACAACCAAGACAGAAAGTCTTGGCTACAAAACTGGTACCAAGACCCATTCTTTTCTGTGGGGTATCTCCACTTCGTTGTCAGCAAGCTGATTCAACTATATGCTGTTCTACCTCTAGTCAAGACCAACTCAACATGGTGCCATGTTCTGTGAGTTCTGGGGTTCATCACTTCAAGCTCAATGGTCTTGTATCCAAAAGTACTGAATTCACTCTAACAGTCCAATGGAAAGTCTGAAAATACATTGTAAATAAACTGATTGTAACCTAGATAAAAATGCAACGCACACACGGGGAGAACATGCAAACTCCACACAGAAGGGTCGCAGGTGAGGATCGAACCCACAACCCTCTTGCTGTGAGGCATATTTAGAGGTGGTCTGTGAACCCAAACATGAGCATGTCTTTTGCAACGCATCACAGGTGGCAGACGTCTCAGTCGCCCACTTGGTCACAGAGAGCCCTGATGGGAGGATTCAGGTCATACCATATTTCTTGCATTAATACTTTCTTCAGTCCTCAAGCCACTGATGATTTGGATCTTTTACCCATTGAATGATTTTTCCCCTTCTCGAGGAGGTAGGTCATTTTTGTTGGGACGAAAAAAAAATCAGCTTCCAGAGGGCCAAGTTACTCTCCTCAGCCCATACAGGCTATCCTACAGCCTCAACGAGAGAAGCAGCAGCGCCCCTCGCCAGTTGTAGAAGGGAAATGAAAAAGCTTACAGCACCTGGTATTCCCAGGCGGTCTCCCATCCAAGTACTGACCAGGCCCAACCCTGCTTAGCTTCCGAGATCAGACGAGATCGGGCGTGTTCAGGGTGGTATGGCCGTAAGCAAGAGTGCAGGGAACAAAGAGGCCTTTTATAGATGTCAGTCACCGCCATCATGGCTATCTGTATGCCTATCTGGCCCGAGCGATGAGCGTGTTTGTCAGGTGAGCTCTGATTACGGTGAAACATTTTCCCTCAACTGAACATTTTAATTTCTTTGCACCGGTGTGCTTTGTTTCAGAGGGAAATGTTGAAGTTGTCACTCCACTCCTTTTGTGACTGTTATGGTTACACGCTAACTCGCTTTGCTGATTCTCATTTTACACTCGAGACATGTGACCGCTGCATAAAATATGAGCCAAATTTCATACATGAAATATGCAGCTGGCATTTTTGTGCATACCTGATAACAACCCCACGATAATTTAGAACTTGCCAGGTTCAGTATTGCTCGTGTTCTCGACAACCGACAGTTTCGAGGAAACAAAACGTTCCAGCAGCTTTAAAAGGCCCGTTTGTAACTGTAGTAATCGCTTACGGCCATACCACCCTGAACACGCCCGATCTCGTCTGATCTCGGAAGCTAAGCAGGGTCGGGCCTGGTCAGTACTTGGATGGGAGACCGCCTGGGAATACCAGGTGCTGTAAGCTTTTGCACTTGTTGAAAATCAATACAATTATCTTCTCCTAGAGTTAGCTCAAACAAGGTAAAAAAAATGGTTTAAAAAACAAATATAAAGTTGACTAATTAGGTCTTTAAACTATGTAACTTGTTAATACTAATCACTGCCAGTCCACTCAGTCTTTCTTGTGCCATGGCAGATCTCAAGTAGTTCTTTAACAATTTGACTTCTCTATCCATGTCATGAATGAAGGGCTAATGTTAACTGGTTACATGCATTTGTTAGCCTTCTTGCTATGATGCTTGCTGTGCTTATACAACAGTAACTACCACAGTAATTCTTCTGAACAAACACCAGATCTAATTTCACCGTAAGTTTGAGCTTTGCGACAAAACTGTTAAGTTCAGTTATTATTTAGTTTCTGTAATTAGCCTGTAATTTTCATATCTCTAGGTAGTTTCAAAGATGAACATTTGGCATTCATTCATTCATTCATCTTCTGTACCGCTTATCCGGGTCAGGTCACGGGGGGGCTGGAGCCGATCCCAGCTGCATTGGGCATAGGCGGGGTACACCCTGGACAGGACGCCAGTCTGTCGCAGGGCTGACACATAGAGACAGACAACCATTCACACTGTCACTCACACCTATGGGCAATTTAGAGTCACAGATTAACCTGAGCTGCATGAGAGAACCCACGCACACACGGGGAGAACATGCAAACTCCACACAGAAGGGCCATGGGCGGGGATCGAACCCACAACCCTCTTGCTGTGAGGCAATTGCAATTTCAGGGGAGCCAACCACCACCCCTGAAGACCTCTGTGTAGGTGTGTGTGCGTGTGTGTGTATTTGTATAGCCTAGCCTTGCTGCCATCAGTATCAATCACTCAATAGTGGAGCAGATTTCCTATGATGACATTATATTGATGATTTTGCATCAAGGAAGGCCAGAAAGGTCAACTTTTAGTTTGTGTTCTGGTCTTATTGCAATATTGTAATAATACAATTTTCTTAAGTTTGTTATTTGAGTGATAAGGATTTGTGCTCTTTAGAATATTTCTTCTATATTTCATTTGTATATCATTTTAAATATTTTATTTTATTATTGTTTATTTAAAATATCTGATATAGTGCCACATTTATGTATATAGAGTAAATTCAGATAAGTTTTACTGTTATGTGGCGGCTGGAGGCGCTGAAACCACGCCCATTCGCGGGAAGGGGCGGCCCCGCTCGTGGGCCTGCTAAATGGATGCTACCGTCAAATTTAATTAATCTCGCGTTGTTAACATCACTGACACGAGTTAGCCTAGCCTACTTGAGCTAACGTTAGCTTCGGCAAACTTTATAAGTAAATGTATCAACATAAGCATTAATATTATCACAGTTGATAAAGTGGTCCCTCAGTAAAATCACCAGGGAAAGTTTGACGAAAGCACATAAGGCAACTTACACTTACTGGTGGGCTGGTGCCGATGATAGCAGTAGAGCCTAATGTCGGTGGTAGCGGAGGATGAAGGCCGGAGAGAGGGACGATTGGCTCAGCTCCACTCACCAGAACCAATGGCTCACTAGTAAATCCCAGTTTTCTCCAGTGAAAGTTTTGGAAACTATCCTCCGAAAAATGTAGACTGCGGAAGAGGCTGTAGCTGGGGGTCCTCAACTCTCCATCAACATGGCTTTTCACAAATGCAATCCACTTCTTCTTCATGTCCTCATTTTTGGGAAATTTAAAAAGCGTGACCGAATTTGGGGGTAAACCCTGACATCCGGGTATGATCCATCTTCTATAAAACGACGGAGACATTGCTAGCTAGCTCCCTGCAGGCGATGAAAGTTCGTAGTCAAGTTCAACTCAGTAGCCAGCGGGAGAACCACTGATACTGCGCCGGCGTCGCTGCGCTCTCCACCGATTATATAGGTTAGGGGCGGGATTATGTGTCATGGAACATAATTGTAGACACGCCCAAATAAATCCTGGACACAGGTGGTGAAAAACTCTATATTATATAATGTAGCTTAAATTTAGTGCTATACAGTGATATAATACTTGAAAATTAAGTTTTATTGGTCCTAAAATGTAATTTGGAAGAATTGCCTGCCATGATGTTATATTATTACCCAATTAAACCCTCATTCAAGTTTTCCCTGCCTACTGCGAATGCACTGGGTCTCACAAAAAGGAAAGTGAACATGAATCACTGCTGAGAACTGTGCAGACCAAGTGGCCTTGGATCATGGCAAAGCAGCCACTACATAGACGTCATTTGTACATATGAATCAGATTGTCCTTTGTTATCATTTAATGTCTTTTTGTTTTTAGTGGTTGGAGTTACCAATGGTAAGTTACATCAATAAGCAATTAAACTATCACTTATATAAAGTTTATTATTCCCTAAAAGCAGGTTTTTACATTTTTTTGAATATCACTTGTCAAATGTACTGGCTTTCTTTGAATGTGTGCTCCAATCTCAGTTTGTTTTGGTTTAGTAATCCAAACGCTGGATAGCTCTAACCATAAGTAAATACAGAAGGGACATAAAGCACTTCCTAACTTTTATAAACAGTAAGTCATGGTTAAAACCTTGTTCCTTCTTAATGTGGCTTGTGATTTAAGAATGGAATGTATATAAAATGAATGTGTTATTGGGGGAACTTATAATGTATAGCACATGCAAAAAGCACACAATAAACTCCCATTTCTATCATAATTCCTTAAGCAATTTAATGAAAATAAACTCTTTTTGTACAATACAAAACAAATAAAATCCAAAGAGCCCACAGTTTCAGACAGACCCAGGTGTCTGCATCATACTGTTGTTAGTTGGAATGTAAAACAAAACACAAGCATGTGATCTGGGCTTGTCTTCTGTTCACAAAAAAATGGGAACTGTGAGACTTTCTGACCAATAACTCCATCAGTTTAACCCTGAGGGACTAAACTTGGGGTTCCACTGGATCATTTTTCTTTTTACCTTTCACTTCACAGTTCCCATCGTCTTTTACATCAACAGAATGGCACTTTTAAGGGCTGTGAAGTTTCTCTCTTAAAATCTATGATTCCTCTTTTGGGAAATGTAGACCCATCCAGACAACACTGAAGGGGTTTCACAAAGTCAAACTGCTATTACAGCCTGTTCACTCTGCAGCGTTTCCCACCCAGACTTTACTAGAGTAGGCCGCCCATGTTTATTTGGTGAACCCTTTTAGAATTTTTTCTTACATTTCATCCACAATCGAGCTGTGCAGTGTATTCTACTCAGCCGACTCCTTGTTCTATTCTCTTTCTCACCTGAACACACAAACACATTGACAACAATACAACCTGTGCCAACGGCATCACGGGACATCAACGCCACTATTTTGACAGATTGTGCTTGATTTACTGCAGAACCGACAACACTTCAGCTGAGTAGGGCAGGGTTGCAATGTGCATGGCGCACATTGTGTTTGTATTGTGTATACACACTGTATACACTCACTAGTCACTTTATTATGTATACCTGTTCAACTACTCATTAATGCAAATATTTAATCAGCCAATCACATGGCAGCAACTCAATGCAGGTAGACATGGTGAAGACGACCTGCTGAAGTTCAAAGTGAGCATCAGAATGAGGAAGAAAGGAGATTTAAGAGACTTTAAATGTGGCATGATTGTTGGTCTAACTGCTGATCTACTGGGATTTTCACACACAATCATCTCTAGAGTTTACAGAGAATGGTATGAAAAAAAAATATCCAGTGAGCCTTGATGATGCCAGAGGTAAGAAGAGAATGGCCAGACTGATTTTAGATGATAGAAATGTAACAGTAACTCAAATAAACACTCGTTACCACCAATGTATGCAGGAGACCATCTCTGAATGCACACCATGTCCCACCTTGTATGTATATATATACATACACATACAAGGTGGGACATATATATATAATTTATAAATATAGTACTGGTTGCTGTCTTGGTGAAAACTTCTGAACATTTGCAGACTGTGCAGCTCCTACCCTGTAGTGGATGGTTTTGGTAAGAAACATGTAGGCAGAGCCAGGGTAATATATAAGCCTTTGTGAAACCCCCTTATTCAGACATTAGTAAAGCAGAACAGTTATGGTTTTACATATTTTATATATAAACTCTGATAAATATACGGGGAGCACAACACACCAGTTTTTTTCTATATTAATTGACACAAGCAGCATTTTCAATTGACAGAGATAAAAAGCCGTTTTTACACAAGTCTTGACTTGGCCTTTAAATTTACAGTGTTTTAATTAGCAATTTGCTATACCTTCATGGATGTGACCCTCCAAAACAGACAGGGAATTTTGATTCAGGGAGGTGGTCTATAAAAAGGTTATGTTCCCTTTCACTAAGTAACATCAACACTGCTGCTAGCAAAAATATCAGATATTTTCAAAAACATTCACATCCGGCATTTACATATTAACAAGTAGAATTTCAATCAAAGTCTTTAGTGTTTCTTTTTGTTTTACGGCCTCGATAGCAGAAAAAAGGTCCACCTTCCTTTGGCCAGATGTGGCTTTAAAAAAAAAAGGTCATACATCAAGAGTAAGTTTTCCCACCCGGATATAAATGGCTGCCTTCTAAAGTAGGCCCAAAATGTCCACACATTTACATTGAAAGGAGCTTAAAACGCAAAGAGAAGTTTAATACATTTTACAGAAGATTAGCCAATCTGTCTGAAGCTCTAGCACTGTTTCTGCAACCGTTCACATTTTGCCACGTCCAGGACCCAGAACAAACATGTTTATACCTTCACTGGTGACTTTGTTTTTATCTGGAACTTAATAAATGTCATAACTCTCAACTGCAAAATGTCAAAATGCACTGCCTCATTAAATGACTGTGCTCTGATGTTCTGGGAAAGGAAAACTGTAGTTGACATAGGGTCAGGATAGTGTGATTAGGCAGGTGACATTCAGGCTCCTTTTGGGTTCACTGTGGATATAGTGGGTATGGGTTGCAGTACATTATGCTCCTCCTTATTTGCTGTGTGTGAGAGATGGAAATGTACAAGGGAAGATTTCTAATTGTAAATACATGTTTAGGATTATGACCTTCTTCATTTTAGCAAATGAAAATGAATTTGAATTACTTACTGTCATTACAGGACTGGTTCTGGACTAAATGTTGAAATGGGTTTAATATTTTCAAGGAGCTTGTCTCAAAAGTATTTCCTTTTTCCTGTCTGGAGGAAATGTGAAACGGTTTTGTACTACTTTCACTTCTGTTGTATGCATGCTTATACAGAATTATGTTGTCCACATATTTTTCCCGTGTATGTCTTTAGTCCAGATGTATGGGATGTATGTCTGGAGATGGTTCTTTAGATCTCCACCTGAAAGAGAAACCAGAAAGAAAGGACGGTTACTCTGATGAAACAACATTGCATGGAATGTTGCAGACAACGCACGCATGTAAAGGTGCATCGCAAGACAGTTGAAATATCAATAGAGATGTATGACGATTTAATTTGGTTGAGATTCAAAATTACTTGTGATACCCTTTTTCAACAGCAGAGGGCGTAATCTTTTCAGTAGTCAACTTGTTCCACAGCATACATCACTATCAGAGGACATTTCAACCCCGCCCCCACCAGAGGAGAAAACAATCTTTCCCACTCCTGACTTCGTATTAAATGAAAGAGACTCCTCGTCAATTCTGTCTGTCAGCAAGCAACAGAAAAATGTCTAAAAGCTGCTGTGTGGTGAAATGTACTGCCAACAAGATAAAAGCCAGAACTAAGCTTTAAAACCTAACAAAGCGAAAAAGTCAACATTTAAGAGGACAAAAGTGGATATTAGTTAACATTAGCTTGCTAACATATAGCTAAAATTAGCTCTAAAAATGAATAGTCTTTTTAAAAATATGCAATCATTGTATTGTTTGTGTTTTGCCATAACAACCTACCTCAGATACTGAGGTAGTCACTTCAGTCATAATTTATCTGCAAGCTCATTGCTCTGGAACTCCCTCCCCAAGAAGCAAGTAAGACAAAATAGCAAATGGAATAAATAAACTAGTACTACACTAATAAATATTATACCTCTTATTAAATATCTTATATTTAAAAGAAAGTGCTGATGCTATGCTAGATTATCAGTTATATCCAAACAAAAAGACAATGTTGCCGTATGTGAAGACGACACCTAAAAAATGACTGTAGCGTGATCAAACCCTAACCCTGGCCAGGTCAAAGACAAGATCCTGTGTGTGTGTGTGTGTGTGTGTGTGTGTGTGAATGGGTTAATGCGGACATGTGCTTTGAGTGGTCACTATGACTAGAAAATGCAATACAAATGCAGTCTGCTTACCATTTATTACTTGAATTCTCTTTTTGCATGACTTTTTCCCCCTTGATGCTAATAGGCTAATGGTTCATAATGTCTATCTTACCTTGTATCACTGCCGATGTCCTGCTGCCTCTTCAGGAATCTCCTCCTCCATTCTTTCCTCTTCCTGCTCAACGTCCTCCTCCATCCTCTCATCCCCTCCTGCTTCCTCTCTCTCCTCCTCCTCCTCCTCTACTCTCCTCTCTCCCTCCCTGGATGCAGCATTATTGCTTGGTCGCCCTCGCTGCCTCTGGCTGCGCCGCACCTTGCGGGCAAAGCCTTTCCTCCTCTGCCCAATGGAGGAAGACAGAGTCGTGGACATGACTGGACTGGGGGAAGGGGACATGGACCTTGACAGACTGCTCTGGGTTGGTGATGAGGCTTGCATGGGAGGAGCTTCGGTGGACAGAGAATGGCTGGCAGACATTGATGTTATGGCGGCAGAGGGCTGTGTGTGGGAGCCTAAGGAGGTGCAGGGTGTCTGTGATGGGTGACTGTTTAGCGCCTCCTCCATGTCTGTATATAGGGCGTAGGTGGAGGGTGCGCAGACTGTGGATGAATCAGGAGCTGAAGAACAGCCAGCTGCTTCACTGTCAGCAGGACCATTGGGTCTCGGAGGAGAGTCTAGAAAACATGAGAGAATAATTAGCACACATTCTGTACAGATTGACTGTGACACACACACCTGATTAATAATTATGAAAACATTTTTCCATGTCCTCCACAGAAAAATGAGAATCTTGCTTCTGTGCTTCCTCCTACCAGGGCCACTGCTGGTCTGGGATTCATCGGTCATTGGGGGCTCGGCCTCCTCTTGGATCGTTGGTACTGATGCTAGTAGACCTGACACACACAGACATACAGACATAATGAAATTCTCCTTCCAGAGAAGAGAAATATCCCTGGCCTGGGACTGTGCTAAAGCCCTGAAACAAAAAGTGTCAAACTTAACACACTATTACAGTCCAAGTGTTTTTCTCATAAGAAGCTGGTCTGTGTCCAAGTTCAGATCTTTCGAATCTGTTACCCTGATGTCGAGTGGGATTCATCAACATAGAATTGCCAATTTGAGACCAATATTAGAAGAGTCAACCTGCCTTTGTCATATAATGCAGTCAAGCCCTGACTGAGCTGAGCTGTATCTCACTCTGAGGATGTGGACTTTTTAGGCATAATGGGCGCAACTGAAGAAAAATACAGCTCCAAACAAGTTCACCCTCATTCGATAATTCAATAGTAGCTCGTCAATGTTTTCAAAAGGCAACCAGAGAAAACAGATGAAGTTCATTTATATCAGCCATGACTGCAACAGGCTCTTTTCTGAACCTCATGAGGACAGTAAGTGAGTCTGTGCTGTCAGTTCAGTGATGTGCCTTCACATGTGGCTCCACAGGCGAGCAAGCCTTAGTTCTCCTTTGGTAGGGTGGTTGAAATTGTACCACACTTTTTATTTATTTTGTACCAACTGATCAGTGGGTACTATTTCAGCATAGCCTTGGACTAACCCCTGATTTCCACTTGATGCGTGTGCGTGTGGCAGCGATGCGGCGACAGAGCCGATAGGTTACCATTCTAGTCAATGTGTGTGTTTCCACCTGATGGGCTCCAGACCCGGCGCAGCTGATACACACAGCTTCTATCTTTGGCGGACACGGGAAACAAACGCAGTAATTCTGCACAGAGCGGATCGTGCGGGGCAGGAAGTTACCAAAATAAAAACATCCTGTTGACTTCAAAATAAAACACACTGTATTCACAGCAGATCATATTTCCCTGCGGTACACCTTGAAAACGTCACAATTGGCGGAGACAGGCCTGAAGTCAACGGATCAATTTGAGTTTGAGTATATAATTTTAAATATTGTTCCATGGCTGAATAAAAAAAAAGGAGGGGGGGTGGGGTG
>CAFUXE010001332.1:141471-162079 GCA_903364295.1 Serranus cabrilla
CCCCCCAACCCTCAGACTATGCTCCTGAGCAGAGTACAGTGTGGGAACAGAATAATAAACACCTCAGCCACAGCACATCTAACATGACAAACTCAGGACTTGCAACATGGGAGGCCGGGGGACTGTGGCGGTAGCCCAGCGCAGGCAAGCAGATATCCAGTCCTGCAGCCAAGACAAGCGCTGGTCACGGACCCACTTGTCGCACCAGGGGTAAATGCTGCGAAGGCGTGGGATGGGGGTTAGGGGGGTGAGTTGTATATCTGTATATGAGTTTTCTGTGTGTGAGTCGCTCCACCCGGCATCACAATCTTGGTGCCTCAGTCCGCATGGATGTCATAGCGATTACACGGCAGTTGCCATGGAGACAACCTTGATCGGTCCCAGACAGAGTCAACAATCAGCAGGTGTCCATGAGGGAGGTGGGGGAAGGAATGTAAGAGCGTCTCACAGCAATGTTCTCCAGGGGAAGTGCGTTCCAGCAGCGGCCTTGGCCGGGGCGACTGCTGGTTGATGGGGCCAAAAGCAGATAAGATTGGGGTTGTTTGGGCTTTGGGCCATAGTTACATGTCTTCAGTTTCCAAAGCCAATTTTTCCTTTTTGGCTTCTTAGTTCCTGTTCTTTGGCATTCTCAGCTTCTAGATGATACACCAGTTCTATGAGGCATCTGCTGACTTGCCATCCCCTTCTAAATATCCCCTCCCACTTCCGAAAAACACAAAAATGGCCTTACGTAGGTCTTAGAGGGTTAAATATTACAGGACATTGAATAGTTCCATCAGTTTAGATTTAGGTATACAAAGACTAAGGTACAAGTTAGTCTTATTAAGGAGACTTACTGAGTCCTCTGTAATGGGAGAGTTGCTGGTACACTTGTTTCATCCTCTCGATGTTAAGCCTGCTTCCCTCTGCATGGTTGATCATAGGTTTGGGGTAATCCACTCCCACCACACAGTTGGCTGCCCTCTGGACCGACTCCGGGGCATTCCACGGCTCATAGATGTATCGGTTCGGGTAGTCCTTCAAGATGGGGATGTAATGCCTGTAGAAGATTTGAATCAGTATAATATGGGCATTTATGTGATATGGAAGGAGATACTGTAAGAGTACCAGTATAAAGTCTACCTGATGTAGTCTCCCGAGGGGTCAGTTCTCCTTCCAAAGCCAACAGGACAGTAGCAGTGGAAGAACTGCTGGAAGAAGGCACTGCAGGAAAGCCACATCCAGCTTCCAGCATTTACACTCCAGTCTGCATCCAGCAGCAGCTCCTCAAACACCTGCAGTAACACACAGATAACACATTTATATTTATACTATCAACAGTAGACTTGGCACATAGAGACAAACTAAAGATTGAAAAAGCAAACCAGGTTTACATTTTATCCACCTTTGAGACTATTAAATTAAAAAACCTCACTGTCGTACCTTCATGCCACTCTCCCAGCTGATCCACAGGTCTCCCCTTGTGAGGAAACAGGCCACGGCATGTCGGGCCAGATGGTGGATCCAGCCCTCCTGTCTCAGCTGGGTCATGATGGCGTCAATCCAGGGATAACCAGTCCGACCCTCAGCCCACTTGGCCAATGCCTCTGGGTTCTGGTCCCATGGGATCTGAAAACAAACTTATCTTACTCTTCTTTCTATTGATTCTAAATGGTTGAAAGTTGTGGATTATCTTTTATTAAGGAGACCGCCTACTGGACACCTGTGACGTGTCCTGCATATATTTCAAAATAAAAGTATTGTGTTAACAAATGAGGGGATTCTGGTCTACAGAAATTGTAAAGGCCTTTCATTTTTAAAATGAAAACAGGAAGTGAGTGAGTTTATTCAGGTAACCGTTCAGTCTGACAAAAGAGACAAAGAACATGATCTCATGTGGTGGTAGTTTTAAAATGTGCCGTGGTAAAAGTTGACCAAAAGTTGCCTGGCTGACAATATATTCGGTTATGATCAATGAGCTTATAAGCGGACAGCGTTTTCCAAGATCGTTCCCAGGTCTCACACAGAGTGGTACAGTGAAAATGAGGCTTATGGGAAACCTAATTATAGAACATAAAATATAACATGTTTTCTTACGGTAGTCTTTCTAAAAGAGTCCATTGTGAAAGTGACGATTCTGTTACAATCAAGGAGTTGAAACATACGACTTTAGCTAGCCTAATGCTAGCACATTAGCTTACGTTAGCTGTTCTACTTTCAGAGTAAGGATATATCACTTTTCACATTTCACTGTGTACATATCATTCATAGTATTTACCATTCATTTTCAATAGTGTTTTTTTACCATTTGAATAAACACCTCAGCTTAACTAGCACTGACATGAAACAAGTGATTAGCAGTATCAAAATGATCAAGAATGCTACAAAACACTATATACTAAAACAAATGGTAAAATATACTATACTATATAAAATATGTACTGAGCTAACTAAAAGAAAGTTAACTTGATAATTGATAAATGATTTTAGACAACGGTTAATTGTGATAATAATGCGGCTGTAGTGGTGACTGGAAGTGGGGTGACATGAGGTTCATAATAGGGAAGTACTTCACTCTACCATGTGCAAGTACTCAACACAACACCAAAGAAGAAGTCAGGACCCTTTCCAGCCTCATTTCCATTGTGTTGTGTGCTTTTGAATCCCTTCTCGGCCACAGGCCAAAAATAATGGTTGTGTAAACCTATTCCTTTGAACAGAGTGATGCAAATGCCCACCTGGACACAGATAGGGTTTCCCTCCATGCGGTCGAAGTTTGGGTTGTTGGTGGCAGCTGTGTAGAAGAACTCCCTCCATAACAGCTGGCCAAACAGTGACAGAGGAGGACTGCAACGCTTACGGAGCTGAGGGGTAGCACCAGAGAGAAAAAAGGGGAGTCAGCAACAGAGGAGGGAGAAGACACTTTATTTTAAAAAGCTATCACTCCAAAAGAGAACAATAAATTACCATCATTTACAGAGAACACAGCTACATGGCAGGTGTTTACGTAGCCTAAACTATCCACATTACCTTCATGTAGAGCTCTCTGAGGTTGTAGTATAAAACTCTGCAGGACAGACAGCCAAAGCGCAAGTAGGGGCTGAGGCCAGTGGGACTGGCGTACAGAGAGCAGGTGTTGACACGAGGGTGCTCAAAGTTGGCCACCCACACCTATGTAGACAGACAAAGTATGCAAGTGATCATCTGAGTAACCGTCTTGTAACAAAACAAAAAAAAGCTATTCCACTTATAATGGCTCTGTTTTCTGATTTAGAGAAATATAGATTATCCAAAATTAACCATCTGTTCTACTTACAGTACATCATCCTATCCCCAAAAGGCAGCAGAGACATGAAATGTGTTGTGCTACAACTAAACAAGAACAAAAACAAACTTAAAATAGTTTTACCTTTTTGTCCAGATGTTTGTTGAGTCTATTTAAGGCCTCTGACTCTCCTCCCTGCCACACAGGTGGAGGTAAACCTTCTGTCCTGAAGCCTGGATACATTTACATGGTGACAAATATTATGCAAACTGTTCTTTACTGCAGGAGCAAATAGTATGCTAAACTCCATTTAATAACAACTGTATGTCTAATAACTTATGATAAAAAAAATAAATAAATCACATCCTGTCTTCTAGTTGACTCTCAGTATATCCACAAATCAACTAAATGTTAAGGCCATGTTGTAGTGTGCATCAGCCAAAACAATATTACAGCTGTCATATTAAATTATCATGTATACCTAGTTCTGCCAGTGATGGTATACTGTATAGCTGGTCATGGTTATCAGCTATTTTAGTATGACATTGGTCCATCTGCTGCTTGGTGACGGGAGGCAGAGGTCTCCTGGGCAATTCCAGTCTGCTCACAATGGTCTGAAAGCGCTTGAAGGTCAGAGGAGGACTGTTGTTGTTCATCTCTATTATCCTGTGACCAATACAGAAGAGAAAATGTACAGTTTTTAAACAAAAAAGTAAAATTTGGACTTAACCCTTGATATGATGGTTGAGGTCCACTTTTATGAAATACTCAGTGATGTTGATAGGTACACAGTGAACCGTGCCAGAAAGATTAAGTAGCATTGTTAAAACACTATAAAATAAAATATTTTATTTATTTTTGCTCCAATCAAGGAAAATGATTGAAACAAAGCAGAAGAAGAATCTATTAAAATGTAAAGAATACAAGTGAATTCAATGAGATCGATTTCAAAGATTTCATAGGAATCATTTGAACATATTTTTACTAGCCCGATAAAAAAAAAGTTACACTGATTGATTTTAAAACAATTCCAATAAATTTCACTTCTCCCATTTGTTGCTGTTGCATAGCCAGATTTACAGTGCCAATCCCAATCCAGCAGTACTAAAAATCACTTAACGATGTGTTATTAGATAATGACCTCACCCGATCTTGTATTTCAACATTTTTTTTTTTTTGGTCTCCTTTCAGCTTGTTTTACCAGTACTGTGAAGTCTGTATTTATAGTGGCCACCTTATACAACTCGTCTATATCTGTGAGGACACTCTGGATCCGTGGTTGGTGTATTTACAGCAGGGTAGCTTCCTATTGGTCAATTCACCATGGCTTCTATGAATGAGTGCAGTAAGCTGGACACATGTCTACAACTACCAATGAAAACCCTGCAGCTGAGCGCACACAAGGCTAAGCTCCCTCTTGCCTCATCCACTCATACATTATTCTTACACACTCACAGGCCAGTACTATTTCAATTCATTATGTAATACAGTGCTGTAATACTGTTTTGGTGTGAATGCTGTGCATGTTGAAAGTAAGACACAGCGAGGCGTGTATACGGGGAAAGTCCTACGATGCTCCCTCTGCTCTTCACTCATTCTGCTGCCTAGTCCCAGCACATGGGCTGGTGTGTGACCTGCAGTACAATGAGATGACCACTGAAGGACTCTGCTGCATGTAATGCTGTCAAGAGGGAACTGTGGATGATCAGATGTTGTTCAGCATCTTCTTGGATGTTGTGAACTTTTGGAGATTTTCTAAAATGAGCAAGTACACCAAGTTCTTTAACTGTTACTAGAAACATGACACTGCATGCTCTAACTTACTGTTGTACAACAGTGGATGGTTGATGTTAGGAAGGCTGTCGGTGAAATAAATGGAAGCTGTAGCTAAAAGTCATAAATTAATTATATGAATTGCTAGGATAAATGTTTGAAGTATCTAAAAGTTATGCATGCATTCATTTTGGTAGGGTATGCAAATGATTCAGCACTGTCTTTAATATTACTTGATCATTAAAAGCCTCTCATCTCAGGTTTCACATTGAGGTTAATTATCTATCTGGGACACACTTGTAAAGATGCAGGTATGGCTAATAACAGTGTTAAACAATCCAAGTTGCACACAATGAAAATGAGTATGTGTTACAAACCTATCCAGGTTGTAGAGGGTGTGTGAGTTCCTGACAATGGTTGTTACTCCAAATTCTTGGGCCATCTTGATGATGGCCCCATCCCTCTCCTTCCCATAAGGCTCTGGGTCATATTCAAATGTCAACCTGGTCACCTTCCATTCCTGCAGCGAGGCAGAGGAAGAAAAACAGTCCGATAGAGGGAAAAAGTAGAAAAAAAGATAACAATAATTAGCTCTTGACAATAGCAAATTCAGCAACAGGGTAAATGGGTACAACTTTACATCACTGATCGCAGTCGCATTCAACTTCAGGTTAAACATTGTTTCAGTGTGTGATCTGTTTAAAGTTCACACTAACTTGAGCCTGATTTTTTCAACTATAGCTTCTGAATTCATGCTAAAATCACACATCTACCTAAAAACTGTGGATGGTCTGCTTTGTTCAGCAGTTCAAACAGTTCAGGTGTCCACTTGGAAGTAGACCAAGAGCATCGAGCTGTTTCAGTTCTTTGGTCTGCAGATTAAGATCGACAGCTTTCAAAGCTGCTAAACAACCCCAAACAAACTGAACCGGTATTTGCCGTGTGAAAACACCCTAAAAGGCATCATTTGATCTGAAAATGGGTAGTGTGATACGTTTCTGTCATGTGTCTCTGGTATTTGTTTTTGCAAGGAACTAGTCTGGTATTGAAGGCTGAGAGGAGAGCTATTACAATATCATCATCCTCAATATCTCCCCAACTTTATTATTTATGTATTAATTTTGATTATCTACCCAAATACATGATGCCAGTACAAAATTATAAGCAGTGGGACATGTTGGAGGACAAGAGGTGCAGTTTCTTATAATTAGCAGCGCGTTATGCACACAGACTGTAAAAATAAGGTTATGCAACTGCTAATGTATGGAGATGGTAAGTGTTCCAATTGCTACTCTGTGCCCCGAGGGACTCTCCTCAGAACTGTCAACACGGCATGCAGCTGCATCGTATAGTACATGTGAACATGTGACCTATGACAGTCTGTGTACTGTATTAATTGTGGTTACCAACAACATGCAGGCAAATCAAAGCATTATATGCTCAGTCATAAAAACTACAATATTGTTCTTGGCTGCAAGTCAGCTGCAGTGATTCTTACTCATCTAAAAGACACTCATGTTAAATAAACGTCATCATTCCTGCTGCATGCGTGGTTACAGGTGCAACAGTTCAGCCTTATTAGCGCTGACCTAGCTTTACACTGGTTACACCGGTCTTTTTCATGCAACTTTTATTAACCTTTTTAACCTTATAATGAGTCAGGGTCATTTTTATTAGTGCTGCAACGATTATTTTAACAATCAATTAATCAGTCGATTATTTTTTCGATTAATTGTTGAATCAGAGAAAAAAACATTTTTAATTTCCACCTTTTTATTCAAAAATAGAGCATTTGGACTGACAGTGCAAATAAGTGCACAAAAACAGGTTGCTGCTTGAATGTTCAGTTACAATGATGCTAAATAATAATAAAGTATGCTATACCAGTGTTGCCCACTGTAATCTAATGTTGCACTCAATACTGGGCACAACAGAAGGGTTGAAAAGTAAAAATTGAGCAGGTAATATTAATTCCAGCCAATACTAGGAGAATTTTGTTCTCTAAATATCTGTTAACATTCCAGAATGACCCAACATCCATAATACAAGGAGGGTGATGGTTCATAAACCGTGGACCGCTGCTGTTCTGTGTGATTATAGTACTCGGGAGAAACAGTTTGACAACAGATGATTAAACAAGGTTGATGCTTTTGTTTCAAAAGGTCCGACAGCTACTTTGTGTGGTCAGTTTGGTCAGAAAACCTTTGGTGCTTACAGGTAGTGGGTTAAATTACAGACCTTAAAGAGCCTTGGGAGAACTTCAGTAGGCTGTCCTCTGACGACGAACAATCTGGAATTAAATTTCTTCAGGCTGTTGTCCAAGTCCTCCAGAGCCTCCAACAGAAACCTGCACACATGATACAAGGGAAATGTAATCGGTAAGAGATATGAGACAAGCAGCAGGGTGTACAGCTGGGATGGCATTGATTGTACAGGGGTATGACAACACTCGTTTCAGTCCTGTAACTCTTTCCAAACAACCCCACCCCCCCACCACACACACAGTGTACATAGTCAATAATACTATTACTACTGGGACTGGGTGGTGCTGACTGATCAAAGGCAGTGGAAAAGATATGTTGGTTCACCCAAACATACTGTGTACAGCCTCTATTCAGCTCATTGGGTCTTTCTTTCTTTATCATTCACCCGAGCAACAATTAAAACAGATTAGCTGGACAGAAAAAGCATTCAACACTGTGGAGCCCCCAATGATGCAATTGTGATCAAATCACATGACGTCTTCATGATGTCAAGACCTAAAAATTAAGCAATATCAGGCCCAACCGTTAACTTCCCTCTAAAGTTCTGGCTTAAAACTACATACCAGCTTTTATTTGACGATGAAATTCAACGTAAAACCGGAGATGTTAGCCTCACTTTGCCTCTTATATGTTATATTTGTAACCAACATTTACAATTCTTCATTCCTATTTGTGTTCTGAAATCAGAGAAAAAATATTTTATGTATTATATGTTCAAAATGTTGATCTATTAGGTGAAAAAATTATTGTATATCATATAGGTGAGGTTGTGCTGTGTTAAATATTGTTAAAATATGGCCAAAATAACACTAACTCCAAAGGCCTCCATTTCTATATCTTTACATAGATCTATTTTAATGCACTAATAACGTAGCACTTTGAAGCATTAATGACATCAGGAGCTTGAAAGTTTTGTAGGATTCGTTGTTACTGTACTTTTTTATACAGGAATAATAAACACCTACTGGTTCAAACTCCAATGTGAGGATTCGATGCTTGCTTTCCTGCTTATGATTGTCTTTTGGGTTTGTTGGACGAAGCAAACAGCATCTGAACATCCCAACTAATTCTGAGAAATCATGATGGTGAATATTTATATATCTTTTTAAATGTCTTTCTGGCATGATTTTTAAGTCATATTCTAAACGACAGACAACCAATTATTTAACTGCAGCCCTAAAGATGTTGCTGATTCACAATAAACACCTTACAATGGTCGGCCTGTGGAAAGCTTTATGGTGAAGCAGCATAAAGAAGTCATGTGTTGTTATCAAAGCTCTCTGTAGAACAGAAGAGATGTTTCAGGAGTTGTTAGTGGAGATAATGATGTGAAACTAGGCAGCACTGATCATCTATGAATCAAGTGTCTTTAACTGGATTGCCTTTTTCTCACCTCAAGCACATTTTAGTGTTCGGTTTTTGCCGTAAAAAAAAAAAGTTTGTCATGCAGATGCCATATGCATTTTTGAAAACAGATCAAGGACTTGCATGTGTCACTCCGTGCTAAGTTACAAGCTTCAGTGATTGGTTGGTGTTCAACTTCAGTTGCTCTGAATGGTTATAAGTCTATCATAGGCCCCCATTAATAACACTCAGAAACCAAAACTCAACTGTGCGGTCAGACTACTCAGACTAATACGAATTTGCAAATTAGCCTGGCGATGCGAGGCTAGGTGGTAATGAACTCATCCCTGAGACATGGCAGCAATACTGTTACTGTATGAAGCATCCCGGTTTCAGCTGGGTGAAAAGAAAATCCTTCACATGGAGGCTGGGACTGCAAGATTCTTGATAAAATCAAAAAACAAATTTCTTTCTTCTCAATTTTTAGAGAAAGTGCTGGTTTTCTTGTGTTTTTTCTCTGTAAAAAATATAAAAGAAACAAACCAAGCATATGGACTAAAATAACACATTTAATAAAATACCAACACAGTCAAAAACATGCCTCCACATAAAAACAACTGCCTACCTATTTATCCACCGATCTACATACATCCACACAACCCACCATAGTAAAAATGGTCTCTGGGAGTTGGGAGAAAATAAGGTCAGAATTCTTTACAAGCATGAGTAAAAACCTGCCAAAAACATGTGATGAAGAGAGTCTCCCATAGCTGCTTTACTCCACACACAGCAACAGAGTAGAGATGATGGATTGTTTCTTACTAAGTGGAATAACACTAGCTATTAAGTAAGGACAGTTTTAAATCATTTGTGCTGCAAATGGAATACTTAATATCAATCTTGCAACAGCAATTTACATAAAATATAACAGAACTGTAGATCCATGGACGCTACTTTTGCTAATAAACTTAACTGACCACACAATAAGCAACACATATTAACAAGAACATTAGTGTCTGGTACACATTAAAATAGCTACAGAGTGGGTTTGTGCCTCCCACATAACCAGGAGCAAAGATTGGACAGTCTTAGGCAACCGAGCCTCACCACACATACAGCTTTGTGACTGATTTGACTGTTTGGGTGTTAGTGAAGTGGATAGGTTTAGAAAGAGTCTGTCAAAGTGCATTTGTGTGAGCTGTTATTGTAAATATGAACCTCTCGAAAGCAGATATGGCAGAATTGTTACCACCAAAATGAGATTATGTATATATAGTAAACATTTGATAATTGGGATTTCATATCTCACCTACCAGCCCACATGTTTACCTGCTGGAGGCTGACAGATGAAGGCATCATCAATAACACAAAACTGATGTTTTTTCAGTGGCTTCATGCTGACTTTCCAATATTACTACTATTGACCTGCTACCTCACCCGAAAAACCCCAAAATCTGTGGACAACTGGGACAATGGCACTCCTCCTAGTAGACCACACACACCACAACTGATAACTGCACTAAAATGTACACAAACTGCAATATCAGAACTTTCCAATACTTAAATCAAGTGTGTTATCATTCATTCAGTTTTTGCTATTAAACTTGTTAGTAGCAGCAACAGCAAAGCTGTCAACTCACTAGTTTACTCAACCAAATGCATGTGTACAGCTGTGTATACATATTACTATGCATATTCAGGAGTGTAGAAGTGAATTTCTCTCTGAAATTGTGTGTCTTCTAAATCGGACAAAATACCAGAAAATAGAATAGAATCCATTTTGATGACCGATAGAAATATAAAGCAATGAAATCCAGCCATTTAATCCAGCAATACCCCTCTCCATAATCTCTCCTTTATGATTGTCACTGCTGCAAATCCACCCCTCAGTGCGTTTGCCACGTACAAATTGCTGTCGGTGGATTCATACGTTAGGTGCTACAATGATCATAGTTCTTTTAAAATGCATTGGAACACATAAATCATTCTGCTATGTCAGTAAATGTAAATGTGCTTTCTATCCCTAATTCTAATTCCAAGATTTGAGACCAACGTGGGCAGCTAGCATACTACTGTTGACAGATATACTAAAAGTCCAACTCTTACCCCTATTCTCCTCACTGAAGAATAGACAATAGTCTCACAGGCCACTTTCTAATTCATACTAATTAAGCCTTCTGACTTTGTGTTTTTCTCTCACTACAAAGCATCTTAAGCCTCCCTCAAACTAGTACTTCTTCTTTAACAGTTAATGTCCATTTATAAACAGAGAATGGGTGTGTGGTTAATAGTAGCTGTGCTTGAAATGTGTTTTTGGAAAGTTTCAGAGGTTTCCATCCAACACATCTATCTGTCCTGCTGTGCACTGTGGTCAGCAGGAAGAAACGGGGAAGACAGAAAGTGGAAGAAGCCGTGTGTTTTTGGATTTCAGGTAATTAATTATGTTCTTTTCACCTGTTTGCCGTACACACAAATACTGCTGTAAGGATTATAGCTTAAACTGAAACTAAAATCTAAAATGAAGACCCTCAGTTAGAGTTAACTATATGACAGTAACGTTCGCAAGCTTAGATGATGGCATATGATTTGTAGAACTACTATAGTCATGCATCATCTTTCCGTTTTAGCATCAACCGTTTGAGCACAATATTAAGTTATACGGCAAAACATATTTGGCAAAGAATGAACACACATCATGTTCTCTTAGAATCTGGTAAAGTGGGACGAAAGTGTGGAACCTATTGAAATGCTGCATCCATTGTAAGGATGAAACAAGGACATGATTGGTCCCGCTCCTTTTATAGACAGAATGAAACCAGCTTAAGTGACTTTGTTCAGTTTTGTGAAGCCTGAAACCCCCTCGCTGCTGCCTGCTGCTTTACAGTCATTCCATCATATCCATATATCAAGTGAAAGCACAGAGAAACCTTTTCTATTGTGTTTTTTAATGAATAAAACCATTTTTGTCAAATCATTTCAATTGGTAAAAGAAATAAAAAAACACGAAAGCCTCAAAATTAGTGAAAAACTGTGATGATCACTGCTAAATGAAATTGTAACATCCCCTCTTGTTATAATGCTGCTCCTGACACCTGGGCTTTGGGTTATAATAATTCCAATTCTGTGGTATCAGCCTATACCGAGTACTGATCCGATATCAGTGTTTAATTCATAAGCTGTATGCCTCACTCTGTGAAATCTTTGTGGGGGGCATGGTATGAAATAGCAGACCGGCCCATTGTCACAGATGGCTGATCCAGCTGGTTACTTGATTCAGTATCTTTTATTATCAAGTGAAGGCAATGTATGTTTTGGGATTTGCCTATAAAACAAATGTCCCATGTGTTGTTTTGTTTTGTTTTTAAATTGTTTAAAATTTTCTTTATATACTTTACATAACATTTTGTAATAAGATATTATATGTGATGTTTACATTGCCAGAGTTGTTAATATTTGTTGTTATTATGACTACTATGGGATATGAACACTTGAAGGTCTACCCTGTTTACAGTCAAAGCACTGTAGTGTCATACTGTGACCTAATTGCACTTGAGTATAATGTATACGCCATCCTTCACAATAACATGTTTTGATTCATTTGCATTCTCCATATCTGATTCATTAAAGGTTACGCTGTACACATCACTCCACAGCCTACTTTATAAACTCCAACTCGTTACTGCGCCACACGGCGAGTGCATAATTCAAACCCCAGGACATGTTTTTTAAGCAGTAATTTGCGTGTTATTATCACGAGCTAATTTCAGTTTCTTCAAACTAACTTTAGTGGGATAGGCTGATCTGTAGGTAACATATTGGTCCGTATTTTTAAGTGTATGGTTAGAAACTTAACCAAATGCTAACGTTTCATCGCAGTTCACGTGTATGCCGAATACGTTGGTTCGATAAAGAAGTAGTCCTGCTTTAGTTGTGGATACTTTGTCAGTACACAAGGACAACACTAAATGTGTTATTTTTCTACGGTGCTTGGTGTGTCATTTTCTCCATTTTATGCTAGCTGTTGCTAACTGCCGTAAAAGATACTGGAGGCCCAGGCCTAAACGCCAAGCGTTGTATATTTATCAGGCTACGAATCACACAAATGGAGCACTGTTGAACTGAGGTCACATAATGCGTTATGTAAAAACAACGTTCAATGAAACGTGTCACAGTCAAAGTTAAATTACAAACCTCCATCGGTTGATTCCCACGTTAGCTGCGCCAGCAAACCACGGGTCCAGGATATAAACACAGCGGACTGTGTCCGCTCCATTCAGGGCCTCCTGCAACACCGGATTATCGTGCAACCGCAGACCTTTGCGAAACCAGTGCAATGAATTCACTCCCATGGTTGTTTCTTATTCCATCGTCGGAGAAGAATCCAGAGGGATCGGTCGAAATGAAACCCTAAATCCGCTGAATTAAAGGCTAAAACGTTCACCGTGTTGTGGACTTCCAAGAAACTTGAAGTTACTGTCAAACGAAAGCCAACACTGAGGAGGCGTGGACAGTACACTGTGCTAGTGTAGATGTTATTATCGCAGTCTGCTCGCTGATTGGACAGAGGATAAAACGTCAACATGACTTACAAAACCGGAGAACTTTGATTGGTAGATGGAAAAATGTCAGCGGGCTTTGCTAAGAAGCTGTGTCACGTTTTTTATTGGGAGCAGTGCGTTGCAGCAAATGATATATAACTACGACTCAAACTAGAATGTGATCATTTCAGTTTTCACGTGGTGCAAACAAAGTAGCCTACAGGTTCTAGAAAGATATTTAGGATCATCTTTAAAATTCTGGGTGACAAACACTGATTTTTTTAGCTCAATTTTTTTTTTGCACCATCATGAGCAAAACATGTAGTACTATAGAAAAGTAGGCCTATATAATTAACAGAAAAGGGCTTGCTGTTAGATGTGTTTTGTTTTGTTGTGTTTTGTTTTTGTTTTGTGTTTTGTTAAAGATGTTATCAGACACATATGTTGACATATATGCTCTCAATTGTGAAGAGAAAAACTTGGTGTTTGTTGTCCCACAGGCTAACATGAGGTGTTAATGCAGGTCATGGATAAATATCAACCAGTGATATATGTGTCAATGGGCGTTTCAATAAATGTTGAATCACAAGTCTCCAGACTACCTGCAGCCTCACCCTGTCACTCCACCCAAGACTTTTTAGGTCAGCCCTTCAGGCGCTTCCCTCCACCAGAACAGAGAAAGGATGGACATGAGTTATTCTTGAGTTATTTTGGACTGTTTTTACCTCAAAATACTTAATTTGGTTGGTTGATGTTGCATATCTTGTTTGATATTATTCAGATCAGCAAGATTTTCCTTTAATATTCCTTTCCTAAACTGTTGGAACTTTGGGCTTTGTATTTGTTTTGGTAGCACTGGCTATTAAAGCTAGCCTGGGTGTAGCCGGACTTTAGCCCTGCCTACAACATTTTTCTGTGGGAAGTCTGACGTCGTCAGCCTATATTAAAGCCAGAATCATTATTAAAATGCTATAGGCTACAGGTGATCTGTGATTTCTGTTCATGGTCTGGGAAATGTTTCGGTTGGATGTTTCTGGTGAGGTGTATATGATTATTTGTAAAGGACTATTAGTGGAGGAGCAGCTGATAGTCACTGAATTATCATGTCCATTATCAGTTTGCTGTTGTATATAAATCTAATGACCAGACCTGTCCCCCAAAGAACAGAAATACACTGGAAAAACATTCTTGGTACAACAAAAGAAAGAAATACAATTCACTTTCTATTACTTATCAGTCAGCTATTTAGACTCAGTTTAGATACAGAGTCTATTGATTCTAATAGGAGTGTGCAGATTATGATTGACTCCTTTGCTCTAAACTCACTAAAGTAAACATTGGACCCATTTCCCAAGCCTCATGTCTTCTGAACATGACACTGACACTGATATAGCATAGAGGAAAATGTTGTGGAAACTGCTCAAGACCTGTCTATCTCAGCAACGTCTTTCTAGCAAAACAAAAGTAGGTCACACATGCAAATGCAGACAAGGGACACGGGCTATGCAGGAAGTGACACACCTGGATATCAGCTGCTGGTTTATAGCCCATTTGACAGTAAAATGGGGTCGATCGCACACACGTCTTTGTAATTGGTTGAAGTTGACAACCTCGCTGGTCAAAGTTCACTTCAGTTCCCCACGATGCAAACATGCAAAACTGCTTCACAACCGAAAGCTAATGTTTTATGTTGATTTGCATATGTGTGTCCACAGCCTTAGTGTTACCATAATCTCATGAGATCTTGTGATAGCATGCTGTCTCTTCTTGAGTGATGCAAAGATGGAAAGGTGGTTGTTGGTATGATATTAATGACAAACAATTCCCAGTAGTTGAACATCGCTCGTGTTCCACTGGCACATACTGTTTCCCATTGGCTGGAGGCCACCACCAGACACCAGTCACCGAAGCCAGTCTAACTAATATCAAACATTTAGAGATGACAGTGTCATTTAGAGATTTATATAATCTATGACGATTGCAAATGCACAGTGAATACTGGCCTGCATCTACTGAAAAGCTCAATGCCACAAAAGCACCAACAACCCTCAAACATGGCTGCAGCTCCAGTTTAACTGGACATGTTGTAGCCAAGTGAGGATGTGAGAAGGCTTCTTTTTTTTTTTTTACATAAGCACCCAGACTTTGGCCCAAACGTGTTACTTTCATATAGCCAGCAGGTGGCAGCAAACACCATCAACCGAATCAATCTGATATTATTGGAATTCTATAAGAGCTCTCGGATGTTAGCCGGTTTATGTTTACAGACCACTGCATTATCCAGAAACCTGCCAGAAAGCATGGAGGGCCTCAGTCATATATGGCTGTTAATTGGTATACTTTTTCCCACTTATTTTCCAAGGTTTTGTGGGAGATCTATTTATTATATGCAAGTGTAAATATAAAACTCCCAGTAAAACAATGAAAAGACCACCTGAGTGTAACTTTGTATATAGTGTGATAATGCTGTGGTGTTTAAATCAAATTTACTGTAACAGTTAAAAAAAAGAAAAAGAAATGGAACACATTCAGTTACATAACTGTCAGTTGGTTCATGGTTATATTGGTGATATTTTGAAATTCAGATTTTATACTAGACAAGGATAACTTTCTCCTTCATTGCATCTTCATGTTATGAAGTTACTTAGAATTGATTCATATTCCTTAGCTTGATACCTATCAAAGGTTATTAAAGGTTGAGGAATTCATCGAAGGCATCTTATTATAGGTGTTTTCAGAGAAATTGTGCTATAGAATAGGAGGCGTGTCCTTGACCCCACCACAGCAATGTTTAAGGAGACCAGTACAAAACAAGACTTTACAAAAAGCAGTTTATTAGTATTTGGGAAAGCAATGAGAAACCTCCAACCATGGGGACCTGCAAGGCAAAGACATGAGTAAGTAACTACCAGCTGAAAGACAAAAAGCAGATACTGAGTTGTGCCTTACCAGAAAAGTCTTTAGAAGGCACTTTTGGTGGTGGGGGCTTTAGCAGGGCCACTGTGCTTAGAAGTTTTCCAGATACGTCTGGATACTGGCAGGATTTGGGGAGCAGGTTCTTCTGGGGTATGGTGGATTTCAACAAGTACTCTCCTTCCACGCTGGTAGTTTGAATGTGAGCTGAAGGAGTCGACTGGCTCCATTTCAGACACATCAGTGAAGCCTGACTCAAGATTTTGGTCCTCAGCATCGAAGCCATTAGCAGATCCAGAACTCCAGCTGTCCCCCTTGTGAGCACTAGCTGAGCCACTAAAGCCAAAACCTGGAGCACTGCTGTCATACCCATACCCTGGATAAACAACCCCATTGAACCCAGGGTTGTAAAAGGGTTTGTTTTGTGAAGCTAAGCTGGTTCTGCGGATATAAGCATCTGTAGAACTGCTGTGTCCAGCATTGGAAATGGCATCTTGAGGAGCAGGAAGTTCAGTAACTCTGTCAGCAATTGGGTTGGGTAGAAGTGATAGATGGGCACTGTTGCCTGGTTCATACCTTCTCTTACCCATTCCACTGAACCAATACCCAGAAGGAAATGGCTGCCACATTAAGCTTGTGTCAGCACTGTTTGCACCATATTCTGGGGGAGAAAAAGTCACATTTCTTCCCAGTGTTCATTTAGAGCTGTGTAGCAGTTTAACAAAAGAATACAGAGCTTCTCAAAGACAAGCTGGCAAAGACAATAATGATTTTATTAAACCCAGGCAACACAACTTACCCTTTCCAACAGGGTAACAGGTGATGCTTCCAATCAGCAGACATATGGTCCACAACAGCCTGTGGATAGAGTTCAGTTTTAGACCATAGTGTTCTCTTACTTAATTTAAGCCAGTAACTTACTTACTTCATTCTTAAATTAAGTTGGTTCAGTTCCAGATCGCATTAACATTAATCTCTGGCCTTTCCCCAAGAGACTGCACAAATAAAAAAAATAGGAAAGTTCTGGTTAGCAATGATATTGCACCAATAATGACAAAGCATTGGGAAGCCATTTCATACCTGCTTACAATCTTCAGCTCTTCCCAACAGGAGCCACTCTGTAATGTCATTAGAACTAAAGGCTTTTTTTGAATGATTGTCAGTGCTGGGGGAATTGATTGCTCTGTGGTAACAGCTGCTGTTAAAAGACACAAGGCTGTGGTTAATTGACTTCTTTGCTGAGGAGGAAAGAAAGTGCATTTCAGACAACACAGAAGATGAAAATGTCAGACCTACCTCTGGAAAAAGTAAGTAACAAAAGAAGATTATGGCAGGGACAGCTGGACGGTTCAGACTTGGGCCCTAGCAAGTCCCAATACATAGTATGCCAAAAGCTATTTGTCAAAAGTACCAGAGTACATTCAGTCACCATTTGCAGCATGCTAGCCACCATGCTTTTCTGGCTATTCTTACTTACTGCACTTGCATACTGCATTCAGCAATACATACTTTGTAAGGGAAGCTGAAGTACATACAAAATGCAGCCCACCTTGATCTTTTGAGGTTATTTTTGCCCATAAGAGCATCAGAGCAGGTAGGAAACAAATCTGACCCCCATGCATTGTACACTGGCTGCCTGTGATTGACTCTGTAGAGCCCTTGCTCATGAAGGTTGCTGCAGTTTTTAAAGCCACCAACTGCAAAACCCAGGGCATGACAGGCTCTCACCGGATCTTAAAACTTATTGGTTCAGATGTTGAATCAACAACATGGCATTTTATAGACACTTCACATTCACCTCACATAATTGGAATGTTTTAACTATTGAAGCATTAAGCAAGACAAAAGTCTGGGGTAAGCAAGATGTGAGGATACTTAAATAACATCTGTACAGATGTGATGGACTGTCTAAATATGACTGATCAATAATAAAAGCTATGTAAAGCATATCAATATGCTTTTCTTTCATAATAAAAATGAAAACTGGAGACTGCAACCTATGGTTCTGATAATATTTTTAATAAAGCAACATTATGCAATAGGATGCAAGGCGTTGACCGATACTGACTGAGGGCTGCTGGAAACTGGGTCCACACCATTACTACACCGGTGTACGCCTGCGGTATCATATTTAATCTGTGACATTATCTCATCAACGATTTATGGTACCATAAGCCTTGCTTTCTTTAACAGATAAATGTTTTCCCCCTCCATTTTAGAGATATACTCTTCGCTCACCGCTCGTCCCACACTTCTCGCTGTGCGTGCGCCGGCTGTCATCCACTGTTCTCAAACTCGGCTACTGAAGGCATGACCCGCCCCCGACATCCTCTCATTGGTCGAGCCATGATGACGTACAATTTTAGCGCCATTGACTACGGATGCTGGCCATGATGTAGACATCAATGGTTTAAAACAAGAACAAGGGCTGTAAAGCGTTTCTAACTCCGACCTGCAACGTTACAGGACTGAAACTGGTTATGTATGAGATGGCAAGATGACTTCAGCTATTTTCTCAGCGATAAACATTCTTACTAAACCGCTTGGCGGTAAGTGGATAACTTAGTTTGACAGCCAAATGACAACAGAACTGTAACTAATGATAAAAACAACATGGTATGGATAGCATTTCCTTGCCTACTGACTCACTTGTTTTACATTGATAATTAACAACTGAATGAGGTCCCGTAGTCGAAGCTGTGAACATTAGTTTACACATTAATGTTGTAACGCTTGTTATTTTGTTATCTGTGACGCTTGGTAAGTTGTTAGCTGACAGCTTTACTCGTCAGAAAGTGAAACAGGCTGCATACAATCAACTGTCCGACACAGAATTAGTTTTACACAGCCCATGATGTAATGTTTTGTGTGTTACTGTCTGCAGAGGCGTCAGTGCGGGATGCTCAGTCCTCACACCAGGAGGCTCTCCTGGAGGCGCTCCGGACCAACAGAGCTCTTCTCCGGGAGCAGCTTCAGAGTGAGAGCAGCTTTGCGGAGGTGAGGAGGCTGAGGGAGGAGGTGATGGAGGCGGCAGACTGGTTCTCCAGCGATGAAGAGGATTCCATATGGGGCTTTGTCCAGGAGTGTCTCCTGCTGCTTCTCACCTTAAGACGACACCTGTCTGCTGAACTTGAACTTTTCGAGCAGACCCCCGCTCCAACTGCAGCTAAAAAACACACTCCTGAGATGGCTCCACGTTTACCTCCTGATGTCCTCAGTGTCACCCAGCAGAAGACGCTTGGAGCAGCTCTTCAGTTTGTTGTGTCTCTGGGGCTCTGTCCATACTTAGCCCCTGGAGTGGGTGTGTCATTTGGTCGCAGGACAGCGTTTGGAGCCATGGTGGAAACACTTGTGCGAGGTGCAGCAGTGTCAGCGGTGGGACGCCGCCTTCTCACTACCACAAATGTCCTATTGCAGGTTGCAGAGCTGTCATCTCTGGCCACATTGGTGTTCACACGGCATCTGGGGGATGTGATGGCAGCATTGTGCCAGCTTGGCTACCAGCCACGACGGAAAGAGAACAACAGCAAAGAAGAGGAGAAGGTAACACATCTGGGTGTTATAGGATTCTATCTAAACTGCTTTTGATGCATGTGTTCAAGAGAAGTAAAAGGCTTTTTTTGTGCAATCTTTTTAGATGCAGGAGCTCAATGCTGCGGAACGACAAACTTGCAAGGAGGCCCTTAAATGCCTTCTGGGAAAAGTCTACCAGCCAATTGTAATCAAGGAGCTGCTGATTCTCCAAGGGGGACCCAAACAGGTGCACATGTCTGTTTTTGTAATGGCTGAGATGGCTGGAACAAGGAGTGATGTGGCCAACATTATAATCATAATGATCAAAATTGAATCATGATTATTATTGATATTATCATTATTATAAAAAATCTCAATGGTCCATTGGTAATCAATAATGCATTCATCATGTTCACTTAAAGAAGCAAAAACTGTGATTGTGATATATATTTAATTAACTGCAGCCCTAAGGATTTGTAATGACAGCACATTTGGCCTCATGCAAGACTGTTTTCTCTTTTTTTTGTTATTTTTGTACTTACACAAAGCAATAAGTGGAAAATATGTGCCAGGGAATTTGCAAGTAGCATAAGGAACTAAGGGCAGCAGGCTTAAGTGCCTGTAAACCACAAACAAAAACCAAACACTGACATTTGACAGAGAAGAAGAAAAAGGAAACGAAATTCCACCTAAAGCAGCAAAAAAAGAGAAAAATGGATGACATATTTCAGATATTTCGTCCACCAAAATCAAATGACACAATAATTGAAATAAATCTGTCAACGTTTTGCTCTCCATTTCCATTTCCATGTTTAGGTGTTTGTAAAAAGGTCAAAGGTCCATGAGGCTTGTTTTATAAGTATTATCCCTCTTTCCAGCCTGCTGCGGTGGGAGGCTCCAGTGGTTCTGGCAGCAGGGCAGCTCTGGGATCAGCTCCCCCCTGGCTGAGGCGTCTGTGCGGCCAGCTGCTGTCTGAGCGTCTGATGCAGCCCGGTGGTGTCCAGGCTGTAGTCAGAGCC
>CAFUXE010001332.1:162385-179964 GCA_903364295.1 Serranus cabrilla
GGATCCTGGTTACCTGCCCTCAACAGTCCGCCTCAGCAGACACCTACTACAGACAAGTCTGTCCTCAGGTCAGCTCTCACACACATACACACACTGGAATATGCACAAAACTAATTAGTTTACCTGGTCAACCTGGTACTAACAAGGTGTACCTTATAAAGAGACGGGTGAATGTATGAGGACACTGCAATATCACTACAATCAAGTCAAATGGGGCAAAAACTCTGGTTTGCTAAACCCTTTTGACTGATTAAACAAAGGTCAAAAATAACTATGTAATTGAAGCTCTGCAGTGTAGACATCCATCACAGTTTGCAGACCAACTCGATTAAACTTTTGACCAACCTTTGCACTGAGCCCTGATGACTGGGGGTTTCACTGCATAAGAATTTGCTAATTTGAAGTGAGGAAATGTTTTTTTGATCTTTTTGTTGTCATCTAGATCCTTGACCTGCTGCACTTCAAGGACAAGCTAACAGCCCAACAGTTCCAGCGTGTGGCCACCAGGGCGGTGCTCTTCATAGTGCAGGAGAAGCCCAGCTTTGCCCAGCAGCACTTACTCAGTCCTCTGCTCACCCCACTCCACTGCTGCACCACTGCTTCCAGTCAGTCACAAGGCCGTCATATCCAAATGTGTTAGAGTTAGTAATTGTAAAAGCAAAGGGGAGTTCTGTTTAGTTCGGACATTACGGTTTTTCATCAACTTTGGGAAATAATATTTTGTTTTGAATGGAGGAATGCTCCTGCTTTGCAGCAGAGTTTGAAAAGAATGTTACCCAAATGAGTCAGCCAGTTTGTTTAATTACTTAATAGGAATAAAGTAAATAGAAAGAAGGTTAGTTAGATATTTATTACAAAAGCAACAAATTATTAAGGGAAATGGAGTCAGTCTACAAAGATTATCTCATATTTCCAGTTGAAGAGCATATAAGCTTAATCTTTAATGTTGTTACGTATACTTAAGATGTGCAGGTTGTGTTGATATGAGTTTTCTATCAGCAGAACAAACGATATATAATTTCCTTCTCCTCAAAAACAACAGATGGATGATAAGTCAGATACCCACTGGGCTGAACACTGTGGTTCATTTGTTTTCCAGATGAGGGTCATTTCCAAGCTGCTGTGGAGGAGTGGGAGCTGACTCGATGTGTTAATGATGTGTACAAGGTGAGGACATCCAAAGGCATACAGTAAACCCTACAATGATACACCTCAAAGTCAGAGCAATTATCATAGCTCAGAATGTACCCATGGAGGATGATATTTGTGATGAAAATCCAAAGAACATATTTGTAATATGATGATATGACATTTGCTAAAATATGCGATAATTTAGTCTATGCTTAGTTCTTTACACAGCGTCATAATTTACAACATAACTGTAGCTAAGTGATGGATTTCTGTAAAAACACATGAAGTTGCTCATAATTTCATGATGTCGTCCGTAGAAAGGGAGTACCGTAATTCATCATATTTAATTATTATCCGCTACTAAATTTTATTTTATTTTTTACAATCCCTAATCCTTCTTAAGCTTTTCCCACAGTGTTTTGGTGTCATAATCTTTACTCTTGTGTCTCTTGCTGCTGTCAGATCTGGGTTGTTGGCAACAGTCCGTCAGCTTCTCTTCTCAAAGCTCTGGAAGAAGTTCTTCCTGTCATCTTCACACTCTTCTGTTTCACCAAGCAGAACGTTTGCCACCTACGGTAATGTTTTCTTTATGTTATTATTGTATAAACACTGCTACTATAAGATTTAAGAACTGAAACAGCCTCACTCCACAAAGTTAATGTAGTAGCACACCGACTTCAAACTAGATTGATTTTCCATCTTTGGGGCAAATTTCTTTCAATACAGTGTGACAATAAAAAATCCAACAAAAATATAATTTTCCTTTGCTGTGGACATTCAGTACCTGATCTATAAATCACCTGTCCTGCGTTTTCCGATAAGAAGAAGACATTTATGTTTTTTTGGTCCTTGAAGGTGCCCAGACTTTTTGAATTTATTCCATTCCATCCATTCGTCTTGTTCGTCTTTTTACCTAGATGAGACCTTTTTTTGGATACAGCCAGTCAGATTTAGCATAAAGTGGTAATGTCAGCGTTCAGATAGCAGTGAGTCAACTCAAGAGACACAGCCACTTTGGCTTTCCAGCTAAAATCTCCTTACCCAACCTACAGCTAGCTCACACTGCACAACTTTAGCCATGATTTTCCACTCACTGACTGAGATCACAGGCAAATGGGAATTGCTTTAGCGCTCGCTCCCCTGAGCAACAATCGCCACATGTTAACTGTTCAATGATTGAAGCCAAAGGATCACAGATATCTAGCGGCTTCTTATCTGGATGTGTCAGGGAGTCTGTCTGCGAGCTCCAGCCAATGGGAGTGCACTGGCTCTGATTCATGGATGTTATCTGCTGTACCATACTGCTGGGTAGTGTGCAGGGGGCCTACGTGTCTGCTCTGGTTTACAGCAGGATGTCGGGAGCTGTGTTGTCCTTTGTTTAACCGAGACGATGTTTAAAGCTCTACGTTCAACCGAGTGACTCTCGTTTGGGGGCCATATTCTACTTTATTAAGAATAGTACACAGCTCTGCATCTGATGGCATTGCGTTTCACTGCCTTGTGTGATTTCATGGGACAAATAAGATGAATCATTTGATTGATGTCAACATACCTTTTAAAGGTTCATTCAAAACCACCAAACATGTTGTCTGCCCATAAATCAGAGGTTATAGCACATCTTAGATAACTTTGTTCCTGCGTACCTCCTAAACTGTCTGCCTCCTGCTGTCAATCAAACACAGACACACCCCTTCAGCTGAAAACAAACCTTTTCTAACTACATTTAAAAAGTATGTAAACATTGTTTTTGATGACAAAAACAGTTGATGATGACTGGTTGAGATATGGAATATCTAATTCCTTATGGAAGAATTCTCTTTACTTAAGAGCGTAGATTTTCAGTTTGAGAGCATGGTCTTATTTCCTTTTTGTGCTCGCACTCAAATTTCTGCTGCTTTCTTTCAAAATGTGTGCTTGAACTAAAACATCACATGCTTAGCTACATAGATACATGGGTATCTGCTCAGACTGAAGGATGCTCCTAACTGCGCTTAAAAATGGTGTGTTTCACTGGCCAATAGGGAGACAGCTAGAGTGTGGACCAATCAAATGACAGATGCTGGTTTGTGTGCGTTTCTTCACCTTTTTTGAACTTCAGTCTGAGCAGATACCTCAACCTGAGAGGACGTGCTTCCTCATCTTTATTTTTTTGCCAAAGTGAAAAAAGAGCATGTCTTCAGGTAGTTGATTGATTCTTTAATTATCAGTATAAAAGCTCTTGAAAAACGTATTATGGCACATACAGTGTTGTTTCTTTGGACTCAATAAATCATCCTGTTGCCCCAAAACCCACTAGAATACCAATGAATCTGCTGCTGAAGCTGGTCCTACAAAGGCACCTTTTTCCTGCATGTGTAATATTTTGCTTCAAACAACAGCGGCCAGCATTTTCAGGGAAGGACTGATTCCTTGTAAAAAGAGAATATTAAGATTTAGTCTTCAGTAGGAACCAGTGTCTAAGGCCTGCTAAGGAAATCAAAGTGTGCAGAGATGGACTAACAATGTTTGTTGTGAATAATAGAAATGTAATATTTTAAAGTTTCCTGGTCCTAATCAGTTACTTTAAAAATGTGTCATACATCATACATGCAAATTATACATGAGCTGCTTTAAACTAAAGCTGAGAGTGAGCTGACTTTGTGTTCTCTGTGCTCCACAGCGCCCCCTGTCAGGAGATTTTGTTGTGGTACTTGAGCCACACTGAGACGTGTGCAGCCCTGTCAACACTGAAGCAGCTGTCAGGTCTGCAGGCGTGTAAGAGCGAGGTGCCGGCAGGCTTCCACTTTACTCCGGGCAGTGATGGAGGAGCCAGACTCGGCTCCAGAGAGAGCTGCAGGTGAATTGACACTCAGAATGACATGGTGGACGTGTTCTCACTAGTGAAAGAGCGCAGGACAAAAACATGATGCAATAGGGAGAATAATAAGGTTCCTTTAAATCATAGGTCACTAACAGGTGGGCTGTGGCCCGTTGCATGTGTTTTGAACAGAAGGTTATGATTTGAAACCTGACATGTGGCTTCTTTTTTAACCAGCGCAGCTTCTGTAGTCGTTATGGTATTGGTTTAGCGGATGAGGAAACGTACAGACCAATTGACTGCGAGTTAATCCATCCCACGCGATTCTACTCAGCCAATCAAGTCTGTGCAGAAACAGAAACACAAACAGACTGGCAGCGTTGACCAATGGACATAGATATGGTTAATACCTTCAAAACACATACAACGGGCTATTTCTGTGCTTTAAATATCTGTGTATGGCCCCTCCATTCAAGCCCATATATAAAATCCTGGCTGGACAAGCTAGAGCTCAATTCTCCCACTGAGTAGAAAAGTGCCTAAAACGGTTCTATTGTCAAGATGTGAAATTCAAGCTTTTTCTCCCTTTATTTTTCTGAAGTTAAGCACTGTATTTGAATATGCAGTCTTCATATTTTATTTTCTCATGTTTTGAAATGCAGTCCTACTTTTGTATATAACTCATTTTAGTTAACATTATACATATCTGCAATCATATTTGTATATTCAGTGCTATGTTACATGACAATAAATATTGCCTAAAAGTTTCTGAATCATACTGAATTCATTTGATTGGACAGTCAGGTATTGATTCCCTGCAGATGTTGATACAACCAGTAGGCTTCTTAAATATATATCACACTTAATAGTTAGAGTAAATTTCTTGAAGCAAAGGTCCAGAAGATCATAATGTCTATCTGGACCTCTATACATTTTAGTTGAATACCCCTGCTTTAGTCTTAGGCCAATCAGCAACAGTCAAAGAGCCAAATGTATCTTTTTCCACCTTCGCTGCGATGATAACTGTCTATTTCTCAGTGTCTTTTCTCTGTCCTTTCTCTTTGTGTCGCAGTGAAGAGGACGATGCTTTATATGAGAAGATGTCAGGAGAGCAGTGGAGGCTGGACTGTCTGATGCCGCTGCTAGCTGAACTCCCAGACTGTGACCTGCCCGGAGACTTCTTCCTGGACCTGCTGCAGGTAAGGTGTACACACATACTGTACAGCTGCAAAACATGATCAATCCAGTTTAAAACAGAATAACTGCCATTGTGTATAGTTTACTAAGACTGTAGCAAAGAAGTGTCCTCAACTCTATGGAGAAGGTCCCCTCAGTTGACAGCCCATCCTAAACTCGCTTCTCCTGCAGGAGCTGGCCAGCTGGGCAGCTGCAGAAGATGAAAACAAAGACGAGCAGGAGTTGGACGTGGCGGCTATGACACTCCTGGAGGTGGAGCAGCGGCTGCAGGCTTCAGCTGAGAGACGAGGCCAGAGACTCACTCTGCTTCAGGTGCTGGCTGTGATGGTTGAGTCTCTGCAGCATACGGTGCTGCTGAGAAAAACCTCACAGGTTAGTAGACGGATATGTGGGAGAAAAGTTGGCATGTTTGTAAAGGAGAAAGTTATTGGTAGACACAGAACCCATTGTCATGCTTTCACTCATCTTAAGGTCAAACATCAAGGCACCCCTTTCAAAAATGTCAGTTTTTAAATGTGGCCTAATTTTAATAGAGGACTTATCTTGCTTGTGCAGAATTACACCATGTACAGTACGTCTGGCCTTGTTTTGGAGGACTCTGTATCCTAAAGTCACGTTGTGTCGTCGTTTTGTTAAATGTGTCATGTCCTACCCTCTGTTAGTGGTAAGCTCATCTGGGATTTCAGCTCTCCTTCTCCAGCATATTTCAATTTAAAATCCGTCTGTGTTCCTGTGGAAGTTATTGTAATGGAAGCAGGCCACACTGAGTCATGCTGCAACATAAAAATAGCCTAATTGCTTCATTTCTGGTCAGGTTTATGTTGGCTGCCTGGCTGGCTGGCTGCTAGTGTAGGGTCAACAAACATTCCCTCACTGATTAAGAAGTGTCTCTGATTCATTATTTAGTGAGGTAAAGCCAGTGACTTGTTTTTAGATGTACTAGGTTGGGATTTCCTAAAGAAATCGAATACTTAAACTCTACCTGAACACCTCTGAGCCTCCGAATCTCTGTCTGTGTGTTATTATTATTTGTCAGTGATTCTCTGTCCGTTCTTCAGGTGGTGGACTTCATGGTGTCCCTGCTTCAGAGGGCCTGCGTGGGTCTGGATCAGGCTACTGGTCCAGATCTTGGGAACCCAGTAGAGAGTCAAACGCTGAGCATGGGGATGGGCCTAGTGGCGACTCTGCTGTCCGAACCTCAGGTACAACTTAAGACTCCACACATGTCTATTGAACTGCATCTGCATGCATTTTCTATAGGAATCTGTTTATATAGCTGATGTTCACTTATTACAATAACTTTATATTGTGTAGCCTTGTGGATATGGATTTGAGGTTAATGCAAGTCAAAATCATCCCAACTGGACAGCAGTTTAACTGTACTGGCTACATTCAGACTTCCTAAAAACAACAGTTTCAGCTGCTCTGTTCTTCTCCCTGAAAATCTGCCTTCCCATACATGCAAATAAAGTACACTTTGCACAAAGGCCCAGTCCCATGTCAATATCATCATCAAAATGAAAGCTGATGGGAGAATTGCTTTAGTGCTTGGAGCTAGCAGGCAGACAACATGACTGTCACTTTAAGAAATGAAGAACTGAGCCTTAAATATGCTATCAGACAGTAAGCTGCTGCTGTCACTGCTACCTGTATGGTAACAACTGTAACTAGATACCACAGCGAAAAGATGAAGCTTTGTAATAGTATCTGAGTTACATGGGGTTTTCGGCTCTTCACCTGGGCCAAAGTACTATGTTTAGGATAATACTCGCGTATGATCATTTCTGCATAGACATGCTCGGTAAATGTGTCATATTTTCAACCAACCACAGGCTACACTTCTCTCTATTTGGCCATGCAAGGAGATAACAGTAAGTGGATAGCAGCCGCCTGAAGAGTACAGAAGCCCGTAGCTGTGGTGGCTAAATTGTGCTCTGCTTTTTTTTAAAGTTCAAAACACAGAACAGCTTGTTCCCTAAAAGTACCTTAAGTGTCAAATATATGTTCTTTCGGATTTCCCCAAGGACACATTTATCAGAGAAGGTGGTAAGCAGAGGTCGTGTTAACCAAAAATTCTCCATCATCAGACTTTTTTATAATGATGACAGAAAAACCAAAAGGCTGTTTGTCATTTTAACGTATTAGAACTCTGAGGGCCTACCATTGCAATTAAAGTAAGTCATTGAAACCCCTGCCCAATGGGTGCCATGTGCTTACTTATTCTAATGCCGTCTTTGAGACCATGTGCATGACCTCATTTTCTAGCTTACATTAGCCATTGCATCATTAAGGCTTTGTGCATTCCTAAATAGTCACTCTGAGAGGAGTGCTGTTGGGTTTGCAGAGCACCACAGTCTGAGGAGACAGAGCAGCAGCCTTATAAATGCATAATCTATAAGCCTTTAATAATTATTTCAAAATGAATTAATGAAATACAAAATATGTCCTGTAGTCATGACAAAATAACAGATAATGATAGTTTATAATGTTCAGTTTTCTCGCACAGTCAACCAAAAGAGTCTAACCTCTGGTTGTAAGCTTCCTCCCAATCAACCTCTCCTTTAATATTACAGCTCAGTGCAGAGGACTACTCTTCTATGTCAAGACTGCTCTCACCACTGGAGACGCTGTCTCAGAAGCACCCTGAGGTGGTCATCCAGCAGCTAGCGTCCAATCTCCGAGCTGTCATTGCCACTCACGGTGCCTACCAGCCCGAAAACTTTACAGTTGGTGCTCAGCCGTCCAGAAACACTGAAACAACAGCAATGACCAACAGGAATAAGCAAACTATGCGAACTACAGCAAACGACTCACAGCCTAGTCCTCATTCATCTCCTCCAGACAGTCATTTACCTAGTAACACCCACATCAGACACCCAGCATCCTCTGGAAGGTCTGTGGAAGCAAGAAGTCCAGAAGGTGGAGGGAGGACTTCTGGTACCAGAAACCCTAGTCCACCTACCAAGCCCTTTTCTGATTTGCTGCTGGAGGCGTGTGACCCGGACGTGCCAACCAGAGCGTTTGCTCTGAGGGTCCTGACCCAGCTGGTGCAGAAGAAAAACCCAGAGGCTGTCCAGGCCCAGGAGAAAGTCCTTATGGTGGGTTGTTTGGTTTTGTATTGGATTGTATCCTTGTTTTTAGCATGTAGTCGTTTATGATGCTCTAAAATATTGGTACAAGTTTGAGCATTATTTCTCTGAGAACAAGTTAAATAAATGTAATGGGATAGTTTAACCATTTTGATGTTGAAATTATAATCTTTATTTTTCTCCCACTTCAGCTCATTAGCCATAAATGCTAAGTAACTTCTACATTTAAACTATACCAATGTTGTGCAGGTCCTCAGCAATACAAGATTTATCAATTTTTTGTACTTTATGGTTACCAGTGTAGCGTAGTATTCATCTTCTGAGCATCCCCATCATATCTGGCCCTGATTCTCCTTCAATGGGCATCCTGTTATCACCTCTGTGCACCAGCAGCCTCAGGGACTAACCCGGTAGAGTGTGTGTAGGTGTCTGTGTAGGTGGAATACATGACTGATGGATTAAAAGATGCATTTCCTGTTTCTGTGCAAGCTCCAGCAGATGTGCAGATCAGAATTCATCTTTGTACAACTCTCAAGTTCAAATTTGCGTGATCACAGCTTGATCCCTCTGCTAAATAATCTCCTCAAAAAAAACTTTTGAAATGTTATTTCGGTAAATTATTTCTCCTCATTATTAATACTAATTGGTGTTGTATTATTTATTGTTGGAAAATCTGATTAGTCACCTTTACAAAGAGGTGCAACTTGTAAGGATTGTGCTTTTGTGGAATGAGCAACACAGCTAAACGTGTGGGTGATGCCAGAATCCCCTGCAATATTCTCCTGTTGGTATTCACTCTTGTTTTGAGTTGCTCTGTGGACTGAATGTTTGGCCACAGTATTGACGAAAAAACAACACATATTGGCGATTTTACACTTCTTTCATTTACACTGTCAGTCGCATGTGGAAGATCCCACAGAAGCATGATCCTTACTATGTGTACCTTGTTGTAAAGGTGCCTAATCAGGCTATCCAACAATATATATAAAAAACGATCAGTATTATTAAAGGGGAGAAATAATTGACCAAAATAAAGTTTAAAACTTTTTTTTGGAGTTTATGTAGTTATCACAGACATTACATCCTTTCTCATGGTGGAATGGCTTAACTGAAGGTGAATGTGAATAACTTTAAGACCGTGTTCTGATCAACAATATCATTACAATAAAAAACATTCATAGAAAAATTTGCAAAAAAATTGGTTAAATTTTTGCAACAACAAAATGTAATGTCATCCAGTCAATCAGATACATGCATGCACTAATCATAAGTAGATAACTTTGTCTCAGCAATTGACAAATACATTGTAGAATTCTGCTCTGAAGTTACAGAGGATGAAATGAGAGTGCTGTAATGTGAAAAATTAGAAAAAGCTGTGCAATTTTTTAACTCCTGGATTTTATTCCATTACTCGTTTGATATCCACACCAGTGCAATCCCTTGTGTTTTTTTTAATACTGTGTATTATTTTTATTTCTTGCTCTGCTTACTTCTCGAGATTACTTTGATATTTTTTTTTTTTGGATGTTTGAGATTTTCTCATTACCTTCCATAGCTTTCTTGGCAGTTATTCTCAGTGCCAGGTCAGGATGCTTCCACACTGGCTTCATCTTTTAGCCATGCAGCATGTTTCTTGGTGGAAACAGAAGCTGTGCCGCCTTACTCACCTACTACACATTGTGTTTGGAGTGTGTAGGTAGTGGATTTATCTGTGTCTCCTGGGACATTTTGATCAAACGTATAATAAATGAGGCGGTTGAACCTCTTCCCCAGGGGAGCCAGACGGGACAATGGTGCACTCTTGGGACTTGTTATCCTTTCTTGCCCATACCACCTTAAACAACTCATTTAGTATTCTCTATAATCAGACCCCCTCCCTCAGTGTGTACCTTAGATACCCTTCAACCCCCTGCTGCTACAGCAGAAACCTTCTATTGATCTCTTCACCCCATTTATGTCCTGGTAGAGTAAAGTTCTCCAATATTGAACAGGTTACCTTTCATATGTTGTATCCTTATTTTACCCAGAGCTCCTGGGGAAAGGTTTTCATCATTCCCTTTGATAGTTGGTCATATTGTTATTAATGTATTCTGTGCCGTGCCAGTATTGATCCTTTTTGGTTCTTCCAGCGAGATCAATATTGGTGAAATTTTAGCTGTTTTTCCACATAGGAATGGTAGAACAATCCAAATAAGGTGAAACACACACACACCTAACTCTACCCCAGTCTGTGTGGTGATTAATCATGCTGATGGTATGTTCTCTTTAGCTCTACTTAGAAAATCTGGAGCATGAAGACTCATTCGTCTACCTGTCAGCTATTCAAGGTAAGATGATGCAGCTTGGCCAAATGTGTTATCATTGATTTTCATGTTTGCTGATGTACAAACACTGTCTGTGTGTCTATTAAACACCTGGCTGAAGCAGTTGTCAGTAACTCTTGGAAGCAGATGGACTGATTTTTAACTGTCTTTAGGTCTGGCTGCACTGGCGGATTCATACCCCGAGAGGATTCTGGAAAGGCTCCTAAAAGACTTCCAGCATGGTCCCTCCCTTCCAAAATCCAAAAAGGAGCAATCTCTGGAAACCCGCCTCAAAGTGGGAGAAGTCCTGATGAGAGCGAGCAGGGCTATGGGTAAGAGTCATCTGTTGTTTGGTCAAACCAGAGATTTTCACTCGACTCAAGCTAGCTAATTAACATACTCAATTGCGTTTATCTGATGTGCACACAACAGAAATGAATGTCATCCACTCATTCAAGTCAGAGTGTGTGTGTTTGTCCACCTGATCCGTGTCCGTTGCTCTATTGTGAGTCCGAGTCTCAAAAGACTATGCTAGCTTGCATACTTCAAAATGCATCCAGATACAGTCCTGGTACTTTTGGCATCTGTTTCTGCCATATAGGTTCCATAAATATTCTACATTGGGGTAATACTGCATTTATCAATATGCTATCAATGGGTCAAATTACTACAGACGATGCTGAAAGTGCTGCTTGTGTTGACCAAAGATTAGAAATAAGCACCTCTGAAATCATTAACTCTGCACTTCCCCTCTGCTTGATGGAGACCAAAACAGAGCAAAAGGAAAGTGAATTTTGGACATGGATTCATGATGTAAACTCAGCTATGCATGTCACGATAACTATTTTTGTTCGGCAATAAATTCTCCCCAAAATTATTGCGATAAACAATATTATAATTATTTCAAAATCAATTTGAACCACTGATGTAATGACAATATAATATGATTATTACAGAAGCATTTTCAAAATGCAATGAACTTTTTAATAGGCCTAGTCACCAAGTCTTATAACAGTCAGCAACAACCTGCTGTTTGTAAAAATCATGTTGACTAAAGTGTTGGCAACATTTTTTAAGTAAACACAACGGGCGATTTTGAGGTTAGCGAAAATGATCGTGTTACGTCCATATCTCATACGACATGTCAAATATTGTAATTATTGTGACAGGTCTAAACACAACTCTACATAAATGATAATATCGTGCTGGACATGCTAAGAGACAAATTCAACATAACTTCGAAGTAGATAATAAGTCAATACTGGGTTCTTAGCTACAGGAGGTAAGCTACCCCGAGTGGGGGAAAAAAATCAGTTGCTGCAGCTTTAAGCTTACTCTGTGGAGTGATTCACCCCATTTTCACCGTTGACGCAATATGTATAATGATGTTTGTAAGATGAAGTCAATCCTGTAGCAGAATTGTAAGCATTATCAATATGCAGCAGCAAATTTAAAATGCCAACTTTGCAGCCACTCGCTATTTAATACAGCAGCTTTTTCTCTGGTTAACAAGGTTATTTACTTCAGCAACTGTCACAAAATGTAAATTGACAGGGGTTGGGGCACCAGCAGTGTTGCTCTTGTTTGCATAATGGGGGAAGCTGAGCCTGACCTTTGAGTTCTGTGGAGGGTAGCCACATGTTTTGCAGTGTGTGCCCTTATCTGGCAAAAAGATAAGTCGTTTGTCTTTGCGTATGTGCAGGAATGATTATTCATTTTTGCTTGTTTATTTTGTCTCTGTATTTGTTTACATTATTATTATTATTATATGGACAGCTATCACAGTGTAACCACCAAGCCATAAAAGCCACAGTACAGGCTTGTTTACCATGCAGATCTCTGTTCAGAAGGGACCCTGTGTATCAGAACCTTTTTCCTGATTGAAAACCCTGTTTAGTTTTTTCCCAGCTTTGGTTTCATCTGCCAGATTGCCATCGTACCACTTCCCTGGGACAATCAGGGGGTTTATATCCTTGCTGAGAGATTGGATAGACCTTCAGTTTGCTGCACAGACATCCAGAGAGCCTCTGTGTTTGTCTTGAATCCCCACCAAAGGCCAAGACTTGCCTTTTGCCAGGCTGTCATTTGTAAATAAGATTTTCTTAATTGAATCATGTGGTAGAGTGGCAAAGAAGCACTTGCAGAGCCATGTGAGCTCCCATAGTGTGCAATGTAATAAAGAGAAGAACTCTGCACCGACTGATGTTACGAAGACATAAAGTTCATTTGCATATACAAGAAGGGGTGTATTAGATCTGTTCGAGTGTAACAGTCTATTGAGACAAGGACATGAAAGGAGAATAGCTGGGTTGCTGTAGGGTGTGTGTGTGTCCCCTGACTGTCTGGCTCTGTGTGTGTGTGTGTGTTGTGGTTTTTAATCTTGTGATTCTCAAGAAGTGCTTGGAATTCTAAAAGCATAATCTAGGACAAGCCAAATAGATCGGTGTGCATATGGGCAAGTGTTTCTGGAGCAAGAGAATGTAACCAGCTCAAAGATACACACACACACACACACATGGGGGTCAAGCAGGTCTTACTACTACTAGCCAGTCAGCCGGTTGTCCCCTCTCCATGGAGGCATCTGGCTGTCCTCCCTGCTGCTTGGCAGGAGCAGCTGTGGCAGCAGTCGGCTCTGTTCTTTGTACGTCTGCCTATGTTACAGTGTCCCACAAACAGAGTGTACTCATGCTCTGTTTAACAAGCTGTCAACAACAATATAAGTCTCATGTCAAGATGTGAATTTGAATGACTATGTTTCAAAGCTCCACTGATATCTGGGCTGCTCAGTCATCTCTTTCTATAATACTGTAGAACGTATTTTGGCATGTTACTGAGCTGATCTGAGCTGGTTTTTCATTTGGATCTGCATCTAGAGGCTCATTGCCAGGAATGCCATGATTGATTTGATGGCGATCGTTATCACCCGATAATTAGAAAAATATGCATTTGGACAATCAGCATTTTACATACATACAAACAGGCAGGTGTGGGATGGGGAGGCACGCTGATATTTAAACACTCATGCATGCGGCTGTGAGCAACGGTGTAAATTTTGCTGTCTGCAATTTATGCCAGGATAAAATACTCTGTGAGGGAACATTTTAACACAACTAATATAATAAGGCATTTGCATTCATTTAAAAATAATTGTGAGTGAGTCCCATCCTATGGCCCTATAACTCACATTTTGTGCAGTTTATATGGCTACAGTGCATTATTTCATTTTTTTCCCCACAATATCTTAAATTACAACCAGTGAAATAATGTTGACAAAAGCAGAAAAAAATCACTAACATGGAAACTACATATCCAGACTCTCAACATAATTAATGAAAGGTCTCCATATATTAAATCTATAATATGTGCCTTTAAGCTTTTAATATATGTTATTTCTTCAAGTGGAGGGCTTGTTAACATTTGTCTCAAAAGTTGGTCTAGGAGTCTTTTTCCACAGCATTATTTTTATTACTGATTATTTCAGATTTTGGGTATGAATGATCAGTCACTAAAATAATGCTGCAGTATCCACTATGAACATTGTACCTGAATTCCCAAACTTAAACTGGCTGGTAAGCCTGAAGGAGAGGTCAACGTAACACCAGTAGGTGTCATCCTCTGGGGTCCATTGATGTCTTTGCCAAATTTAACAGCAATCCACCTGATAGATGTTTAGATAATTCAGTCTGAGGTGGAGGTGGAGCTAGAATGGCTAAATACTTACCACAGAAGAAGAAGAGCACCAGCAGCACTTCTGGCCAAAAACCAGGCTGATGTTATTGTTATGATCACCAGCTGGGTTCATGTTTTACCAGACATGTCTGCATCAAGCTGAAATAAGGCAAAGGTGTGATATTAGCTAGATTAATTTTAACTTTATTGGTTTATGCTGTTTGCATAAGTGACTGATCAGATTAGGACAGTAGGAGCACTTACTATTTGGTATTAAAAACTCCATGCCTTACTTACTTACTGTTCCATTTGATGGTAACCACATTCCTTATCTTATGTTACACAATACAAGTTATTTTTCAAATGTCACTGTATTTTCCATAGAATTTATGGATCCAGAGAGCTTCTTTGTTTAACCTGATAAATAATAAGGCCTGTGATTCATAAATGTAAGTGCAGATGTAAATCCTGAACTAAGCTATGTCTGGTCCTTCTCCCCCGTCTTCCTTCTCCAGGGGAACTGACGCCCCACCTCGGCCGTCCTCTGGTCGGCGTGTTCCTGCAAGGAACCAGGGACCCAGATCAAAGTGTCCGGGCCAGCAGCCTGTCTAACCTCGGGGAACTCTGTCAGAGACTGGACTATGGCCTCGGAACATTGGCTCAAGAGGTGAGATGAACTGACATGAACCTCTCTGATCCTCATGAAGGAACTGTGCACCACTTCAGGGCATTGTAGCTACAGAAAATATTTATCAAAAATCATACCTCAAATATAGATCTGGCTAATAGTTTTGATTGCTCAATCAGTGCTCAGGAACACCCAGCCATTTTTAGACTGCAAATAACCACAGCAACAATTGAGATGCTTCACATAATATAAATGGTGAAACTCACTCAAATCAAAGAAACATGGATGTAGAGAAGATTTGGGATTTTTTTCTTAATAATGCAATCTAGCCACTTCCATTTTTTCTATTAGAGAAAAGAATACAGAAAGGTAACGGAATTCAAGTAGTGATGTAGATATTAATGATTAAAAAAAATATTACATAGAAAAATAACTTTTTGCATTCCTTCTGACCCATAATTCTGAAAAAAAAAGCCAAGCTTGAGGGTAAACGCTGGCTGTGCACCTTTTACAAAAGTATTCTGATATCATGGGGCAGTATGATTTAATTATTAAAACTAAGGATGCATGATACATATTAGGAGGATAGATTATTGTCCGATAATGGGAAATGTTAGTTCAATCAATTCAGATTTAACCTATGAAATAATAAAGTCGAATCAGACATGTCAATGTATAAGATAAATACAATTAACACAAAGCCTTTACAATACTTTATGTACACACTAAGATTGGTTGTGTTAAGACTCAGACTTTTTCCTTCCTCTCTGTATCCTTACAGAACGTGTATTGCAAATGTGTCTGGAACAGTAAAACCACAATGCATTGTTGACACATTGATGATCACAATTGCTGTTTTAAACACATTGTTTATGCTATAAATGGTTAGATTTATGTAACAAAGCCGCAAATCAATGGTCTACCTCTACCTCCAGACATCACTTTAAACAACGGGACATGAACGCCAGTCTCCTGATTGACCGACTGGTGATTTAACCTTTCCACTGCCCCTTGCACGCTCCCAACAGGCAACCTTTGTGTTTTACATTATGTTGCTATGAATCCCAGTGCAGACAGCCTCGTAGATGCTGAGCTTGTGAAGTCAATAAGGTCATGTCGGCATCATATCATCAGGAAATTCATTTGTTGTTGTATTCCAAGAATGAAATCATTGCAGATAAATAGAACTGTTTTCAGCCATATATATATGTATATATATATACATATATATATCAAGTGAGTGTGGAAGCAAACAGTGTTTATTTTAATCCGACAAATTAATATTTGTGTGGGTTTGGTGTATCTTTGTGTGTGCTGCACAAATACTTACCGACTATGGATCAGGATCTGATTTGACAGAAACTCAGCCTACATTTACATATGTGTGTTCCAGGCTGCTGCCGCGGTCATAGGCTCAGATAAAGATGCTTGTGTGTGCATGTGTGTGTATGTGTGGTCACTGAAGCCTGCTGGCATGAATAAGCCGCCCTGTCAGCTGGAGGAACAGGGATGCTTATTCACGAACCTGCTGACTTTTTCACCCTGACTGTGTGCGTGTTGGGAAATGAAGGCGGGCCGATGAAGGTGCATCAATCGATCCAGTTTAGTTCGGACACTGACATCAGCGGTGGAGGACAGGAGGCTGATTCGGCATCTTTGTGACAAACATGTAAAATGGAGAAGAGCTCCATGAGAATGTCATGAGAACCAGTACTTCAGTACAAAGTCGGTGCCTAAAATCTGAAAACGGGCCAGGACTGGTTGGTTTTGGCCCAGATGATGCCACAGTGCCTGGCGCTCCCCCAAACCACCTGTAGCTCAAAGTCAGCCGCATCATGCAAGCTCTGTGAGCTTTAATTACAGCGGAACACCATGGTCCAATATCAGCCTGCATGCATGTTTTTTTCAGATGATATTGGTAGCAAGTTAGCAGACTGCCGAGTCATCACTTTACCTTTCTCACGCTTGTGTTTTTCATAAATAAGTCTGTATTCCAATGCCCAGAGTTTTTTTTTTCCATCATCATTTATGTGTGTTGGGCTTGACCAGACTATATCCCTCCTGTCCAGATTATACCTCTTTTGCGTTTGTCATACATTAGGTAACTCATAGATATGGTAACATAGTAACTAATAGATACAATTTCAATGACAAATTTAGAAATTGAATTAGAAACATGATGAAAAAGTGACCACAAAGTCATCAGGTTTCACCTTAAATACTAACCAGATGTGTGTTATATCCCAATTACAAGCAATTAATACAGCAAACATGCACAGTGAGACCAGTGTCTATATATGGTGTTAGATCATGCTTCATTTAAGTCATTAAAATTTTGTATTTTACTTTATATGGTTGTTTAGAGGTTGTTAAGCATTAAATTGAAATGAAAATATACAGACTGAATACCAAAATAATATAAACAGGTACCAAAACAAGAGATAGTCGGTCTAAGGTGTATGAATTCTGGATGACGTTAATTTTCATGCAGGTATTTCACACCAACACGGTGAGGAATAATAATTTGATTTGATGTTATTAACCATGGTTGAGAATTGGATATTGAGAATCATTTAAATTTACTCATATTGTATCAACCATTTCATTTCTGGCGTTGCAACATCCCTTCAGCTCCAGATGCTGTTTTATTTCAGCTTTTTGCATATGTCCTATGTTTATTCCACCCTAATTTACTGTAAATATGAATGTGTGTGTGTGCAGCTCAGCAGCTGTCTGACCGCTCTGATAAAGACAGAGAAGGAGGC
>CAFUXE010001332.1:196278-215753 GCA_903364295.1 Serranus cabrilla
CTTCGTTTTTCAACCTCCGCCCCTTTTTCTCCTGCTCCGCGTAACACTTTTTTCTAAACATATTTTCCCTACCCCTCCCCTCTTCCTTTTCCCTCAGCTGAGTAAAAGTCCCTGTCCTAAAGCCAAAACCATCATTCAGTACCACCTCCCCACCTCCTCACCTGAACCTCCAGCCCATTCAGTCGGATGGCCCGGATGCAGGAAATTTCTCCCATGTGGCACCACCACTGCGGGGGTACAGCTAGGAAGATTATTTCTGATTTGGTTGCTATGATTTTTCCTTAAAATGCTGATTAGCCTTGGAAGGACTCTTTTCTCTACCTTTGATCATTTAACCTGCATTTTCCCCTAATGTTCTTATTTAGGACAAATAGAATTATTTGCATTCGTAACATGGTGACTAAACTTGGTTTTCTAGCAAACATAGATTCTAATCTGGATCTGGACATAGACCATAATGACTACAAACTCACTCTGGATATGTGGGTGAAATATAAATCCACAACATTATATAATAAGTTCACATACGTCTTTAACACATTTACTTTGGGGAGTGACTTATTTTCTGGTGGAAATTAATTCATACTTGAATGAAAATTATGGCTTATTATTTATTTATTTATTTTATTTTTATCTTCTTTTGGATTTCTGTTCATGTCCTTAGATGTTGATGTGACCACTGAAAGCATCCTTTGTGAATTCACAGACAGCCTGACTTATGCATACAGACAGCATTATCTAGCATTTATTGTATTCTGCTTCATTGTGCTGTCCAGAGGTAAGGAATTCAGACATCTGATGAATGAACCTTTAATTTAACTCACTTTTATTGGACCGTCAAAGGTTGTCAATACATTGGATCCAACTCAATTTTTGGATTTCATTGTGATGCATGGCAATCATGAATACAATTTGATATAACCTCTGGGTTAATTGCATCTGCAACTGTCTGCTTGAGTCTCCAGACTAATCCCAGCTCCTGCCCTGCCAACAAACCCAACTAATAACTGTGGCCCTCCAGTCAAACGGTCCATGTTACTGTCTGCTTGTTATCAGGCCCTTGGGTCCAGGACATAAGGTTACGCTGCCATGGCCTGCTGGGAAAATTCAACATAGATCACACATCGAGCAGAAGCTCTTTTTCTGTTACTCTCAGTGATATTATAATGTATTGACCTATGCAAATGAATGTATTAAGGTAGAGACAGATATTCTAAAAGATGGGCAAATACAAAGCATTTTTATTTGATTAAAATTAATAATTTAAGTAAACCGTTAAAAAAACGTTCTGACCATATTTTTACATTTTGACTCTTATATGACTGTAACAAAAAAAATAATAATCACAATACCAATATCACCAGAATAATCAGAGTAAGGACCATGAATAAATAAATATAAAATAAAGATTTTAGTAAAGGATTGTCTGATTCTGAGATCATTATACTGAACCTTTAAATTACAGTGATGATGCATGAAAACAATCGTTGAGAAAGATCATCTTTTGTATCTTGTCCAAAACCTCCATTTACAAAATTCCCCTTTTTGTCGTACCTGAATATCACATAAACAGTTTCTCCTGGATCTCCCTTGCAGAGTGTAGATCTGTGAATGAAGTGTGTGCTTCAGTGCCAGGATGTAAATCTATACATCCACTCAAAGAGGCAGATAAATCTGTCCCAGCAAACTGAATGTAATAATATAAATATCAGCCTGTTTCTCCTACATTGGCCTGACCAGGTGGGGTTGGAGTGGAGGGGTGGGGTGGTGGAGGGCAGGAGGTAATTTCATGAATGAAAGGGCAGAATTGTTCCTCTGTTTCGACTGGTCCCAAGCACTGGCCAAACCCCGGCTGGCCTTTAATTAGAACTATTAACCCAGAGAGAGAGAGAGGGGAGAAGGGAGCGCCAGAGGGGCTAACGGGAGGAGGGGAAAGGGGGGAGGAAGGAGGGAGGAAGATGAAAGACGGGAGAACAGATGGGAAGGTGGTATTCAACTGTAAGGTCTTTAGTTAAAATAATTGGATGTCCAGCAAATCTGAGGAAGACACTCTTTGGTTTGGTGTTATTGTACGCAGAATCTTTCTGACACGGTGGAAGCATCTACATTAGTATGAGTATATTAGTGCTACTAATATTTCACAGAAATCAACATAAGGATTTAAAAAAAGTCCCATTGTGTAGCTGTTAGTTTGTAATATGTTTGTTGTGACTTTGTATGATCACACTAGACTATAAATGGAGGTTTTTAAAATTCAGAGATAGAAGAGGAGGCAGGGGGAGTTGTTTTTCTTCTTGCAAACCTGGGTCCGCTGCAACAACGACCCAGCCAGTGACCCACAGGAACACCCAAGTTAATGTCAGTAGGGGTAGTCATAATGGTTCTGCTGCAGACTGCAGGCCGTATTCAAACATGTTACCTGGTAGTGCTAATAGTAGCAACCATAGTGAAAATATTTTTAGCAGTAGTACAAATAAGCATTGGTAGTATTAGACATTAGACAGTAACAGCAGCAACAATATTGTTATTTCTAGAGGGCCTAGTCCAGGTAGAAGTATATCTAGCAACAGCAACGGTAGCACTCGTAGATTTAGCAGTTGTGCTAACTGCAACAGAAGAACCAATATTAACAGTACTCCAGTATTTTTGAAGTAATAGCAGCAGCATATATGAGATATAAATGTGATACTAGTAATAGAAACAACAATAGTATTTTTAATAGCAGCAGTTCCACTGATCTAGTACAACAATGGAAGGAGTGAAATGTTGGTTTAGTAGTAAATCTAGTATTAACAGGACTTGAGTATTAGTGGTGGTGGGTTTAGTAGTATTACTGCAGCAGTGGACTAGAAATTGTGGTACCAACGTTAGTAGTGGGTATATAATCAACAGCAGTAATACAAGTATTATTATAATTGGTAGTAGTAGTTTTATCAGTAGTAGTGTGAATTGCAGCAGGAGCTGAGTAATAGTAGAAGTAGCTGTAAACCGCTGCTACACTGGTTGGTTAGTATGAACTCTTGTGCTTCTGGAAGCATATCTCCATGATGTCATGGACTGATACTGGTGTGTTTCCACTTACGGGGGCTGATGAAAGGTTTAACAGAAAAACAAAAACAAACAGGAAATTGCACTAAGGTCAACTAATGAGGCGCAACAAGCTCTCTCTTTCTCTCAGAGTCTTTAGTAGGACTCCAGAGTCTGGAGGCCCCCCTTACTACTTCACCTGACAAGAACTGAATCACATGCTCAAATTCCTCACGTGTGTGCCCATACATACATTTAAGAAACACATTTTGTGCAATACTATGTGACAAGTGATGTTGATATAAATGTTTTCCAGTGAAAGCCAGTTCTAAAATGGTTTATCCACTTATAATTTTTCTCTTTCTCTTTCTGACTCATCTTTTCTCCAACCTTTCCTTGATCGTGCCTCCTCTTACTCTCCGATCCTCACCGTGACATCTGTTGGGGTTCCCCGCTGGCTGACATTGTCCTCCACCTCCAGATGCCCTCTCGCTGCAGGAATGCGCTGAACATCGTGGTCACCACCCTTTTTGCTGCGGTGGTCCTTTTCACCATTCTGCTGGCCTATGTCACAGGTTAACTTGTGAATTTCAATGATATTCACATAAAGAAACATGTACATGAGAATGAAAACAAGTGATTGGTAATGTTTTTCTTTTAAACTTGTCTCCACTGTGTTTCTTTCTTATAAAGGCTACCAGTTCATCCACACTGAGCAGCACCACCTCTCCTTTGGCCTCTATGGTGCATTCCTCTCCCTCCACCTCTTCCTTCAGAGCCTTTTCGCCTTCCTGGAGCATCGGCAAATGAGGAACCCTTCCCGGCCACAGCATCTCCGTCGATCCGTGGCTCTCTGCATTGCCGCCTACCAGGAGGACCCAGACTACCTGAGGAAGTGCCTGCGCAGTGTCCGCCGAATCTCCTTCCCTGGCTTGAAGGTGGTGCTTGTGGTTGATGGCAATAGACCTGAGGACCGCTACATGATTGACATTTTCCAGGAGGTGATGGGTGGGGCTGACCAGGCTGGTAGTATGGTGTGGAAGGGAAACTACCACAGTGATGGGAGTGGAGGAGGAGTGGTCGGGGGGAGGAGCACAGTGCACATGGAGGAGGCTGCACGAGTGGCTCGGCTGGTCAGAGGCTGCCGCTACTCCTGTATCATGCAGGAGTGGGGAGGAAAAAGAGAGGTGATGTACACGGCCTTCAAAGCACTGGGGGACAGTGTGGATTATGTACAGGTAAGGGCCACAGACACAGACAATAGTATCTATTGTAGGATTATATAAAAGGATTGGGAGCCAGTCAAAAAAGTATTTTAGATGTAAGAGCGACCACATTAAGTGAATCCTGGCTCACCATCTTGTGGGCTCCAGGAGCTTAGGCTCAGAGATACAAGGTTCCCAGCTGACACAAAGTCTAGCTATTATCCCTGTGGTTGATTCGGCAGGTCACCCCCTTTCTTTGCTCCTCGTTTTCACAAACTTCTAGGTCAAGAATCTTCAAGACTGTTCGGAAACCTTTTTTTGTCTATTACAATTTCCAGAAACTCAATACAGTTATCATGATCAGGGTCTTGGCCTTCCAAGAACGACTATTTCCTGATTGATGTCTTTTATGAGGCTACAGGTGTGCAATCGTTTTGTTCCAGCAACTTGAAACGGTTGATGATGGACTCTATGATACAATTACAGCATACAGTACCATAGACAGTACCATTCTGCTGGAATATATTGACAGATTTTCCTACATAGGAATTATATATATTCTATATATATTCTCCTATTCTCAATCAGGAAGAAAGAGTAGAGGTGCTTTCAGACCCTTATCAGATTCTGTTTGTTTGTTTTTGTTGTTGTTTTTTTTATTTTTTTTTATTACTTTTTATGTAGAAAAGCATTTTACATACCTTAAAACATGTCTAGGAGGACTTTTACAAATTCCAGCATATTCTACCTTCGACACATTTCCATTAAACAACAGTACAACTGTGAACATAGGGGTGGCTGAGTGTCTACAGTGTAGGAGCCAAAATTGATCACATTACACAAAGCCATCTGTGGAGGCCCATTTATATTCATCTGCACACTCCAACCAGATATAATTTGATTCAGTTGTATAGCTTTGACTATGCATAGCAACAGCTTCTGTGCTGGTGCATACTGATGTCAACATTCCCCTGAATAAAAAAGATAATAAATTCAATTTTAAGCTGAACACTGCTTGCATACTCTGAAAGATAACAGTGATTTGTCAGACTTTCTATGTAGTAGAAATACCAGCAGCAATGAACTTGATTACACTGAACAATAAGGTACAATTAGAGAAATGTCCATCTGTAGGTGTTTTATCTTAAGGCGGACACCTATCCTAAATTTCAACCACACAGGCAATGAAAATTGAGAATTGATCTATTTACAATCCAAACCGTTGGACCTGTGTTGAACAACAAACTCACTCGTCATAGCCAGCTGTTGCATGCCTCTGTAACCTTGCTTTGGGTCAGAGGTCATGTCCTCAGCTGACCCAGCTCTGTGCATTAGGTATGAACCAGCTGGGATCTCTGTCAGCAGCTTCTCATTTCTCTCATGGGTTTAAAATAAATACTTCCCAGTGCTCTGCAACACCTGCAGCCTTAATTTAACCAATGTATGTACACTTTTGGGTCTGTGTGTGCACCTCTCAGCATTACTGTACCCTCTGTGTTTCCTTTATCAGGTGTGTGACTCAGACACAGTTTTAGACCCAGCATGCACCATAGAAATGCTGAAGATCCTCGAGGAAGATCCAATGGTGGGAGGGGTCGGTGGAGATGTGCAGGTAAAGTACGATACTTTTTAGTTATGAAATGTGTCAAGAAGACCCAAGACTATAATGAAGGCCTATAAACACTCGGGGACAACAAGGGAGGTGATCAAAAGAGCATTTAAACTGCCATTGAAAGTACAGTTCATTAGGATTTTCTTTTACTTCCTTTGTTGACTTTTTCTGATTCATTTCTTTACATTTTCTTTTCCTTCAGATCCTTAACAAGTACGACTCGTGGATCTCCTTCCTCAGCAGTGTACGCTACTGGATGGCCTTCAACATCGAGCGGGCCTGCCAGTCGTACTTTGGATGCGTCCAGTGTATCAGCGGTCCTCTGGGAATGTATAGGAACTCTTTGCTCCAGCGCTTCCTGGAACCTTGGTACCACCAGACCTTCCTAGGCTCCAAGTGCAGCTTTGGTGATGACCGCCACCTCACAAATCGGGTGCTCAGCTTTGGCTACAAGACAAAATTCACAGCGCGATCACAGTGCCAGACTGAAACACCGACCCAGTATCTGCGTTGGCTCAACCAGCAGACTCGATGGAGCAAGTCTTACTTCCGTGAATGGCTCTACAATGCCTTGTGGTTCCACAAGCACAGCCTCTGGATGACCTATGAGTCTGTGGTCACCGGCTTCTTCCCTTTCTTCTTGGTTGCCACAGTCATCCATCTCTTCTACCGTGGAAGGTTGTGGAACATCCTGCTCTTCTTATTGACGGTCCAACTGGTTGGGATGGTAAAGGCAACCTACGCCTGTTTCCTGCGTGGCAGCCTGGTCATGATCTTCATGTCACTCTACTCTCTGCTGTACATGTCCAGCTTGCTTCCTGCCAAAATATTTGCCTTGCTCACCATTAACAAGGCTGGATGGGGCACTTCAGGCCGCAGGAAGATCGTGGTCAACTTCATTGGCGCGGTCCCTGTCACAGTGTGGGCTATGGTGCTGCTTGGAGGTGTGGCGTATACAATCTACTGTGAAACACAGCAGCCATTTAGTGAGACAGAGAAAGCCTTGTTGATAGCAGGGATGATACTCTATGCTTGCTACTGGGTCATTCTGCTAGTGCTTTACCTGGCAATCGTAGCCAAACGGTGTAACAAGAGGGAAGAGCAGTATCACCTGCCATATGCAGAGGCATAAACCTGCTACCAGAGAGACTGGTAGGACATTCATACTGAGTTTCACTGTTGTATGACTCTAGCAATGTCTCTGATCCTGTAAACTGCTCGAGATGAGCTATGAACTAAGGACACACTGACATCTTCATCACTGGTGCTAAGAATGTGTGAATCTGAATTCTGAGCAGCAGGAGTCTAATCCCGTCGGGGGGAGGCTGGATCACAGAGCTCTCCCTTTTATATCAATGGTGCTTCACATTGAAAAACCAAACGGAACTGATCCAGTTTATAAAGTGTTCATACACTTGTAATAGTGAAATGCTCCGAAGAACATTAGGTACCTTTTGGGTGCAGGTTAGCTGTAAACTATGACAAAGGGTGCTGTACGGTGCTTCTACTTACTTACTGGTTGGTCAGTTTTTATGTCCTTGATTTTGATAAGGATGGGATATGGGTGAAAATCAATGTCTGAACCAAGCATAAACAAACACAACAACAATAGATAAAATAGCCAGAAAATTCTTTCTAGTCCAGGCATCTCTATTTCAGACAAGAAAAGGGAACCTCAGGTGGATTTAAACATTGGAGTATATCTGAAAGGTGCTCAGACAGAACACAAAGCACATTGTAGAAGGGGTTCAGTGGCCTACGTAGTCATCTGAAAAAACTGACTGGACATGAAGAGATGCAGAGTTACGATAGGTGGCGCAAATTGAAACAAAATCTATGTATGTTGAAAATGTGCAACTTGAGAGTAAAAATGTGTGTTGATCTTTACTATATAAAAGTACCAAGGTGAAAGAAAATGGGAGAGGGACTGGAGGAAAAGAACAGAAAGATCGTTGTTAGTTTTATGAGATTAGTCAGAGGGACCCACAAACATAAACAGCCATTCCACAGACACTGTTTGAGTTCCCAGCCATCTGCAAAGATGCTACATTAACTATTTGTGAACAATAAGCATGGGTGTTTATTGCAGGATCATCCATGTGAAAAGATTGTGTGTTCTGTCTCAACACACCATAAAGCATAAGTTAGGATCTATTTAAGTACAATGATCGCATGTCATGTGTGCTTTCCAAGAGTTATTGGTTGCTGTAATCATTCCTGAATCTTTTATTTCTCAGCCCAGCTTCATCAAACATGCCTTTACACCCATGCTTTGCTGCTTGTCTATTTAAAAGAAAGTGAGATTTCATTGTAGTTGGAAAAGCAGCTCAACAATTTGGAAGGATTTACTGACCAACCTGGCAGCTAGCTCAGCCTCAGTGACTTTCTGCAGCTTCCGAACCGCAATGATTTGGTTTTCACACCCTCTGACTCTCTGTGGTTTCTGAACGTAGGCTTACCTATCTAACTATAAATGAAGCCACATTTGAATAACTGGGAGCCAAATGTCTCATCACCAGAAATCAGATTTTTGACATCTGGTAGAGGCACCCACCATCCCATGTGCCAAGCTTGCAGGTCCAGTCCTTGCATTGAATACAAGAGACCAATCTGATATTAACAATCCATCAAATTCCTGCTGAGTGCAATCTGACTTCAAAATATCAATGTGATAACTGGACTAAAAAAAAACCCTACTACTGTAATGCATTATTGCACAATGCTTATAATGAGACTTCAGCAGGTTGAGCGTATTTTCCATCGAGCCTACATTGGCAAGCTACGTTAAGTTGTTGATTTTAGTTTGTTTTATGCTAATGCTAGCCTGCTAATGCTAGCCCGCTAATGCTAGCCCATATCCATCATATTGCAGTTAAACAAATAAAATTAGATTAATGATTCACGTTGCACAATGCGTACGTTGTTCATGGTTTGAGACCAGCTAATAGTTAGTGCTGCTCTGGAACCAGTTTTCCTGGCTGAGAGCCGTTTATTTGTTGTTGAAACAAAAAGAACTGGTTCGAGATCAGGGACTGTCTCCGAACCGATCCCACACTGCCTTGGTGGAAAAGGGGTAGGCTACAGGTATTCTGGGGATACTAAATTGCCCATCTCTTTCTTGTATTTGTGTTACGAAGGTATTGCTACACAGCTAGTGTGGACAGGTCAAATGATTACAGTGACCTCAAACTCTTTCAACATGAACATGGGCAATACACTTTTTTTTATTTGTGTGGTTCGTCCTGAGATCAGCCCTCAATTACTGTCATGCCATGAACAGCACAATCATCTACTCCAGCTGTATTTTGTAGAGAAGTTATAATTTACCAGAATAGACAATCTCTGAACATGATTCATGGTTTGTGGTGTTTGCTGTTTTGGTGCAGTGTCAAGTGAGTAACTTATTGTTGTATATGTGGTCCAATTCTCAGTTTACAGTTACCAGGGGCTCGTAGTTTCATTCAGTGTTTCTGGGATTTTTTATATGGACACTTTTATATATTGTTAAGGTGCCAAATGATGTAACAGTAAAGTTTTACTACAGGACACCATTCTCTTACCTTTGGACATTTGTGTCTTTTTACACTAGATGTAGCCATTGTTTATTCATTCCATTAACAGAGTAAAGACAAAAGGCCAAAGAGATTTCTTCTGAAGTCAGACTTGATAGCTTTTTCGTACTTTAAATCTTACACCATTTCAGCTTAAACAGGTTGAGTTCTTCAAGATATGTTTCAAAAGCTAAACTCGTCGTCCATTTGTCAAGTCTGAGCCCCATCATCTTCTCTGTGCCTCCACTGACAGATGTCTTTTTACTATTTGTGCCATTTAGGTTATGTTCATATTGTTTTATTTTGGGCAGGCTGTATAAGTTTAAACTTGAGAGTTCAAAAAGGACACAGATTAAAAGGAAATCGTGTTTATAAGCTTGGTTTGACTTTGTGACGCTCAACCAACGATGCAAGAGGTCGTGTTTCTTGACCTTTGCTGCTTCCATCTCTGGCACCACAAGATACTGGAATTTTCCTAAGTCATTAAAATGCTTCCTGTTTCAGACACAATCGTCCCATTTATACCAAAAAGTGAATCTTCTTGATTGTTTCCATGATTTAAATAACTACACTGACATGTTCTCTGTGGTACTTTGTTCACTTTCTTATATATATGCACCACAAAAACGAAAAGAAATACATTTTTTGGAATTAAATGGGCTAGAGCACCAATGTTTAAACGTAAAGGACCTACAATTTTAAGGCCTGATAATCTGCACAAAAGTTGTCATGGCAAACAATCTTCAATGTGAATCAATCTGCTCTAATTTGATTGTTTGTTCTTTTTGTCTTGATTCATCCCCTGGTGCTGATGAGCAGGAGTGCAGCCTCTGCTCTGAGTGAGAGCATGAATTCCTCGGCCACATCAGGCTGACTACAGACAAACCCTAACATACAGCATCTCAACCACTGGATACTGGACACCAGTGGTGGAAGCAACTACGTAAATGCCCTCAAGTAATTTACTTAAGTACAATTTTCAGGTAGTTGCACTCTTCTTGAGTATTTGTTTTATGTAACTGTATATTTCTACTCCACTACTTTTGGCTGGCAACTTTTCAGTACATTTTGATGCTGATAACTTTGTACTTTTACTTAATTAAGTTTTAAATGCAGGACTTTTACAATTTTTAGGTACTTAACTTTACTTGAGTATTTCTATTTTATATTTACACACTTCCTACACTTACATATTTAGACACTTTATACTTATACGCCACTACATTTTAGATGCAAATATACTTTTTACTAAGAGTTTCCATTGATCCACAGTTTGTGCCATCACAAGGTATTGTATGCTGAAAAGAGGCTGGATTTCATGAAACCATATGTACATTTACAGTTTGAGTGACTGATAGAAAATAACAGAAAGGACTTTGTGAGTGTATATATATACAGTTTATATATGACAGGGTTAGGGCTATGTACACCGGTTGGTGTTTTAAAATAGAGAAGACTTTTTCTCTCTCACTCTGAGTGACTACAGATGAAAAGCCCTGAAGTAAGGTGAGTAACTGATTAAAATGACCTGAACAACATGGTTCTTGGTATGACTTTAAAAGCATGAGGCCAGCCTGCCTGACGGTGTTTGTACGTGGGAGGTGTCTGCATGCTGTGGAGCGGGGACAGAAGCTTCACAGCCGCTGAATGAATTGGTCCCTTCAGCCTCCACACAGCAGCAGGATGGTGTTTTACCTCCAGGGATATACCTCAGCATGGGAACCGCCTTCATCAAACAAACACACACATACTTACACGCTGTAAATATTCTGGCAACATGCTCCAGTAGAAGACTGAGTCACATATATAGAATGTTTACCATCTCACTGAGCTCTCAGCTGCTTGCATGCTCTTTCTGTATCCACATTTTTATTCATCAAGTCCCCCTCCACTCAAAAATATCTTTGTGTTTTTGTTCCCTAATCTGAGATTCAAATGTACACTGAGAAAATGCTGGGTTTCAACCCGATGGCTGGGTAAATATTGGACGGACCACACATTGGGTTAATCTAACCCAGCATGATGGGTTGTTCATTTGACCCAGCAAGTTGGACCAATTATTCTACTCCAGTATTGGTTCATATTGACTCATTATTATTACTTATTATTTAGTACTATTCAATTTATAAATAATTGCAACAATTAACTTATCTTAATATAATATTAATATCTTATCATAAGGAAAAAAATAGTTTGGAACCATTTTTACAAGACATTTTATTTCACACAAAGTAATAATCACAGCAGTCATTTATTTTAAACATTAAATCCAAAACATCTTTTTTTTTATGCCACAACTATAAAAAGCCAATCAAAAGCTCCTATTGCTGTGTCAGCCACTGAAACACACTAACTACAGTTACTACATGCTGTTGTGCACCAAAATTGCTAGTTGCTGATTTTGGTGCACAACAAACTCCACTCACTTATGACAAGTGCATTCTGGGATATACACAGTGTTATCTGAAGCAGGCATTGTGGATGAATAGAGAGCCAGGTACACAGATATAAAATAAAAACTCTTCACCTCAGGACATCTCCTCGCATCGTAAAGCAATTATTGAACAGTAAACCTTGAAGACATTTGAACACAGTTTATCTGAGAACGGTGACCAGTGTTTGTTATTTTCTTAAACAGAAAATGTGTATGCATTTCATCCACAGTATGACACGTTTGCATGCATATTTTCCGAGCATAATGACACTAAAGTCCACTGGGTTTATACCAGTAAGGAAACACAGTGGCGTTACACCTTCTTTGGTACGTTGGTGATGATGGGTTTGGGGCGTGTCTTAAAGATGAGTTTCCTTTTGATGAGGGCAGACACAGAGTAGGAGGTGGAAGTGGGTCCTTGCTGGTCCGTTTCCATAGGTACTGGTGTGGCGTCATCATGGTCGCCCAGGCCATTCTGCAAATGGTTGGACTGCTTGGTAAGCACAGCAAAGGGCTTGTCCAGTTTGACCTGCTTCCCATACAGAATATGATGTCCTACGATGAGCACCGGCACCCCCTGGTGGAGGGAGACAGGAAAACAGATCAGCAGAGGCATGAAGACATTCACACAGCTCCTCCTGATAACCATATAAAGGTACTTTCTCCTGCAAAAGTGTCTCAAAACAGGATTTACACCAATTGACTCATTGATGTTGTCATGAGGTGGTAAAAAGTTACATATTGAGCCTTGAAGACAAAAGTTGGCAACGAAAGGATGACCACTGTATCCGTCTGTTGATTATTTTCTTCATTCATGAAATGTCAGAAAATTAAAAAAACATTCTAGACCTCAACATGATGTTTTCAAGTTACTTATTCTATCCGACCAACAGTCTAACACCTTAATAGATTAAGTTTACTGTAAAGAAATGCAGCAAATCCTCACAATTAAGGAACCAGAGGGACTAATTGTTTTCAGCCCCCAGCAACAAAGTCCTTATATTTTGAGATGGAGCGTAAGAAAGTAAAGTAAAGAAAGAAACGTCTATTTCATCAAAGCACTACATGAAGTACCATATATACAAAAACTATATAAAAAACATTGAAGATTCATTGGAGTATATGGACAGGTTAGATCTTTATACAGTGTTTAATTGCTGACAAAATAAAGTAATTTTAACCACCTACAAGTGAGAAATTGGAACTCACTTAAATGTTTCTTGTTTATTTCTAACACAAAGCAATAAAAGGGAAAATATGAAAATATATCACCTGGGCTCTACAGGTCATAATCTATGGTCATAATAAGCTAGTTTTGTTTGGCCACATAACATTTCTAAAATTCAGTTTCCATTTGTTTACCTCTTTGGTGTAGAGCAGGTCTCCCATCACATTACCTGCCAGACCAGAGTTGTGTCTGGAGATCATCTCGCCCTGCAGCTCCACCAGCAGCCACTCCGGAGGATCATTGCCATCCACAGAGGCTCTGCAGGAGCACACACACACACCAACAACAACTAAGACACCTGGGAATACTTCATACAGTTCATATTTGTTACCCCCTGTGCTCTAAACGAAGTGTGAAGCTATATTACCAATGCACAATATACCAAAAGTTTGATCATCGCCATGAACTTTCTATGAGTCTGCGGCGTTTGATTAGCTATCTTAATCTATCTATCTTAATCTTATACACTGTGCTGCTCTTAAAACGCCGTTTATGATAAGTTTCCGACGTCCTCCAGAAATACATTACATACAAACACTAGAATCACAAGAAATACAAATTGACCTTACCGTACGACTATTTGAACCATTGCCCAGTCAGATAGCGAAGACCGTCTTGTAGAAAGATAAATTAAAACGCATTTACATTAATCGGATCCCAACTCGGCAGTTTTGTTTACAATAACCAACCCCATAAATTCAGTGTTCATAGCCTGTTACTGTTTCCCGCCAGCTGTGCGTGATGTCAGAGACAGTAAAGAAGCAAGACGGGTCCCTGACCACTCAGTTCCTGAATCAGTGTCACGTGGGTGTGGTAACTGTCAAGCCCCTGTAGGAGACTAATGGCAGATCTGAGTCTGTTGATTTCAATGGGAGATATGAAAGTGGCCGGGCATTAACAAAGTAACCATTGGACCCATTTTGAAAAAGCCACAAGTCTTCTGAACATTTCGACACAAAAATTGCATTTTTATGAATGACAGATCAGGAGAAAACTAACATTTTTCGAGCCCTGTCTCGGTTGTAGCAACCTACTCTCGCGAGAATGTGTCAAAACATTTCCGAACTTATTTTCGTAACTCACTAAATGTGGCTATAAAACGTATATATCTATCTAAATCTATGCAAATGTTTAATGTTAGCGAATATAAATTAATTATTTTTTAAGTTCACAATACTTCCAAACAATTGGCGTCATAATGGGCTATCTTCCTTATATCCAGTATCTTTGGTGCTGGCGCACCGTAATGACGTATTTCCGTTTACTTTTTCCTTCTCGTGTGTTTGGGCGATTCGGTTCCGGTTTATAGGTTCTCAACGTGGTTCCTGATGTTTTCCAGCGTGTGGAGTTAATAGCAAATAAAGTTAAGCGATCCTGAAGATAAACAACGGGTAAACAATGTTTTGCAGTGATTGTAAATACTATTGAACTGAATTTGTAGTTCGTTTCGTGTATGTTAACATATGAGGTTTTTGATTAAGCTTACGGACAGCACGCTTAGAGGTTTTGCTCTGCTGTTGCTTGTCCAGCTCTAATATTGTCCCTGTTTGTGTATTTCTAATAGTTAAAATGGGTGAGTTCAAGGTACACCGTGTTCGGTTCTTCGACTACATGCCCACTGCTATCAGAGCCATGGCGTTTAACAGCCGGACTGAGCGGCTGGCTCTGGCCCGGGCTGATGGAGCTCTGGAGATCTTCAACTTCGCTGACAACTACTTCCAAGAAAAGGTCAGAGAAGGTCCAGTCAACCTTCCTACATGTTCAACTTGTATCTATTTAATTCACCACTCTTTAACTGAACAGCTTTGTTCAATGAGTTCCATGTGTCTGTTCTGTTTTCTGTGTAAGTTTAACAGTCAAACTGAAGGCAAATAAATTAACTGCTGTAGTGTATTATTATATATAGTATTCATGAACTGCTTAATACTCCTAAAAGTCACATTCTCTTTTTCATGCACTGAGAAATATTTGATTAATTATTTAGCTATGTGTTAAATCACCACCAAAAATAAAACAGCAATGTTGTCACACCTGATACCCAGGCCTGTCATGATAACTGTGCCCAGGTGTTATAAACCTGCTGTTATTTCATTGCATCATATTGGCTAAATGTTGATCACAAACAAACATGCATGTAACCACAACAGGTTATATAGAGAGCAAACAAAATGACAGATTTTTGTTGGCCAACCTGGAAATTGGCATGGCCATGGGACCTGTTGAGAATTCACTGATGGGATCTTTGCATTGGATTTTGGATCACTGCAGAAAATAAGCTCTGTGGCAAACACATGATGCTTACATAGTTTTTATATCCTATTATGCTGATAATGTATATGTATTTTATTATTGTGTAATGCAGTTTTAGCATGTTTCTAATTTAGAATTCTGTGCTGATTATGTTGTTCATATAAAAGTCCAACTAGGGACAAAAATGTTAAATAAGCAATAGCTATAATCTGTTGCATACTTGTATTATAACAATGTATCATCCCTATTTAACTAAATTCTATAATATAATTCAGCAGCATAATCTTCACAAATTAACACCACTTTTATAATGTTTGAGCGTTAATGCAGCCGACAGAGGTAAAAAGCAAATGCTATGCTATAGCAAACTTCTAACGTTTTGTTCCAGATGGTCTCCAGCAAGCTCACCAGCAGTTTCACAAGCTAGTGAACCTGTAGTCTTAAAATGTCTGTTATCTTAATCTATCTAACATTTTAGGATGGACAAAGAAAGTCTAAACTGCTCAATTTGCATGCTAGTGTTGTAACTGGAGGTCAGATGTGCATTGATCACCTCTCGTTCTGGTTTTGATGCCCAGGTCATCCCGGGACAGGACGGCAGGGCTGTTGAGGCTCTGTGTTGGGTCGGCCAGCGTCTGTTCAGCGCTGGCTTAAATGGAGAGATCACAGAATATGACCTGGAGAACCTCAGACCCAGATACACCGTGGAGGCCTATGGAGGACCAATCTGGACCATCAGTAGCAACACCCAGGGAACACTGCTAGCGGTCAGTGAGGACTGTGGATATTATTCTGACTTTACGACCAATACTAACATGCTTCAGTCAAGGCTATTGATTCCTAGGTTATTAATTTAATGTATGCTTTTCTTGTCAGGTGGGCTGTGAGGATGGGACAGTAAAGATGTTTGAAGTACTGGAGCAGAGAATTCAGTTTCAAAGAAACCTCGACAGGCAGAAAGGTAAGAGAACAAGCTGATTCAGAAGTATTTTTTTCAACTGAATATAGAAAATTGTATTTATTATTTGTCCAGTATCCAAAACTTGGATCACATGACAGTAAAACATGATCAGTAAACATGAAAATTTTAAGAAGACTTTATTCTTGAAACTTGGAAAAAGTGTTGATGGCTACTAGGGACCACTGATATGGTTTTACATTAGTGTAGTAATAATTGTATTTTTTCATTCATGGATAAATTTGATCAGTACTTGTTTTGGTGCCTTCCTGTGACCTTATTTTGTGTGATCCTCTAGGTCGTATTATTTCTCTCTCCTGGCATCCCTCTGGTAAACTGATTGCTGCCGGCATGATGGACATGATCAGAATCTTTGATGCAGAGACAGGTGAGTAGAAACCACTCTATCCAAAGCCTACTATCACTTAAAATAATTCAATTAGATATCGGAAAATTACTTTTGCGTATGTTAACTCTAAGGATTCCAATTTGTGTTTGCTTTTGCGTCCCTCAGGCCACACCACACACAGGCTGCTGGTGGATCGAGGTGTCGGAGCTTCCAAAAGCAGAGAGGTGGTCGTTTGGAGCATCGTCTTCCTGTCTGACCACACCATCATCAGCGGGGACTCTGGAGGAAAGGTCCAGATCTGGGACGGACTCACGGGAACCCTGGTCAGAACTCACCTGGTCACCAAGTGGGACGTTCAGGCGCTTTGTGTTTCGCAGGTAGGGGTGCAGCCATCAGTTAGGACACAGACCACTTCTGAACTGAAGGCAGACCGGGATTCTCACATTGCAATGTTCCACTTTCTAAATCTTTGACAGGATGAGAGCAGTCTGGTAGCTGGGACGTCCGAGGGCACGGTCATCCAGTTTCAGTTCCTCTCTAATACTGTTGACCAGCAAGACAAGGAATGGATCCGAACTAGGACCTTTAAAAACCACTCGCATGATGTGAGGGCGCTCGCACACACAGAAACTGCCGTGGTTTCTGGAGGTGGGTGTTAAATCTGCTGTTGGTGTTTATTTAATACCGAATGACCAAATTTCAAAGTAAAATGGAATCTGAATAGTTGAGGGATGAATTTACAACTTCATTAATGCAAGTTGGGAGGAAGCAAAGCAAGCCCTCAAATGTAAAAGACCCCCCTCCCTATGCTCCCCTAACTTTGGTCCTGACTGAAAAATCTCAACAATTATTGGATGGATTGCCAAATATTTAAAAAAACAAAAAAACAATCATGGACCCTCATGGATGCATTCTAATGACCATATATGGCTTTTTATCTATGGCCACCATACCGTTTGCATGAGTGACATGTGTCCACAACTATTGCATTGATTGGCATTAAATTTGGTAGACACTTTTGTTCCCCTCTGGGTAAATGGTTCTGGCTCTGTAGTGCCAGCATTAGGTCAAAGGTTAATTTGCTCATTACTGTTTTTTGACCAAATTCATGTAAAACTAATTACTATCAGTCTCAGTTGTAAAGCCAACATTTGCATGCCACCACGCTAATCTAACAAGGTGAACATGGTAACCATTACACTTCTAAACATCAGCATGTTAGCATTGTCATTGTGAACATATTGCCACGTGTCTGTCTTGTGGTTGAAAAGCCTGGAGAAAGAAAGCCAGTTATTTATTATAAGTAACATCCAGCGTTATTTCAACACGAAGGTAAAGCCTTGGATTTCTCTTTTGTCATTCATTTCAGTGAAAACAGGGTTTCAGCAAAAAAAAGAAAGAAAGTTGAACCCACCTGTATTTTGGAATCATGTATTCCAAAGTTTTGAATACCACACTGACCAATCCGATATGTGTACTTGTGGTGTTAATTCAGATACCCTGTGTGTTTTGGCTGTTGGGTCCAAAACACAGGAACATTTACTAGAGCCACACCGAGACAGATGCTGCTTTTAGAGGAGAAAATTAATCGATAACTGGTATGGTGGCTGATATCATTTTTTTAATTGGAGTGAAAAAATAAACTTTATTAAATGATATTTAAATTGCTGACTATTTAAAAAAAAAAAAAGAACAAAATAACATCTGGCACAATTTCTAGTTCACAGCAATCAACATTCATAGCATTTACTGTAGAATGAGATAAATATATAGTAATTCCATCTTAAATATGGACTTTTTACTTGACAACTTCACTTGTTTTTTTGCTTTTTTTTTAAAGAAAATGTTTTGAGAGAATTCTCTCCTGTATATGACAGCACAGTACAGTCAGAGTCTAACCTGCCTCTGTACTTGGGCTGCAGACTGTACCCGGTGAACTACCTGCTGATGATGTTTTGCTGTGTGTGACCCTGTCAGGTATGGACACCCAGCTCGTAGTGCGACCCCTTTTGGACAAGGTGGAGAAGAACACCCAGGAGTCTGCACTGCGCAAAATGGCTTTTCCACATGTACGTACATATTAAGTAGAGCATAATTTCTCTTACATCTCTCACTCATTTGAAGAAGGATGTTTGGTAAAGGGCAGTGTTTATATTAGCATAAACCTCGCCTGCAGGCTCAGATATTTTAGACTCATCCTGTGGTACTGAGTGTACATCGATGTGTGGAAAAACGGTTTGAACATAAGGCCGTGAAGGTCGATGTAGATTATGCTTGTTCCCATGGTGACCCGCTTTCCTTTGTCTGTCTTCCATTCAGAGAAGCCTGGTCTCTTGTGCAAAGAAAGCCGGCCTGCTGCTCTTCCAGTTCCCTAATCATTTAGAGCTGTGGAGACTAGGAGAGAGCGAGGGACACGGTAAGCAAAGCACACACATGCACACATCAGCAGGGGTGGGACAAGTATTCAGATCCTTTACTTTAGTTTAAGTACTAATATCACTCTGTGGAATTACTCCACTACAAGTCAAAGTCCTGCATTCAGAACTTAGTAAGTGCAGTCCATTTACTTCAGTATAAGTACAAAAGTATCAGCATCAAAATGTACTTAAAGTATCAAAAGTAAAAGTACTCGTTATGCAGAATGAATCATTTTATACTGATCATGTTTCCATATTTAATCTTGAGCTGAAAAGTAACTAGAGCTAAATGTAACGGAGTAAAAAGTGCAATATTTACCTCTAAAATGTTATGAAGTATTAGTAAGTAACATAGGAATTTTAAAGTTTGACCACTTTTGACAAAACACGTCATAATATGGTGTTTTTCTGTCCTTTTTCAAAAATTTCACCCTGACACGCATC